>JAVJAQ010000725.1:538059-990137 GCA_032362365.1 Zygogramma bicolorata
AGTAGTAGAGGCAAACTTATCGCCCAACTTGGTGTACAACAGGCAAAGAAGGTGAGTACAACTTTATTATTTATGTTAACCACAAGAATATAACTCGTTTACTGAAAGGTGAAAACGTGTATTAAGGTTAGATGTAAACAATATTGAAATACAATTGTTTGTAAACATTAACATCACTAAGTGATTGGAATGAACAGCTGATACACTACAATTTAGGTCTGAAACTACTGATAATCCAGTCTTTTAATATCACTATTTTTAGGTTAGATGTTTGTTTGAGAGTATGTTGTTATATCACATCGATAATATAAACGTTATTTATCATTTAGTTGGTATTCTATTTAGTAATTACCTACATCTCACATACACAAAATCATAAACGAAGAATGAACTAAAAAAAATGAGGTAGCCTACTCAACCTTACCTAAGTACCTATCCTCTTGTTTGATAGGAGTGCCATAGCTTGAAAATTGCTACTCCTACTACATCAACGCCAAAAACCACGGCAAACGAAGGGATACAAGAAAAGCGGGTCGTGCTTGCAGAAGTTAATGAAAATGAAGAAATTGTACAACACAATAATTTACCTGACATTGACAAGGTGAGTCCAACTAGATATTTCTACTAGCCTAGTAATTTAGAGTTTAATATTTAATTCAGGTTCGGTACTGAATAGTAAGTAGTATATTCCAACTGAACAATTTGTCAATTCTGAGTTAATATATTGACATCAACAGGCCAAATAAACTGATATGAGTTTGCCTAGTTAATCATAATAACTACGTTATTGTTTCATAGCAATTATGCGTCCTGACCACAACAACTACTACTATTGCTCCTCCAACAACAACCACAAACGAAGAGTATGGCCTGGTTGCTGCTGCTCCAGTAGAAAATGGAAACAAAGAACTACAACTACACTATTTAACTAACATTGACAAGGTAAGTCGGCGAATGAATAATTTGAATATGTGTTAGCTTTGTAGACTAATTTATAATAACAAAGTTTACTTTCTTCTGCAGGAGAATGGATTGACAACTGCAATTGAAAATGGAGACCATATTTCCCCTACAACAAGTAATTACTTACCCAAAAGCAACATTTCTATAGAAGTAGATGATCTTGAATTGAAACAACTTCTTGAATCAAATTGTTTTGTGCTGAATGATTATGTGGTTGTGAATGAAAAAGTAACTGAACAAACGGAAGACTTTGTAGCAGTCAGTGACATTGGTGGAAATATGATATTAGATGATGATCAAGAAAATGACAGTGCAAGGTTGAATGAAAATGGTGAAGTAATAGAATTTCAAGAATTGATAGCGACTGAAACACAGGCACAAGATGTCGAGGAGGTTTCAGATAACTCGAATTTATTCACAAAGAAAGGAACCATTAGAAAGAGGAAAAAACATGACCTATCTAGAGCTGAGAGGAAAAAGGTCAAAATAGTGGAGAAGGCAAGCGCTCGTTCAGTGCAGGGTAATTGTGCTTCAAATAATTGCAAAATCAAATGTCCTTCTTATATCTCAGAAGAGGGACAAAAAGAAATCAATACTCAATATTGGGCTCTTGAGTCTGTTCAAGAAAGAAAGGCATTTGTTTTAAGTTCATTCAGCCAAATGGCTGTAAAAAGGAAAACAACCGGGCCTGATTCAAGGCGCAAGTGGACAAATGAATATTATCTAAAAACTGATGGTGGTACTTTAGTAAAAGTTTGTAAGGCATTTTTCCTGGATACTTTGGGCTATAGTAAAAATAATGACAAAATACTGCAGAACGTTTCCAAACAAAAAAATAACATTGCACCTACCCCTGATAAGAGAAAGGGGAGAGTGCCAAAAAACAAAGCAAACCATGAGATAATTATAGAAGATATAAATTCCTATGAGCCTACGATTTCCCATCATAGACGAGAACACGCACCAAATAAGAGATACCTTCCAAGCGACTTAACTATTATGAAGATGCATGAAAGCTTCTTAGAAAAACACCCAAATATGACCTGTTCATATGACCTATACAGGAGTGAAGTCGCCAAACAAAACATTTCTTTTGTCAAACTTGGACATGAGGAATGTGAGGCCTGTGAACATTTTAATTTACATGGTCACTCTAAAAATGATTTACATCTAGATGACTGTGAAACCTGTGTGCTATGGAACACACATATAACCAAGGCAAACACTGCAAGGGAAGAGTACCAAAAAGATGCCAACAAAGGTTCAAATGATGAGAGTATTATTTACTCTGTTGACATGGAAAAAGTCATCATGCTTCCAAGATGTGAAATGTTCAAAAATGTCATCTTTACAAAGAGACTGACAGTATATAACGAAAGTTTTGTCCCTGTGGGAAAAAAAAACTCATGGCCTAGTGTAGCCTGTTTATGGCATGATGCCATCCGAGGAAGAAACAAGGAAGAAATAATAAGTATCGTTTTTAAATTCTTAACAACTCATTGCAGAAATGTCAAACATATTACCTTGTGGATGGATAATTGCTCAGCGCAGAATAAGAATTGGGCATATTTGACCTTTCTAGTGTTTATCATCAATAGCACCCAAATATGTGCTGAATCAATTGAAATCAAGTACTTCGAACCTGGCCATACATTTATGTCTTGTGACTCTTTCCACCACTTGGTGGAAAAATCACTTCACAAAGCAAAAAAAGTCTACGATTTTGAAGACTTTAAAAAAGTTGTCCAGTCCTGCAGCACCTCATCTAATGTGAGCGCCATCGAAATGAATCCTACCGATTTCTTTATGTGGAAGGACCTTTCACTAAAGAGAACACCGAAGAAGAAACTTGCGCAAAAAGGAAAGAAACAGCGAAAATCCAGATGTGCTTCAGCAGAGTCTTTGGAAGTTGAAGGAATTTTGAAAGAATCAGGAAAAAATAATAGCACCACAGGAGAACAAGATCAAGGAGAACCCCAAATGGAGGAAGAAACAGGTAAAATTAATTTGCAATTAAAATAAGGCAATTCAAGAATACTTTTCAAAGTTAACTTATGCAAACAAACTATGTATTTAATAGTTTTCAAACATATTTCAAAAATTTATAGAACCTTCTTTTCCAGTTGAGCGCCCATTGTTGAAGGATATTATGCTGGTAAAAGCTGAAAGGGGTTTTCACCATCTCTTATATAAAAGATCATACGAAGAAAAAGAGGAATGGAAACCATTGAACTTTTTGGCTCCGGCAGTGGTAAAGAATGGCATAAAACTACCACCTAGTCACACAAATCCTATGGGAGTGTCTTCTGCAAGAAAAAAAGAGATCATTACAACTCTTCTTTTGTCACAAAAGGGCATTGTGCCCCCAAACCGATTTGCCTTTTGGGAACAACTCCCTGTTGCTGATTAGAAGTTTAAAGTGATTGAACTTGAGGACATAATTGGAATTAAGCACAATGTTTTTATGTCAGTGGTATTTCAAGTTCCTATTTTGAAGTTTTCAAACAAATAAAGTTTTGTATATTATTTCTCCCAACCAGTTAGCAAACTTTTTGAATAAATTACGCATTTTATTCATGTCAAAATATATTGAAAAATATTTCTAGAGACAATAATATCCTATTTTCGAAATATCTAAAAGTAAATGTATTCATGGACGAATTACTACGCATTGTTGGTGGTAAATGACTTTTACTTGAGCAATTCACTCGTATTTACGTGGATACCGCTTATTTAGCATAGTAAAGTCATGTTTCAACCAAACTATTCTGGTATTCATTGGCCGCATTTATTGTAATTACTAGTCTTTAAAAGTGGTATAGGTACGTTTTTACCTAGGTAATTTAGTAGTATCTACGCAAATACCACATATTAGGCATAGTAAACTCCAGTTTCAACCAAACTATCCTAGTATTCACTGCCTGTATCCATTGTAATTGCTAAGCTTTATTAGTGGTATGTGTTTTAAGTAATTTGGTCGTAACTACGCAGATACCACCAATTAGGCATAGTGAATTGTAGTTACAACTATACCAACCTAGTATTTTTTGTTTTATTGTTGGCCGTATCTGGTTTAATTAATGTACAATAGTAAATTTTGGGATCAAAACAATAAATTCAGCTAAAGAAAAAAATTAGAAACTCAATAAAACAATTTGAAGTTTGTATCCAAGTGAAAACACAAAAGAATGAGGTTAGAACTTCAAACCTCTTTTTCTCAATTCAAGCTCTGACGCAGATACCCCTTCTGTGCTTAGTAGGGCAGTTCTCAACTGGATATTCCTTAGAATTTTTTTTTTTTTTATTTTCAATCCAGAATTGTTTTGCTGATTAGTTCTAGTACATAGTATCTGATTGTTGAAATAATCAGTGCTGGAAGTATATGGGTTGTGCTCATCATTGCTAGGACAGTATAAGTATATATTTTATCAGTCTTAATCAAGTCATTAATTGCCATCAATATCTCATTTTCAATATTATTCCAAAATATCCAGAGGAAGTACTTATGCCAAAATTCAGTAATAATTACTGAATGAAGGAAATCAATATTTTAGTGCTTGTCACGAACCCAGTCTGTCTAAATGGATTTAGTGCCTCATTACACTAAAATGGATTATTTTAGAAATAATCATTTTCCGTGCAACCGGACGCGAAACAAGTATTTCGCAGCGGCCGTTTCCCAGAGTAACTGCCGTCAAACTGAACGATTGTATTGCTAAACATTTCATTTCCATTGAAACACTGGTATTGACACCATCAGTTTACTTAATATATTCGCGTTGAAACGCTATGAGGCCCCGTTTGGGTCAAAAGTGTTTTGGCAAATATAGTTATGTAATTTCATGTCAATATATTTATTAACTTTGGCAATATTTTTATTTTGTGTTCCGATATATTTATTTTCTACCGAACGTAATATATTTACGTTTTGGAGGTCACAAATATATAAAAATGAGAATTCCCATATATTCATAAATTCGATCTATTTTACGTCGTCAAGAGATGGCGCACTGGCGGCATTTTGTTCACGGTCGAGTATATGGCAACAGGGCGAAGTCATCATTCATCAAATAATAGATGGAGACGCAGGCAGTTGGAGTGCCTAATTTGAACTATTAGCTAAGTTCGATTATTCATGGATCGGATTAAGATGCCTAGGAAACCCTGGTGTATCTACTTATACCTGAATAATTTTGGGATAAACTTGGCGGAAACCGATTGCTTGATTTCTGAGATCGCAAAAGCTTCAGATCGCTATTGTAGATGGCGATCAGTCAAATACCATATGAAGCTCAATTTTCAGTAAAGAGGAATGTGTAACCGAATATTCTACCACTGTTTATTATTTGCCTACTGAGATTTTGACAGCCCTGACAGCCAATCAAATGCGTTTCAGAAAACGTGCATGTAAAGTGGAAACCCACACCGTTAACAACCTGTCAATACTGTCACCTGCTACCTCTACAAGTTTTTAGTGTTTTAATATCAGTTTGTAAGACTAGACTTTGATTCCGAGAGAATTTACTTTGCCCATTCACCTGAGAATGTACGACAACGTTCATGCTAGTGTATTGAAAGTTATAGACTGTCTTGGAATTGGGGATACACACATCAGTTATGCAACGGTTCAAAATTCGTATCACATCGATATTTCCTTCATTTAAACAAAACTTTGTTTTCAATATCTCATTGATAAGAGCTACAGATGTTTTCTCTTCGATATAAGACTTTCGCTCAAGCTGAAACGAATAAAATTAGCTACAACGCTACATTCATGTGATTATTTTCGTGCGGTTTGTTTTGTACTTAGCTACCTTAGGTACTAAAGAAGAATACTTGGATCCCCAGATTTTGACTGACCACACAAAATACGAAATCTTCTACACATCGTGAAGAACTACTTGTAATAACTTCAAAACTTATTCTACTTATATAGACTTTAAAACACTGTCGAGTGCGTAGAAATATTTTCAGATAGTTTTCATTGACAGAAATAAACAATAAACCTCAAAGTTACGTCAATCTGACAAAACCGACATTTGACACGTTTTTGAAAATGCTGATATAACGCTCCCTATACAAAAATTAGAAAGCTTTTGTAATCGTCGATTGTTTTTCGCCAAGAAATTCTAAACAATATCGAACCACTAAATACACCAGGGTTTCCTAGGCATCTAAGATCGGATCCAGTAGAGACTGAGCACTGAGCTGAGATCAGCTGTTCACATCACTGAGCGTATGGAGCTTAAGATCTAAAAACGAACAGGTTTTGAGCTTTTGGAGCGTGTACGTGTGACATAACCTCATGTTTTTGTATTTATTTTATCTTTTTCGTGCAATTTGTGCTTGAAAGTTTAAGAATTTTCCTTTGATTATCCACATTCGCCATGCAGATTAATCATATGAAGATCATGTTGAATGAGAATGTAGGTAGGTAGGTAGAATTTTTACGTTTTTCATTTACAATGATGTGTTTATAGATATAAGATGAAGTTTATTCAAGATATGGGTACTTTCACATTGACTTGGCCTGACATTCCATTCTCCAATGATGAGCATATCAATATTGATACGCTGCATTGTTGCTAGTCCGTTGTACCCACTTGGGCAGATGCTAGAGAAATTGGAATGGTTGCTATTCATGTTATAACCAGTTAGGAAAAATTTCATTTTGTATAATGAACATGATTCCTGCGGTATGAGAAAAAAAACTATGGAAGTGTGTGAAAGGATTCCAAGTTTCCCAATGCTTCACAGAAAAGATTGCACACGTTTTACATTATATCCTTGGAGTATTTAAAAATGTATTATGAATGCCTGTTGGTGAAGTAAAACAACAGAATGAGATATGTTATTGTTAAGGGAAAATTAACTGAAAATTGTCAACACTAATGTATCACCATTCAGTGTTTAGAATGGAAGTCAATAACAGGGATTGCACATATCTCTACCTATAAGAACAAGTTTTAAAGGATCTGAAGGCGTTTCGAATGATAACAATCGAGGTTTTCTGAAACGTTGGTAAAATTCTATTTTGAAAAAACTTTTTCTCAACTTGCGTATTTCGGTCTCCTGAACAAAAAATTCTAATGAAAATGTTGGCGGTCTCAACTAGTTTCGGAGATACGGCCCCCCAAAGACAGGAATACGGTGTTGACGCTTATGTTTGTTTTTCAGCCAATTCCGCTCGAAATTCCTCCTTCTTTCTATGAGCACAATATACACATTCTGTTCCACCTTCTTCATCACTTTTCAACCGAATTAAAAGCATTTTTCGCTACAAGATTGAAAAATATATCCTGATAGGAAAGTGAGGTTAACAAAACAGTCGAACGCGTTTAATTCGGTTTAAAAGTCATGAGGAAGGTGGAAGAGAATGTGTACATTGTGCTGATATAAAGAAGGAGGAATTTCGAGCGGAATTGGCTGAAAAACAAACATAAGCGTCAACACCGTTTTCCTGTCTTTGGGGGGCCGTATCTCCGAAACTAGTTGAGACCGCCAAAATTTTCATAAGAATTTTTTGTTCAGGAGACCGAAATATGTCAGTTAAAGAAAAGTTTTTTCAAAAAACAGGTGGCGCCCGATAAATAGGATTTTACCATAATTTCGAAAAAATGTTAATAAATAACCTCACTTCAATGTTCAATTTAAGTGTTGTGCTGGGCTCCGTTGCCAGGTGTAAATTGACTTCATTGCTTCATTGCCTACTAAATTGGAAGCTTCAGTACTAAATTCTTTCTACTTTCTATAACGACAAAACGAGGTAAATTCGAATATTTGTTATGAAACAAAATGCGGGAACTTTGAAAAACTGATATAATTCAAAATGCAAGAAATTAAAAAAGCACTGACAGATTTACATCTAGAATACAAGGCTACTAAAAAGAATCGAAAAGTACTAAATTTAGTAGAATAATACTAAAGAATCTCAACTCTGTAGTTCAATGTCAAATTTATGCTTCATCATACGTCACATCTTCCCGCTCGATTTCCTCCTTAACGAAGCTCCGAGCTAAATGAGCTGCTCAATATGCACGCTCTGTGAATAAAAGGACACAAATGTTATCGCTCTGCGCGCTCGATATCCTAGATTTGGAATAAATGAACGATTTTGAGTGGATTGAGCTCAGCCGAGCTTAGAGAGCTTGCTCGATTTGCTCACTCAGTGAATAAATGGACACCTTTGTACAAGCTCTGAGAGCTCGATTTGTAATAAACGAAAGGCTTCGAGCAAAGTGAGCGCTCAGAGCTTGATAAACGAACTTAGCTATATATTATTAACATTGACATAACAACTGCCTGAGTCACTGCCATCTATTAGCCACTCTATGTACTAACGACTTTCCCATGTTGCCATGTACTCGACCGTGACAAAATACCACCAGTGCGCCATCTCTTGACGACGTGAAATAGATCGAATTTATAAATATATGGGAATCTCATTTTTATATATTTGTGACACTCCAAAATTATGTTCGGTAGTAAATAAATATATCGGAACACAAAATAAAAATATTGCTAAAGTTAATAAGTATATTGACATGAAATTACGTATATTTGCAAAAACACTTTTGACCCAAACGGCGCCTCATAAAACGCTGTCTTTTGAAAACGATAATGTTCATTGGAATTATATACTTTTCACGAGTGCACGCAAAATATGCATACGGACCTGAGCGGCCTCGACGATTATCTCTTTCGGAGCACGAAAAAGCATTTTGCGGCCTCAGTATACATATATCTATTGTACGTGTATCTGATGCTTGATTTTCCTGTACTATTTCTTACCCAGTCAACACCAGATATCTTATGGATATCCAGTTTATGTCCAATTCACGTCGGGATATCCCTGTACCTATTTTGGACATCCCTAAGATATCAGAAACTGGATATCCAAAAGATATCCGGAACTGGATATCCATAAGATATCTATCAACTGGATATCCACCTCCTGGGCTCATCCTGGACATCCATAAGATATCCAATACTGAATATCCTAAAAATATCCTGAACTGAACATCCATGAGATATCCTAGAATGAATATTCCCAAGATATCCCAAAGTGGATATCCATAAAGATATCCATCAACTGGATATCCATATCCTGTGCTTATCCTGGACATTCATAAAATATCCAATATTGAATATCCTGAAGATATCCTCAACTGAACATCCACAAGATATCCTGGAATGAATATTCTCAAGATATCCCAAAGTGGATATCCATAAGATATCCATCAACTGGGTATCCATCTCCTGGGCTTATCCTGGACATCCATAAAATATCCAATATTGAATATCCTGAAGATATCCTCAACTGAACATCCACAAGATATCCTGAAATGAATATTCTCAAGATATCTCAAAGTGGATATCCATAAGATATTCATTAACTGGATATCCACCTCCTGGGCTCATCCTGGACATCTATAAGATATCCAATATTGAATATCCTAAAGATATCCTGAACTGAACATCCATAAGATATCCTGGAATGAATATTCTCAAGATATCCCGAAGTAGATATCCATAAGATATTCATCAACTGGATATACACCTCTGGGCTTATTCTGGACATCCTTAAGATATCCAATGCTGAAGATAAAGATATCCTGTACTGAATATCCACGAGATATCCTGCAATGAATATTCTCAAGATAACCCGAAGTGGTTTTTGGATATCGATGTTTTTTCTCCCTTCAACGTACACAAATTATAATCTTTGCACTGGACCGTGAAATCTGTCTGGACTCTATAAGATAGATATTCATGGATTCGAAATGGATATCCGGAAAATTGGGGCAACCCGATTAATGCAATTTATTTTTTTGTTTTAACACGTATACAAAATAAGGGGTGCGCTGCGTAACACCCACATTTCGTAACACCCACAGTGCATAACACCCAAAGTGCGTAACACCCAAATGTCATAACACCCAAATTTCGTTATGCCCACACTCTCCGAACATACCCGAATGATACACTGTTGCAAAATATACCGGATATTCTGCAATTTCCTGAGTTAACCTAACTAACCTAACCTAAAAGAAGGATGAATTTGGCAACAGCGCATCATTCGGGTATGTTCGGTGAGTGTGGGCATAACGAAATTTGGGAGTTAAGAAAGGAGCACATGGATTTTGTGGTAATCGTCAATTTGAGAATAATTTGATGTTTTGTGTTTTCCTGCTTTCGTGGTTCTGTGATGTTTAAGTTGACAGTTGGTTGCTGACTCGTGATGGCGTATTCCGTATTCCTTTTTATAGCAAAACAATAGAACGCGCCACGCGCCGTGCGCGTTCTATTGTTTTGCTAACCTCAAATTTCTATGACGATTTACCTTTTGGAGTTTTGTTGTGAAAAATGCTTATAATTCTGTTGGAAAGTGATGAAGAAGGTGGTATAGAATGTGTATATTGTGCTGATAGGAAGAAGGATGAATTTCAAACGGAATTGGCTGAATAAACAAACATAAATGTCAACCCTGAAAACCCCGATTTCCTGTCTTTGGGGGGCCGTATCTCCGAAACTAGTTGCGAGCCCCAAAAACTTTATTAGACTTTTTTGTTCAGGAGGCCGAAATACGTAAATTCCACCAAAAATTTTTCAATTTCACGATGGAGCCCGCTTAACGGGTAATTACCATAAAATTCTTTCCAGGCACTAAATGAGGTTAATTTTATTTTTGAACACATTTTCCTATTTGAGATAGCATCACAACTTTCTCAGATTTTACCTTACCAAATCCCTTGCTTATTCGATGTGGTTTTATTTCATTGAGATTATTTAAGCTAAATTTCAACGCTTCATGTATATGTGTGGTTATTTTCACATGCTTTCAGTCGATCCCAGAGCTTCTGTTTCTACATTCAATAGATATAATATTCAGATCTCTGTAAGCTTCCTAATGTACATGTTATTGTCATAGTGTTAGTCGTAACTTTTAAATTTGTGATAATGGGACACAGAGTTCGAGTCGCATGGAGGTGTGTAGAAGTGGTACATTTCTTTGGGCCTATAAAACTTACAGGTCCCTTTTAAGCCGGGGCATACCTGGAAACACAAACATTTCTGAAGCTGGGACATCTCAGTCAGGCGATTTCTACAAACATATCTGAAGCTGGGATATCTAATTCAGGCGATTTCTACAAACATTTCTGAAGCTGGGACACCTAAGTCGGGCCATCTCTAGAAACATCCCGGAGCATTTCCTTTTCGAAGATAAGTACACGAAACTGTGTGCTCTTAGTGTTTTTTTTTCAAACTCCTTATATTCATGTTCATGATGTGAAATAAATGTCATATTTTATTTATAAAACTTGTTAATTTTCTCATAACTATTCATGTTCATAACTGCAATGTCCACCAATAGTGAATAGTTTTCAGTATAACCCACCTGAAGAGAGTCTCTTGTCTGCTGTTAGTTTTCTTTTTTTTTTTTGAACTTCACGTTACATTAAGAAGGGCCAAAGAAAGACACCTGCTGTCTTTGAAAAAACAAGAAAAACCCCAAGAAACTGAAACAATAAACAGTGTTCTTCTTTTTCCATAGTGATCTGTTGTGACCAAATTCGTTTTTATCTTTTCTTGGATTCATTAAGTTTATTTTTGTTAAATACATTTTGAATGTATTCTTTTTTATATTCAATAGTATGAATACATTTTATCTTTGATCCTCTTTTTTCATTTCTCTGGTACAATAGCATTTCATTTAAGCAATTATTGTTTCGTCTTACCGATACAATTTTTATTTGTTTGAATTTTTTTTTCTCGATATTGAAAAATCTCAAACGGGCTACTTCAATCTTATCCTGATAAGTGAGGTGGTGTTTGAAAGTGTGGAGTCTCCATGTATCCATAGATATCTCTGAATGATATCTTATGGATATCCCTGATGATATCTCATGGATATCCCTGAATGATATCTCATGGATATCTTATGGAAGTCCAGCTTCCTCCAGTCGGGAGGTCCATAAAATATATACCATCGGGATATCCGATATCCAAAATGGATGTCCACTGGATATCCATGAAGATATCTTTTAGACTTCCCTAACAACATCTTATGGATATCCGTGAACAGTATCTCATGGATATCCCTGAACGATATCTTATGGATATCCCTGAACTATATCTTATGGATATCCCGGAAGGATATCTTATGGAAGTCCAGCTTCTTCCACTCGGGACATCCACTGGACGTCCATAAAATATACAGCGGATACCAACAGGATGTCCTCTGGATATCCATGAAGATATCTTTTAGACTTCCCTAACAACATCTTATGGATATCCGTGAACAATATCTCATGGATATCCCTGAACGATATCTTATGGATATCCCAGAACTATATCTTATGGATATCCCGGAAGGATATCTTACGGAAGTCCAGCTTCTTCCACTCGGGACATCCACTGGACGTCCATAAAATATACAGCGGATACCAACAGGATGTCCTCTGGATATCTTCCATATCCAAAATTGATGTCCACTGGATATCCATCGAATGTCCGTGTGTTGACTGGGTAGCGTGTTTCCTTTCCCTTCAATTTGATAAACAGAGATTTGATTTTCATCAATTTATTCAAGAGTTTATTCTTCATTATGAATGTTTATGTCAGAGCTGGATTAATTTTTAAATCACAGAAATATCCCTAAAATATTTTCTCACCTTGAAACATTTCAACCATTACCATTCAATCTGAAAGTCAAATATGTCATTCATCAATAATAATTACATTTTCTTTTTTATATATGTGGTATTTGTAATTCGCCAAACTGTTAGTTCTAGTTGGGATGATGAGTTTTCATTCGACTGCAAGGGACTAGGATATATTTTTTCTTCATACGGTTGACCCTTCTTATCCCTCACAGTACAAAGATAGAAATTTTTGAATTTACTGTTCTTTCCATTTTGCGCTTATAAAATGAAGTCATTAGGTCAAAAAAATTATTATTGAAAAATTGAAGAGTTAAAGGGTACACAATTGTGTCTTGGGAGTGAATAAACTATAAAAAAATATTGCTTTGTATGGAATGAAATATAGGTTTTTGTTTTTGGTTAGGCAAAGAAAAAATACGTTTAGTGAACTGCACTCTTGAACGACTTTTGCACCCCACTAGCCTGCATTCAACCGGATTTGTTATATCTCCGTT
Organism: Zygogramma bicolorata; assembly: GCA_032362365.1. Taxonomy (NCBI): domain Eukaryota; kingdom Metazoa; phylum Arthropoda; class Insecta; order Coleoptera; family Chrysomelidae; genus Zygogramma; species Zygogramma bicolorata. The sequence goes on from JAVJAQ010000725.1 coordinate 551,183, forward strand.
TCGTGACCATTGTTGGAAACCGTCAAAGCGTAGATGGAGTAACATTGTCTTTTTCAGCAAAATCTTGGTTTCTGAAATTCTCATATTTCCATTGCAACTTCTGAAAATTTTAAGAGGCACATTATCTTCAGAATCTGAAAAATAATGAACTTAATCCGGTTGTTCGACCGGTTAGGTTAGGTCAGAAGTGAGTGGCTCTGCTGTTTCATCATTTTCCAGACAGAGACGACACAAGCTGTCTTCTGACCGGAGTCTCCTTAGGAATTTCAAAGTCGTCCCCAACTTCGTTTAAAAGTTGCAATAGTGAATTCTGACCATTTTCCTCAATCGGTCCACATCTATTTCTTCATTACGTTTCTATATTTCAATTTATGGAATTGGAATCGAACCACGCTGACTCCCATGGCTAACAATTGTGATTTACGACACAAAGTCATTCTTCGAAGCAACAATTTTGAATGAACTTGCAATGTGTACAAACTGTATACTCAATTGTGACTTTCTTGCAGTAATTGGAAGATAATCATCTTAAAATTTTCACTTATCATACAAATAATTTTTCACTTACTCGGCCATTGCCGAAAACAATTGACAACAAGCTATATAACATAGATCAAAATAACATTTTCAAGCGAGCAGTCTACCTACCCCTAAAATGACTTGTATAAATTCAACTTCACCGACCAAAAAAGAGCGCCCGTTAGAAACCTATTTTAATTGATTCTCCCCATAATTGCCTTTATGAAAAACCTAAATAACACTTTGTATCCAAATGGTTCATCCAGTCAAGATATACATCAATGCTTGCAGGGGCCTGTTTCATAAAAGTACAAGTCTTGTGGTTACAAGAGAAAGACAATGTGGGTACAGGTAAAAAACGAGTGAAAAACAATCATTTAGCTTCATGTTTCTTTGTGTTTCTCTTGTAGCTACAAGACTCGTACTTTCATGAAACAGGCCCCAGAAGGTCCGGTCAATCAGAATTTTTTATATGTTTTTAGGACTCAAACCAAATTTGAAAAACCAGATTTGCAATTCCCGAAGTTCTCTATGTGCGACAGTGTACCCAAAAAAAACACGAAAATTTGCGCCTTTTTAAAGATTTTATTTACAACCATATATATAATGCTGTCATTACTAACGTCATTGAAGGTTGGGAAGTGTCACATTACACACCTCTACAGGGCTGCCGTTTTGGGTACAATTGTACTTTTTGGGTACATTTTGCACGAATTAGGTACGCGGGTACATTTTCATGATTTTGGGTACCTTTTCACATTTTCAACATAAAAGATGAGGAGGATGGAATAAGTCGATGATGCAATTCATCAATTCGTATTCTATGAGACCACCAAGCGTCAATATGTTGTGACAATGTGTTCTATGACAGATCAGCTTAATAGTATGACGTTTGACCTTCGTTGAAACAGTGACAGTTGACACTTCGACGTCTTTGAGTTTTGACAGTGACAGCCGACATAAGCAATTTTTTACAGAACTCGTGTATCTTCATCCTTCAATATGTAAAGAGTTGAAAAAAGACAAAAATACACCGGCACTGGCTCGGCACGAGTTCAATCAAAAGAATTCGCTATCAGTACACCTGCCCCCAGATTCTATTTCACGAATTCGATTGTCGAGTAGCTCAGACTGTGACTGTAGCATACGCTGTACCGAAAATATACGCATATTCTAAACAATTCGATAATCGAATTCGTGAAATAGAATCTGGGCTCTGAATGCTGAATGAGTTTTGTATTCTTCTTCTTCTCTTCATGAGTTTTGTCATTTTCTTTTTATTGAGCATTAATAAGGCTCAATAAGAAGAAGATCACAGAATTTATGCTGTGGTTACTTTTTGATTGAATTAGGGATATGTTCCGTAAATCGTTTCGTTTAACCAGAGCGGTTGACAGCGGTTTTGGCCGGTTGACAGCGGTTACTGAAATGTTCGATATACGGAACGCTTGTCACTTGTCATACAGAATCATAATAATAAAAGGAAAAAGACTTTATTGAAAATTAGAAGAAGAAATTTTATCTACCTGATTCATTTCACCTTAATTAATTGTATTCTTTGGCACTATATAAATCCAATGTCTTTCTGTGCCTCATATTAGTTTAACTTGTGAGTTTTTCGTGTACAAAACTAGAATTATAAACCTGGTATTTGCCTAATTTTTTTATATTTTTATAATTTTCGTTCCTTGCTCATTGCAATTGAAATGGATCACCAGTTGATGGGAGTATTTATCAACGTACTATTGGATTCTGATACTTATAGCAGCGAAAATGAAGAGGAAGACCAGAGAAGACGTCAGAGTAAGTGAAATCTCTATAGAGAGCAGTGTTCCGACAATTATAATAAAAAAATCACTTGAATACCTACGCTAACTAGATATTTGTTGATGGCAAGTTCATCTGTACTACTTCATCCTTGATATAATTATTATGAATGTTCCATCATTTTCTTAGATTATCAAGAATGAATACGGGCATGGCCCAGCTCTTCAGGTTGACTGACAGTCATTCGATATCTGAAGTTGAGCAACGCCAAGCGCGGTTAGTACCTAGATGGGTGACCATACAGGGAAATACCGTGTCGAAATCCCGTACAGCTGCAGCGAAATAGCATATCATAGCTCGCAGACAATATATCAATGAGCACAAGATATATTGAGGATATGCCGTCCTTCGGAGGGAACGTAAAGCTGTCGGTCCCGAGTCCATAGATGTTGAGCTCATTAAAGATCCCTACCTCTGGTTGGAATACCAGAGGATTCGGCAAAATTTTCGGTTGGCGGAAGTGTGCTCACCGGCGTCAGTGATTGGCCTTGGTAGCGGAAATAGGCCGACGTTAAATAAAGAATTAAAAAAAATGAATGAATGCAAAAAAACAAGTAATAAAAAAGTAAAAATAATGCCAATCTACGTCCACATCCAAAACATCAGCGAAATACACCACAGACAGACCAACTTTGACCAACTCAAAGTACATATATCAGTGTCCTATGCTCAAATCACCACTGTAACCGATAAAATTCAGCGGTTGTTCGGGTTTGACAACTTTGACAGACCACGCCTATTCTAATGGCAAAAACATATCGGTTTCACCGGTTACAGCGATTTTGACAGGAACAGCGTTCCGTAAATATAAAATTTATAAAAATTTTGATTTACGGGACACTAAATTTGTAACCAGGTTAACCGAAACGATTTACGGAGCATATCCTAGATTTTTTTTTTCAAATTGGGTACAATCTGACATTTCCAAAACGGCAGCCCTGCACCTTTACTTCCCGCACTCATTTCATCCATTCTGGACTTTATCTGTCATTTATTGACTTGATCTGACATTTATATTGGTGGCAATTGTATACCCCGTAGTCACGGTAACAATATTATCTACTTTGATTATGCTGAGAAAACTGGCCGCGTTCTCAGTAATTTGTCGTTATAGGTATTTATTGGTATTGATGAGTTGGATGGTGACAGATGCGCTGCGACCTGCTTAGATCTATTGTGTCCCATCTTCTTCTGCTATCTCAAGGTGTTCTCGTTTATAGCAGCCCCTCAAGCCTCAATTCCTTCACGAATTCAAGGATTTTGAGGGGATCTATACGTGGTATTCTTCCTCCCACAGTCAGCTGGAATGGTCCCAGTATATTCGATCTTTTGTGATGTACAGCAAAACACTCCATCAGGATGTGATGGGGTGTTTCTGGATTTTCTCCGCAGAACCTGCAGGTGCTGTCCTCCTCTGAGCCTAGCTTTCTTAGGTGTTCTTTGAGTCTGCAATGCCCCGTCAGAAATCCCGTGATTGCCTTTAGACTAGTTTTGCTGAGGTTAATCAGTGTTTTCGATCTTGCTCGGTTGAAGTTTCCGAGGAGATCTTTGGCCTGCCGCAGCCCTGGAAGTCTTTCCCAGTGTGTTGCTCTCATTGCTTCTTCCGTTTTATTGAGTTCTTCTTGGAAGTAAGAGTTTCCAAGTCCGCAGAATGGTTCTGGCCCGATCAGTAGTGTTGATGCACCTTTTCGTGCCAGGATGTCTGCTTGTTCGTTCCCCTCCACTCCGACGTGCCCTGGCACCCAGAGTAGGGTCACCTTGTTGTTTCTGCCTAGGTCGTTAAGTTTGTCTAGACATTCCCAAACCATCTTCGAATTGATGCAAGAGGAACTCAACGCTTTGATGGCTGCTTGGCTATCGGAGGGGATCACAATTTCCTTGTTCCGATATTTCCTGTCGAGGTTGAGCTGAATGCACCTTTCTATGGCGTGAATTTCCGCTTGAAAAATGCTGGGGAACTGGCCCATGGGCTCGGAGTATTTGTTGCGAGGCCCATAGACTCCTGCTCCAGTTCCTCGGGAGTTTTGGACCCGTCTGTGTACCATGTTATGGTATTCCTTCCTAGGGCTTGAATGGATTCTATGCTCCAATCTCTTCTGGTACTCAGTTCTGTTCTGAAGAGTTTCATAAAACTGAATTTCGCTTTCGGGAGAGGTTGAGCTCCCCCCACCGTGTGCTATCCCCTTGAGTCCGACTTTGGCGAACCTGAGGTGTGCTCCCCAAGCAGTTCTCCTCACCATGATATGGAGAGGTGTGAGGTCCAAGATGACCTGTAGTGCTGCCGTTGGAGTCGATCTCATTGCTCCTGTTATGCAGAGACATGCAAGTCTTTGCACCTTCTCTAAGGTTTTCCTTGTTGTGGCGACTTCGGTCCTGCCGTGCCACACTACTGCTCCGTAGGTGATCATAGGTCTCACTATCATGGTGTACATCCATCGCAGTACCGATGGGTTACAGCCCCACGTTTTTCCCGCAATGTTCCTGCACACCATCAGTGATGATTTTGCCTTGTTGACGATCTTTTCTACGTGTCTGTTCCAGAGTAGTTTTGAGTCTAGGATGAGCCCTAGATACTTCACATGGCACATCCATCTGGATGTGGTTCTGTCCACTCCCTTGTTCATCAGGGCTCTTTTTATTGCTTCGTGAGAGGTGTTGTCGAATGCCCCCTCTATGTCTAAAAAGGCGCATATTGCCATTTCTTTAAGCTCAAGTGATCTCTGGATGTTTTCGGTTAGCACGAACAGAGCGGTTTCCGTTGATCTGCTCGCCCTGTATGCATGCTGCCCGGGGTGTAATGGCACCTTCTCTAGTATCTCGGTTCTTATATAATTATCTACTGTATCTGGCTGATTTAATAGTGAACGGCAGTAGTTCCGTATGCCCTTTTTGCAAAAGGGCCGGAAATATTCCGTCAATTCCAGGGGACTTGAATGGTTGGAAGGAGTCGATTGCCCACTTCAACATTTGGGGAGTGCATATGATTTTTGCTACTTCCCAGTCTTCTCGCTTGGCTTTACCTGGTTCTTCCAGTGATCTGTTGGGTTCAAAAGGTGTGCTACCTGGAAAGTGCGTTTCCAGTAAGAGGAGAGCTCGTTGCTCTTCATCCTCTGTGTAGCTGCCATCTGTTCTTCTGAGTGACATTGGTCCTTGCTCCCTGCCCCTCGTCATAGCGTTGTGCAGTCTGGCTGCTGCAGGGCTTGTGATGATTGTCTCACAAAAGCTCCTGAAGCTGTTTCTTTTGGCTTTCCTTATTTCCTTGTTATATACTGTCAGCCTTTCGGTGTAGCCCTGCCATTCTCCGTCCCGCTTGGCCTTGTTAAATAGCCAGTGGACTTCGGATCTCAGATTTGACAGGTGTTCGTTCCACCAGATGGTGCCACTGTGTGATTTCTTTTCTCTCATGGGGCAACTGGATTAGTATGCGTCCATAATTGCTCCATTAACCGCCTCTAGTGTCTGCTCAAATTCAACGTGACTGTTGCCGCTGAACTTGATCTGTTCTAAGTTGCATTTCAGATTGGTGGTGTATTTTTCCCAATCTGTGTTTCTAGGATTCCTAGTGGAGGTTGTTTGTGTCACGAGCCCTTCCTCGTTGAACATAATGATTCTGTGATCGGAAAGAGATGGTTCTTCTGAGACCCTCCAGTTCCTTATCATTCTACTAATGCTCGGGCTGCCGAGCGTTAAATCTAATATTTCTTGTCTAGCCCTAGTTACAAAGGTGGGGGTACATCCCACATTAAGTAATAATAATAATAATAACTTTATTCACAATATATACAGATTGGGGCACAATTGAAATGAAGTGTGAGATAAAGTGGTTGAGCGATAAGAGCAGAGCTCTTGTTTCGCCAAAAAGTTATAAATATTTCTTAGATTTGGTATTCCTTAAAGATGAAATTAAAAAAAAATTATCAGCTCGAAGCGGAAAATAAAAAATTGTCAGATTAAAAATTTTGCCGCTATGATTAAAAAATGAAATGACCAAATCTAAGATTTCATGTGTATAGAAAAACCTTTTCGCAACTATGAATAAGAATTAAAAGACTAAAACTAATAATAGTGTAAATAGATGAAACCTTTTGCAACTATGACTAAAAATAAAATGACTAGAACCAAGATTAAATGTAAAATAGGTAAAACCTTTCGCAATTCTGACGAAAAATAAAATGACTAAAACTAAGATTCAATGTGAAAAGATAGAACCTCAGGCAAGTATGATTGAAGATAGAATTATGTAGTGTAATGTGAAAAAATACGGAATGTGTTTATAATGTGTTCACGGATAGAATTCTTTCTTCTCTCTTTCTTCTAGTGCTTATTCACATGCTGATGATGTTCGAGGAACAACAGTACAATATGTAGGTGTTAATTCAATAATAATAACAGCTTCTCTCCACGAGATTTGTAACAACTTGTCTATCTCTTTCGAGAATGTGTTTTCTTATTTGTTTTTTAAATAGTGGTTTAGAATAGATATGTTTTATTTTTTCAGGTATAGTGTTATATAATTCAATTGCCATGAAAGAGTATGCTCTTTGTGAAATTGACTTTTTCACAGTTGGATAGGTAAGTTGGTCATGTTGTCGTGTATTATACTGGTGCTTTCGTGGTATTACCTTATTTTTGCCGAAATGATACTTCACGTTTGTGCAATAGTAATATAATTGTCTCATGTCCATAATTTCACATTCTTTATACAAGAGATCGGAAGGGAATCGCGAATTAGACATTATCAGTTTCATGAATCTCTTTTGTAATATCTCTAGGGGATTGAGATGTACACGCAGAGCTGCTCCCCATGCTGTTATAGCATATCTCAGGTGGCTCTCCACTAGGGCACCATATAACTGTTTAAGTTCTTTGAGGGGTAAGTAGTTCCTCAGAGAACGGAAATTATATAGGATAGTTTGTATTTTTTTTATTATATATTTCATATGGGAGTCCCACCTTAGGTTCCTATCCAAGTATATGCCCAGGTATTTGATTTCTCTCAGTCTATTTTTAGTGTTTTTCCTTGTTCGCCGACATCGAGAGTTTCAAATGGACAAACACTGGACGAGTTGCAGCTAAAAGGAAGGAAGTTAGTTTTTTCCAGATTCACTGTCAGGAGCTTCTGGTCAAACCAATTTTTGAGAAGGTGAAAATCTGCTTCTACGTTATTTTTCAAGTCTAGCCACGTATCTCGTATCTGCGGTGTCGTCTGCGTATCCAATTATTTTTCCCGCACTGTTCAGGTTGAATAATTCATTCAGATATAAATTGAATAGTAAAGGACCCAGTACCGTACCTTGTGGGACTCCACATTCGATTTCTTTCTCAGTGCTCATTGTATCTGCAATTCTCACAACTTGCATTCTATTCCGGAGATAGCTTTCAAAGAGAGTTAGGGAGTTTCCTCTAATACCATTGTTTTCTAGAGTTTTCAAGAGCAATTTATGGTCAACAGTATCGAATGCCTTCGTTAGGTCTATAAATAAACATAAATAAGAAGGCGTTCCCTTCTCCAATGATTTATGTACCATTTCTGTCAATTCAAGGATCGCGTCCTCGGTTGATGTTTTTTCTTTGAAACTAAATTGTCTATCTGATATCAATCTGTATTTGGATATATATAAGTTCAATCTTTTCTTCAGTAATTTTTCGAAAATTTTTGATAGATGGGTGATGAGCGAGATTGGTCTATAGTTTTTGATTTCAGCTTTATCTCCTTTTTTATGGATTGGGATCACTACTGCAGTTTTGAATGAGTTGGGCCACACGCCTAGTGATATACATTTATTGATAATGGAAACCAAAGGATCTAGAATATAATACGAAATTGATTTCAGTAGTTCTGCCTTGATTCCGTCTTTTCCTACCGCCTTTTTGTTTTTAAGTTCGCATATTAGAGCAAATATTTCATTACTATCGGTTGGGCTCAAAACAAAGGAGTTCGGTAAAATATTTTGATTGGAAATTAGATTATTATTTCTTGGTATTTTGTTTGCCAATTTCTTTCCAATATCTATGAAATAGCTGTTGAATTCATCGGCTATGTCTCCGCTGTTTGTTAGGAGTAGTCCCTGATCATTTCTTATTGGTCCAATTTTAGTTGCTGACGCGGAACGCAGCCTATAGTGTCGTGTATCGTTTCTGACATTCGACATCGTTGACAACCCGCTCCGACACAATCATTATTCTACCATTCTACCCATCGTGCCATCGTTCAAGCATTCAATATTCAATATATTATCACAAGTATTGTATAATTACTTATGTAGTAATTCTGTTATGAAGTAATAAATAACGTTACATGGTGCCGAAACCAGTGTTGGCGAAAGAATATGGCGACTCAGAGCACAGGCAACGCTGATATAAACATGAAACCACCCAAGCCTTTTGCACCAAACACAAACGAAAATGTGGCCCGGGCGTGGAAACTTTGGCTACAGCAGTTCGAATGGTATTCGATAGCAACCAATTTGCCGAATAAAACGCCAGAAGTACAAATGGCAGTATTCATGTCGTGCATAGGACCCGATTCAGCGGTCATTTATAACACTTTTGACCTTGGTCCGACAGAGATCAATAAACTGGACATAGTGAAAGAACGTCTTACCAATCATTTCACGCCCAAAAGCAACGAGACATATGAAAGGTACATCTTCAACCTGGTTGTTCAAAAAGAAGGACAGTTATTTGACGAGTTCATCACAGACTTAAGGAGCAAAGCAAAAAATTGTGGTTATGATACACTGGAAGAAAGTCTTATTAGAGACAGAATTGTAATGGGAATCCAAAGTGACTCTGTTAGAGAGAAGTTGCTCGCTGAGCCTGAACTCACCTTGCAAAAGGCTATAGATATTTGCCACTCAGCGGAACAAGTCAAGATGCAAGTAAGTTCCATGAAAAAGGCTGTTAATATTGATGCAATTACCAACAACAAGAGTAAGAAAAAAGGAGATGATAATTTTCATTGTGGCCGCTGTGATACAACACATGGCAGAAAAGAATGCCCAGCTCACAAGAAGCTATGCAAGCGCTGTAAAAGAAGAAATCATTTTACCCAGTGCTGTAAAAATAAAGAAGTCAATGCGGTTCTCCAGTCTGATGAATCAGATGAAAGCGAACACAGTTTTGTGGTATCATTAGTGAATGCAGATGTCGACGTCAATGACTGGTATAAAAAAGCTACACTGCCAAACAATGTAGTAGTAAAATTTAAACTAGATTCTGGAAGCCAGTGCAATGTAATAAGCCAAAGTGTTCTAGAAGAAACTAACTCACATACAAGGCAGTCAACCACAAGATATTTGACCTCATTCTCCAATCATAAGATGCCAGTTGTAGGGGAAGTTACCTTAAAGACAAAAATTAAAAAGCAATATATACCAATAAAATACATAGTCGTGAAAGAAAATGTTACTCCGATTTTGGGTAAATCAACATGTGTCAAACTAAACTTAGTGAGGCGGGTAGCAGTGATTGAATCACAAACAGAAAGCTTATTTGAAGGGATCGGCTGTCTGAAACAGTTCAAATATGACATAGACTTGATTGATAATCCAAAACTGCCAATATGTCCTGCCCGAAAGATTCCTCATTCTATAAGAGAAAGAGTCAAAAAAGAACTAGATAGTATGGTGGAACAAAAAATTATCAAGCCGGTAACAAAGCCTACACCAGCTGTGTCGCCCATGGTGGTAGTCCAGAAAAATGACAAAATAAGACTCTGCTTGGATCCATCACAAATTAATAAAAGTCTCAAAAGAAGATATTATCCACTGAATACTGTTGAAGAGATCACAGCACGCATTCATGGATCAAAATGGTTTACACTATTGGACTGTAAAAAAGGATTTTGGCAATTGCAAGTGACTCCACGCACTTCAGAATATCTGACATTCAGCACACCATTTGGAAGATACTCTTGCTTGAGGATGCCTTTTGGTCTGGCATCGGCTCCAGAAGTCTTTCAGCAAGTTATGAGTTCACTGATTGCAGACATAAAAAATGCAGAAGTGTCAATGGATGATGTACTTTTACATGCTCCCAGCAAAGAAGAATTGGAGAAGATCACACAAGAAGTACTTAACAAGTTTAGAAATTCAGGCCTTAAGCTTAACAAAGAAAAATGTGTTTTCAATACACAAGAGGTGAAGTTTCTAGGTCACATTGTCACCTGTGAAGGCTTGAAACCAGATCCAGAGAAGCTGGAAACCATTTCCAAAATTAAGAGACCAACAAATATAAAAGAGCTTCAACGCTTCCTCGGGTTGATTACATATCTGTCAAAATTCATAAAGAACATGGCAGAAGTCACTAACCCATTAAGACAGTTACTTCACAAGGACGTAGAGTGGGTGTGGGACTACTCACAGGAAGAAGCATTTATGAAACTTAAAGAGCTACTCAAAAATCCGCCAGTTCTTGGTTTTTACAATCCGAAAGCACCAATATTATTGTCAGTTGATGCCAGTAGCTATGCCTGTGGAGGAGTTATGATTCAGGAAGGAAAGCCCATCGCCTACTGCGCCAAGTCATTCACCAAGACAGAACAAGGCTATAGTCAGTTGGAAAAGGAAGCCAATGCTATATTAGTAGCCTGCAAGAAATTTCATACATACATATGGGGCTGTAAAGACTTGACTATAGAATCAGACCATAAGCCACTCGAAACAATATTCAAAAAATCTCTTACAGATGCACCACCTAGACTGCAGAGAATGCTATACCAGATCTTGCCCTACAATCCTAAAGTTCTATATACAAAGGGATCACAGATGTATGTCGCAGATACTCTTAGTAGAGATTGTGAAGAATTGAGTTGCGAAGACCTAAATACAGAAAACCTGCAAATTTGTGTCATAGTACCATTCACCAAGACTCGGAGAGAAGAGCTTAAAATTGAAACAAATAAAAGTGAAGAACTTACCGATTTGAAGAAGATGATACTCAAGGGATGGCCTGAAAAAATAGATCAAGTCCCAGAGACCTTGAAGAAGTATTGGTACTATCGAGAATCACTCAGCGTGTATAATGACATCATATTCAAAAACAACAGAGTACTGGTACCAAGAACTATGGTACCCTTAGTGATGAAGCAATGCCATTTAAGCCATAAAGGGATACAAGGAACATTAAGATTAGCCAGAGATAATGTTTTTTGGCCTGAAATGACAACTGATGTGACCAACTACGTTAAAAACTGTTATGCTTGTGCTAAAATACAAAAAGACAACCCAATGGAACCTATCATGATACAAAGTGCACCTGAACGACCATGGAGTTTAGTAGCCACTGATTTGTTTCATCTCAAAGGAAAAGACTATATATTGATAGCAGACAGTTACTCAGGATTTTTTGATTTCAAGGAGTTGACAAGTACTACAAGCTTTCACATCATAAAAGAACTAAAATCTTGGTTTGCAACATTTGGAATCCCTGACACAATCATGTCAGATGGAGGCAAACAATATCACTGTCAAGAGTTCAAGATCTTTCAAGAATTGTGGCAATTTGAACACAGAATTTCAAGCCCACATTTTCCTCGTTCAAATGGCTTAGCGGAGCGTTACGTACAAGAAGCCAAGAATCTAATGAAGAAGTGCCTTGAAGATAATTCTGATATGCAATTGGCCTTGTTACATCATAGAAACACCCCCCGTTTGGATCTTGGATCACCTGCTCAAAGACTGTTTAATAGAAGAACAAAAACTTTACTCCCAACTAATGAAAAACTATTTTCTCCTAAAATAGTGAGAAACACTACGGAGAAATTAAAAAAAATTAAAGAGCTAGAGAAAAGTAAATCTGACAGAGGAAAGAAGGAAAATAAGGAATTCACAAGTCATGAAAAGGTATTACTAAGGCAAAGTCACCAGAACTGGATTCCAGCAGAAATAATAAAGCCTGAAGGACACCGATCATATAGAGTACAAACAGAAGATGGAGCTATTTATAAGAGAAACTCATGGCACTTGAAACCTACTGCCACATCATCTTCGGAGACGAACCCTTCTATTCACACCGATTCCCATTCTCCAGTTGCCGATGTACCTAGCCCAGGCTTCGATTCTCCTTCAACATTACCGACACCTGAAAAAGAGAAGTCGCCTCCCGGGAACACTTCCTTGCAGTCCAGTTGGCCATCTCCGGTTCAAGCTGCAGCGCCCGCGCCGCCGCCAGCGGACCCCCAGCCACGTACAACTCGAAGTGGACGAGTAATCGTAGTTCCTTCTAGATATATCCTAAATTGAAAAGGGGAGATGACGCGGAACGCAGCCTATAGTGTCGTGTATCGTTTCTGACATTCGACATCGTTGACAACCCGCTCCGACACAATCATTATTCTACCATTCTACCCATCGTGCCATCGTTCAAGCATTCAATATTCAATATATTATCACAAGTATTGTATAATTACTTATGTAGTAATTCTGTTATGAAGTAATAAATAACGTTACAGTTGCCTTAGGTTTAGTGCCAGTGATTTCTTTCACAATGTTCCATAGTTGTTTGGTATCTTGTTTTTTGCTTCCTATTTTATTCTTGTAGTAGTTTTTTTTGCTTGTTCTTACCAAATTAGTTACCTTATTTTTAAAACTTTTGTAACGGTTTTTCAATTGAATGCTATCAGGATATTGGAGACAAGTTTTGAATAAACGATTTTTTTCGTTGATCATTTTGAGTAAGGAGTTTGTTAACCATGGTGCAAATTTGGTGTCTTTTCTATATCTCTTTTTCAGATTGGTGCAATTTTTTACAATGCTCAAGATTGTGGTGATAAAGTCATCCAGTGCTGTATTTGGATCCTGGGTCGAGTATACGTTTTCCCAATTTGTGTCCTCTAGTTTTTTATATAATTTGTCATAATTTATGTATGGAATATACTTATTCATTGTTAGATTCATTATGATGAGAGTTTTTTGTAACTATTTGTAGTATTATCGTTGAGTGGTCTGTTATATTTGTGTTCACTATGAGGGGAAGAATCATATCTGTAATATTTAATTTCGATTTAATAAAAATATGATCAAGACATGAGTTCATTCTTGTTGGTTCATTGATAGTGGAAATATATCCATATTCATTGAGAGTATTCAAGTATTCAAATTTATTTTCATCTTCTCTGAGAAGATTTATATTCATGTCTCCGATGAATATGTAATAATTTTCTGTTTCGGTTTGGTTATTTTCGAAGTATTTCTGGAGAATACGAATGAAATCGCCTATGTCGGAAGATGGTGATCTATAGCATGCTGTTATGGATGTAGATTTCTTTCCCATTTAACAATTGTTTTTAAGAATTTAATGTGTTCAATTTCTATTATATCAGATTCGAATTCATAACTGCTTTTAATATAAATTATTGTTCCATCATTTTGATTATAGTTACTTTCATTGTAAATATTATTGTAACCTGGTATGTTGTAAAAATTTGTGTTAAAAATTTTCCTTGTTTCTGTTAATACTAGACAGTCGAAGTCAGTGTTTACGTTGTGTAAAAATATTTTAAATTCATCAAGGTTTTTATCAATGCTCCTTATATTGTTGTGCACTATAGTGAAACTGTCATTCTTATTGTTAACTTTCAATAACTTTTTACACTCGTATACATTTTTTTTATGGTAAAAGTTTCAACTGAATCCACTTCGAAATCTCGAATGTATTGGTCCATTATTAACAGTAATTTTTATGATTTTAACAGTTACAAAAATGAAAAGAGAAAAACCAACATAAAAATAACAGTTCAGTGAAAAATTAGAGCTCGGGATTCAATCTGTTGGCCAGTGACGATTCTTATTTAAAAAAAAAAGTTATATACATAATACACAAGGGGAATCGATTAGCTACACATAAAAAAATGTCCTTTTCTATTTATTTGAGCGAGTTTTTACTCTTGCTATTTGAGGAAGATTGTCACGTGGTACTGGTGCATTCGGCACTGCTTTTTTATAAGTTGATTTCGGTGTGTTTGTCAAGACTCCTATACTTGTTGTGTGCAGTTGAGTTTTTTCTGAGATAATTTTACTATTCGATTCTAGCGTTCCGGTGTCTTCAAGATTACTAAAAACATCGTTAGCCTCCTGTGGTGTCACGACACTTGGCGTAGATGGTGCACTTGACGCTTTCACGTATTCTTTATTTTCCAAAGCTTCAAGTTCCTCAATTGTGTAAGGTTTGTTGTTGATGTACAATTTATTTCCTCTAATGTAGGAGTTATTGGAAGTATCCTGTTTTTCTTTTGCTAAGAACTCTCGTAATACTTTTCGTTCTTTTTGTTGATATTTTGTTAGATCTGGAGAGATTGAAATATTTGTACCTTTAAGTAGTTTTGTTTTCCCTAATATGAGAAGCTTTGTAATTTGGGATATTTGATCGTATGTGCCGAGCTGGTGTGTCGCTCTCTTTGTGCTCCAAAGTTAAAAGTGGTTTTTCACTGGTCCATTGCTGAAAAATAGTGTCCTACTATGCTTTTGTGAAACGTTATATGTGGTGGAGTTTTGTTGGAAAAAAAAATTAGCATTTTCCACCTATGGAAAGTTGCATAAATTACATCAGTTTATGAACGTGTTTGAATTCACTAACTTGGGCCCCTACCCACTGTTGCTAGCAAAAACTCAAACAAATACCTTATCTTCTATACGGAAGGCCCTACTATCTGGTCCGGACTTAGTAAAATTGTAAACAATGGGTGATGCCGAATGTGCTAAATGTGATTCAAAGATAACAAACGAAAATGAAAAAGTCGCTGTATGTGATTGTTGTGCCGCAATTTATCATGAAAAGTGTGCTGACCTAGCTGCGTCCGAACTAAAAGCTATCATTATCCAAAAGAGAAGTCTTCTTTATTTTTGTGCAAATTGTAGAGAAAATTTCAAGAAAGTGCCCAGAATCATTCAGACATTGGATGAAGTGTTGGAAGCTAATAAAAAGTTAATGGAAGATAATGCGAAGTTAAGAGACATGCTTGCAAGAACTCAGGAAGAAAATAAGTCTATGAACCTCAACGGTATTGTTCAAGAGATTCATGAAAGGCAAACGAGAGCATCTAATATAATTGTTTGTAATATTCAGGAATCGAATCGAAGCAGTCATCTTGACAGATCCAACGAAGACAAAAACAATGTTAATAATATACTTGGTGATTTATCCAATGAAGTAACTATTAAAAAAACTTTCAGACTCGGTAAATTCTCCAAGGACAAAAACAGGCCTATTAAAGTGGTTTTATCTAACAGTGAGGAGGCATTGTATGTTCTTCGTAACAAAAAAAAAATATCTGTTCCGGGAATAATTGTTTTCTCCGATCAGACCAAATTACAAAAAGAGTATTATCTGTCAATCAAAGCTAAGCTCGATGAACTCATCGCTCAAGGAGTAAACAACAAAAGAATCCGTTATATAAATAATATACCTACAATAGTTGATTCTATACCAGGACAACAGCAAAAAAACTGATGCAGTATCCTAATATACCTTACAACACTGATATCATCTACACAAATATTCAAAGCCTGATGGCGAATCACGCCCAACTTTTGCATGATATAATTTGCTACAAGCCTTCAGTTGTTATGCTGAGTGAATCTAGGACTGTTCCTGACATGGAAGACTTTGAGTTGGAGATTGAAGAATACAATATTGTAAGAAATGATTCCTTTAACCGACACACGGGTGGCGTTGTAATATATGTAAGAAAAGAATATAATTTTAAAATATATAGTAAGATTAGTTTGGATAGGGTCTATTGGTGTTTATTTATCAAAATCAAAATGTATGATGAAAATTTGATTTTAGGTTGCCTGTACCGTTCCCCAAGTTCTAACTTCACTCAATTTTTAGAACATTTTGAGTCTTGGGCTGAAACACTTTTCAACGAAAAATGTAAATGTTTTCTTTTCGGTGATTTCAATCTCAACTACTTAAGTAAAAGTGATAAAAATGTTCAAGAGTTCGAAAATCTCATGATACTTCTAGGTGCTGAGCAACTAGTTCACCAACCCACTCGTGTAACCAATAACAGCAGTTCTTTGATTGATTTTGTTTTAACCAACAGGGAAGACTGCCAAGCCAGTGTTCACAATACCCCAAAAATTGCCGATCATTGTATAATCTCATTGTCAATAAAATCTAGATCAAAAATCAATAATAACTCTACCAGATTGTTTAGGAATTTTAGTCAGAATAATCTCGATTTATTGAATAGCCAATTGATATTTGAAAATTGGAATTTGAATTCTACTGATATTGATGTTGTTTATAACAACCTTATGGACAGTATCACCAGGCAAGTTGAACTTATATCACCTTTAAAATCTTATACACTGAGAAAAAATCAACTGCCCTGGTATGACCATGAGATTGTTGAGATTAGCAAGTCAAGAGATAGGGCTTATAAAGCTTTCAGAAGCAGCACTTCTGAGAACGACAGACAGGTCAACTGGGACAAATATAAAAATTATAGGAATAAAGTGGTCAGTCTCCTCAAAGTGAAAAAATCCAGTTATTATAAAAGTCAAATAACTAACTATGCAAATAATAGTAAAAAAATGTGGAAAACACTCAAAACGCTTGTGAAACCCAAAATTCCTTCCATACCCACCCAAATAGTTTTTGAACCAAGTTCAATTAGAGTAACCTCGGATCAGGACAAAGCTGAGATGTTTAATTCATTTTTTGTAGACAGTATAATAAATATCAAGCAAGATATTCCCACGGCTACCACTTGGTCAAGCTATAATCTTCCAATTATTGAGTGTACTCTCGAGACTTTCGAACTGTTGTCGCTCAGGAATTTGAAAGGTATTATTAATAGTTTGGATAATAAATGTAACTCGGATGTTTTGAATAATAAAGTTTTGAAGAGCATATTCGATGTTATTGGTTCAGTGATATTGAATTTCGTCAACACCTCACTTGACACCGGAGTATTTCCTAATCAACTCAAAATAAGCACAGTAGTACCAGTACCTAAAATAGTAAACACTAACGAAGCGATAAATTTTCGGCCCATCAATACTCTACCGTGCCTGGAAAAAGTACTTGAGTTAGCTGTATATAATCAACTTTTGAAATATGTGAATGCCAATAATCTTTTAATGGAGTATCAATCGGGTTTTAGAGCAAATCACTCTTGCGAAACTGCTCTACAGGTAACTCTCTCTAAGTGGAAACTCGATATTGACAAAAATAAGTACGTTGTGGCTGTATTTCTGGATTTTAAGCGAGCATTTGAGACCATAGATATCTCCATCTTACTTACGAAACTGCAGTACTATGGTATCACTGGCAAGGTATATAATTGGTTTGCTAGCTATTTACAGAATAGATCACAACGTACGAAGGTCAACAATTATATTTCTTCGCAGAAAGGTATCAATTCCGGGGTTCCACAGGGCAGTGTGCTTGGACCACTATTGTTTATATTATATCTTAATGACATCAATTATATCCAAGAGTGTGAGTTCATAAACCTTTTTGCTGATGATACTCTCGTGTCAGTAAGTGACGTCAATTTAACAACAGCCATCACTAAAATCAAAAATATACTCCTAAAAATATCGGAGTTCCTCAATGTCAATAAAATGAAACTCAATGTTAATAAAACCAAGTCGATGATCATAACTACTCAATACAAATATAATTTAATTAATAGAAATTCTATAAATATAAGAATATATGACGAACAAATTGAATTAGTCGAGGAATTCAAATACCTTGGATTCATGATGGACAACACTTTGAACTTGAAGAAACACTTTCATTACACTTACAAGAAAATAATCAAAAAGATTTTCTTTTTTACACGTATTAGTGATTGTTTGTCATTCACAACTTTACTAACAGTCTACAATACAATTATCAGACCGCATTTTGATTACTGTCCAACACTTCTCAATCTTCTTGACGCAAACAGTATATCATCCTTACAAAAACTTCAAAACCGATGTATGCGGGTACTCCTAAAATGCAATAGACTTACTCCTATAATGTCCATGCTTCAAACTCTTGATTGGTTCTCTGTGCGGGACAGACTTTTTTATTTCTCTATGATTTTTGTTTTTAAAATAGTGAATGGTAAATCTCCAGCTTACTTCAATCAATTCATTACCTATCATAGTGAAATACATGATTACCCAACGAGAGGGCATACGAATTTCTATGTTACTAGAACAAATTACTCCAGATCAACGAATTCACTGTTTAACAAAGGTCTCTTAGAATATAACAAACTCCCTAAAGAAATCAAAGATTGCAATTCTCTTAGAACTTTCAAAAACTCTCTGGTTAAATACCTGAAGACAAAATATATTCAAATGTGAGCATATTCGGACTACTTGTTTCAATATATGTATGTATTTGATTTGTCTATCGTGAGGAAATTTACACCTTCACCTAAAAAGTTTTTATACTTGCACGTACTTTGTAATTTTTATTCTTATTTTTTTTTATGTATATTAGGATTTCCTATATTGACCAATAAAGTTATTATTAATATTAATATTAATATTAATATTAATAATGAATTCAATTCTCAGAGGACTATGATCAGTTCGACCAAGGAATTGAAAACCGCTAATTTCTGACACTGATATGCTAGTGCCTAGAAATTTGTTGATTTCGTTGCAGACAGTTACTACTGAAGTACCGATTTCAGATCTCTTCAGGCCAAAAACTATTATATTTTTCTTCTTCTGTTCCCGTTCCAAAATTTCGATATGCTTTTTCAATGAGATATTCTCCTCCTCTAATTTCTTGACTTTTTCCTTAACGGACTCAAATTTCAGTACATTGAGGTAAGCCACGAGTATGAATTCTAGCAGTTGCTCACCTCTATGGTTGGTGTTCGTGCTGCCCCAGATGGTGTTGTGAGCGTTGGCGTCGCAGCAGGAGGGGAAGATTGCTCCTGTTGCAGTAGTCGGATAGCCTCTGTACCTCCTCTGGTGGTGCTTGCCCATCTCCAGCGAAGTATCCAGAGGCTATTACTATGTCGAGGAATGAGTGCCCTGCGCGTATCTTGTCCCGGATAGGTACTAAGTCCCTCGTCATAAATTCTGAAAGACAGACATAATTAATATTATTTCTGATCAGGATGCAAGCTCTGGGGCTGTCGCATATCTGACATCCCAGATTACCTCACCTCCTCTGTTCGGCAGTCCTTTGATCTGCCCTCTGTTGACCCAAGGTTCTTGGATCAACACAGCTCCCAAGTTTGGCTCGGCGAACACCCTCGATAAGGCGGCTGATGCCCCCTTAGCGTGATGAGTGTTCACCTGGGCCATTTTGATTGGGGTTCTATCAGCCATTGCTACTGGTGAGTTGGAGTGCTTGCCTCCTCTTCATCCAGCAGCATTAGCTCTTCTTCGCTGGGAGTTGCCTGGTTGTCCTGGTTCATGCTCCCAGTCGATTCTGCTTCGCTTGCATCTGCAGCAGCTGGGGTTGGTGTCTCGTCCGCCTTTTTCTCGCTCTCGTCCTTGCGAAGGCCATGAACGATGATTTTCCCGAACCTGAAGAAAATGGTGTATCCCATTTTCTTAATGGCCTCGCAGGACTCGTCGTCAATGCCAATATTCAGCAGCTGGCCATTGCCTTCCTTCTTGCTCCCTAGTATTTTCCACAACTGGGTACGAAGCCCTATATTTTGTGTATCCACTAGGGCTAGCAACTTCTTCGTTTCGAAGTCCGAACTCCTTGGGAAGAACACGGTGATGGTATGCGCCCTTGGGATATCCTCTCTCAGGCACACCATCAGCTCCGCACCCCTCCTGGTGCTCAGACTGGGGGCACTTGCCCTCAAACCAGTCAGCCGTCTCTTGGGTGATGCAGTCCACCACAAGCATACTAGGGCGGAAGTTAATTCCTCCGAACTGGAGTTTGCACTCCGCGCCCAGTGCCATTTCTTGTACAATGGCGTCTTCGAGTGCTGTAAGTTGCTCAGCACTCAGCGTCTCCCCTGGGTAGTTTTTGGGGAGGACTGCAACTTTAATTGAGCTTACTGCCTCAGCATAACTGGTGGCTTGCCCAGTTTGCTTAGCAGTAGCGGCGCTACTTCCCGCTTCGGTTTTCCTCCTCTTATAATACGGACGTTGAGGGGGCGTTTGGGTTTTGGGGCCCCTCTTCTCCGTCCGTTGTGGAGGTTGCTCCTGAGGTCTCTTCCTCTCGACGGATTTCCCAAGGAAGCGAAGGTACCATCTCACTCCTGCCCCGCTGAGGCCCCTTCTCAGCGGATCGTCGACACCTCAAGGCTTGTCCGGAGGTGGCAGAACTTGTTTCTTCCTATTTTTGATAGGTTGTTCTTTCGAGGAAAAACCTTATTCGGATGCTTGCTCCGCCGATTTTTCCACCTTCTTCTGTTTTTCCCTCTCTGTGTCCCGAGGTGAGCTCGGTGTCTGAGAGGTTCCAGGGCGCTTTTCAACGTCCTGGGTTGCGGTGACTTCCCGCGATTTCCCTTTTTTTGTTTTTTCTTTATCCATGTGAATCCAACGAGTAGCTGGGGAACTAAAGGCCGACCACGCCGGAGCCCCGCACTCGAGGAGGTCGCCAGGTATCCTCGAGGCTCCGTTAAAGACGGTGCTCTCCCACCGCTATGCATCCATTGGCACGGGTCGCATGACACCTTGGATTGGAGGGTTGTTCAGCGCCACCTTATTGGTTATTCGGTGGTGGCCCGCAGTAAGTCTGTGGGTTCACAGACGGCACTGCAGGTCGTCCGGCTATCCGTCACCTGCCACCCAAGCCCCAGGAATTTGTCGTTAAATGTAATATTTTATTTAGATATGTTCAGAACGAAACAGAGATTTATTAATTTTAATCGAAATATGATGGTTGTGGATAAAATAGTATACAAACCTCGGTAGGAAGTTTCATTCCTGTCTCGAGATCATAGCTAACCTCGACGCTTGGCGTCTCGGTAAATTAACTGATCTTACGACAGGAATGAATCACTTCCTACCTCGGTGTGTAATATACTATTGCTCAATATAGGTGAATACATGCAAGCCAACTTAACTTATGACTTATCTCAAAAATTTATATTAATAAAGGGGCATTCATGCAACATTTCCCAAATTCGAATAGCGAAGATATACGCGACTGTTAACAGCTGACAAATTTTTGGAGGGTTAGCGGGAGAAAAAATCAAAAGTTGCTAAATATAATGCATGAATGCTTCTATTTGATTCCGAACATTGAAATTCTCAAGTTACTAAGTTATTTCAAATACAAGTTGTTGGCTTGCATGATTCCACCTTATCTCCGCGAATGAAGGGTCTGACTGGTATTTTAACTCCACCCACTTTTGAGAAAGACTGACTTTGCTACAATTTGAGACTTCGTTTCCCAAGATGCAGTTCTAGGTCGTGTTTTCTAAAAATGTGATTCCTTTCGAAAAGGTCACTGTGTAAAGTATGTTCTGAAATACGCATCACACGTCAAGTATCATAATATTTATATGAACTGGAGTTGAAGTGAATCCAACTGGTTTTCATTTGAGATACAATTGGTAGCTGTAGTCAGGCCAAGCAGTCCTCACAAAAACAGCAGAGAACCAAAAACAGTCTAAACGAGCCTTTTCAAAGGCAAAGGACAGCAAAATTTTTATCTTACTGTAAATGCAGCAAAATGAAAGTACGCATGCGCAGATCCTGGGGCCCTATTCTTGGATCAATCGCATTTCTGCCAATACGCTGTTGCTGAGCTGTGACAGATCTGATTGGTCTCTGCCTAGCAACAACGTATACGTTGAACTTGCAAAATTTCCGGTTGGGGGAAGTGTGCTCACCGGCGTCGGTGATTGGCCTTGGTAGCGGAAATAGGCCGACGTTAAATAAAGAATTAAAAAAAAAAGAATGAATGCAAAAAACAAGTAATAAAAAAGTAAAAATAATGCCAATCTACATCCACATCCAAAACATCAGCGAAATACACCACAGACAGACCAACTTTGACCAACTCAAAGTACAGATATCAGTGTCCTGTGATCAAATTACTATTGTAACCGATAAAATTCAGCGGTTGTTCGGGTTTGACAACTTTGACAAACCACGCCTATTCTAATGGTAAAAACATATCGGTTTCACCAGTTACAGCGATGTTAACAGGAACAGCGTTCCGTAAATATAAAATTTATAGAAATTTTGATTTACGGGACACTAAATTTGTAACCAGGTTAACCGAAACGATTTACGGAACATATCCTAGATTTTTTTATTCAAATTGGGTACAATCTGACATTTCCAAAACGGCAGCCCTGCACCTCTACTTCTCGCTCTCATTTCATCCATTCTGGACTTTATCTGTCATTTGTTGACTTGATCTGAAATTTATATTGGTGGCAATTGTATACCCCGTAGTCACGGTAACAATATTCAGGGCTATTCACTAAGTGAAGTGGTTATCGCAGTTGCTAACCGTCGTAGCAACTCTAATAATAACTTTCCATATGGGCGGTGGTAAGCTGTTTTTCCTTAACAAGATATCTATAGCAGTTGCCTGTGAACCACTACTCACAGCAACTGGTCATTATAGTAGCAACTTAACTTGAAAAGTGAATACCAATTTCGCGCTTAGCAACTGACCTTGAACATAACGACAATTTTTAGTCGCTATCCATAACAACTCTGCTTAGTGAATAGCCCTGATTATCTACTTTGATTATTCTGAGAAAACTGGCCGCGTTCTTAGTAATTTGTTATAGGTATTCATTGGTATTGATGAGTTGGATGGTGACAGATGCGCTGCGACCTGTTTAGATCTATTGTGTCCCATCTTCTTCTGCTATCTCAAGGTATTCTCGTTTATAGCAGCCCCTCAAGCCTCAATTCCTTCAGGAATTCGAGGATTTTGAGGTTTGCTGAGGTTAATCAGTGTTTTCGATCTTGCTCGGTTGAAGTTTCCGAGGAGATCTTTGGCCTGCCGCAGCCCTGGAAGTCTTTCCCAGTGTATTGCTCTCATTGCTTCTTCCGTTTTATTGAGTTCTTCTTGGAAGTAAGAGTTTCCAAGTCCGCAGAATGGTTCTGGCCCGATCAGTAGTGTTGATGCACCTTTTCGTGCCAGGATGTCTGCTTGTTCGTTCCCCTCCACTCCGACGTGCCCTGGCACCCAGAGTAGGGTTACCTTGTTGTTCCTGCCTAGGTCGTTAAGTTTGTCTAGACATTCCCAAACCATCTTCGAATTGATGCAAGAGGAACTCAACGCTTTGATGGCTGCTTGGCTATCGGAGGGGATCACAATTTCCTTGTTCCGATATCTCCTGTCGAGGTTGAGCTGAATGCACCTTTCTATGGCGTGAATTTCTGCTTGAAAAATGCTGGGGAACTGGTCCATGGGCTCGGAGTATTTGTTGCGAGGCCCATAGACTCCTGCTCCAGTTCCCTCGGGAGTTTTGGACCCGTCTGTGTACCATGTTATGGTATTCCTTCCTAGGGCTTGAGTGGATTCTATGCTCCAATCTCTTTTGGTACTCAGTTCTGTTCTAAAGAGTTTCATAAAACTGAATTTCTTGATGATTTCTTCAGTTGGGAGATCGGCAAGGTGTGCGCTTTCGGGAGAGGCTGAGTTCCCCCCACCGTGTGCTATCCCCTTGAGTCCGACTTTGGCCAACCTGAGGTGTGCTCCCCAAGCAGTTCTCCTCACCATGATATGGAGAGGTGTGAGGTCCAAGATGACCTGTAGTGCTGCCGTTGGAGTCGATCTCATTGCTCCTGTTATGCAGAGACATGCAAGTCTTTGCACCTTCTCTGAGGTTTTCCTTGTTGTGGCGACTTCGGTCCTGCCGTGCCACACTACTGCTCCGTAGGTGATCATAGGTCTCACTAACATGGTGTACATCCATCGCAGTACCGATGGGTTACAGCCCCACGTTTTTTCCGCAATGTTCCTGCACACCATCAGTGATGATTTTGCCTTGTTGACGATCTTTTCTACGAGTTTGTTCCAGAGTAGTTTTGAGTCTAGGATAAGCCCTAGATACTTCACCTCTTGCTGCCATTCTCAGTCTGCTCCGTCGAGACGAATGGTCCTTAGGTGCTGAAGCTTTGTTCTTCTAGTGAAGGGTACCACTGTGGTTTTCGCTGAGTTGATTCTCAGCCTCACTGAGGGGCATCACCTTCTGGTAGTCTCTAGCTCTCTTTCCACTAGATCGCAGAGGGTTCCTTCGAATTTGCCTTTGGCCATGATAACTATGTCGTCAGCATATCCTATAGGCAAGTGACTCCGTTCCCGGTCAGTGTTCCGAGTAGTTCGTCTACTACAAGACTCCACATCAGAGGTGATAGTACCCCTCCTTGTGGGCATCCTCTGTTTGTGCTGATCCGAAAGCTGTTCGCGCCCACTTTCGTTTCCGCAGTTCTTGTAGCCGGCATTTGGCACATCCATCTGGATGTGGTTCTGTCCACTCCCTTGTTCATCAGAGCTCTTTTTATTGCTTCGTGAGAGGTGTTGTCGAATGCCCCCTCTATGTCTAAAAAGGCGCATATTGCCTTTTCTTTGAGTGAGTGAGTGATCTCTGGATGTTTTCGGTTAGCACGAACAGAGTGGTTTCCGTTGATCTGCCCGCCCTGCATGCATGCTGCCCGGGGTGTAATGGCACCTTCTCCAGTATCTCGGTTCTTATATAATTATCTACTGTATCTGGCTGATTTGATAGTGAACGGCAGTAGTTCCGTATGCCCTTTTTGCAAAAGGGCCGGAAATATTCCGTCAATTCCAGGGGACTTGAATGGTTGGAAGGAGTCGATTGCCCACTTCAACCTTTGGGGAGTGCATATGATTTTTGCTACTTCCCAGTCTTCTCGTTTGGCTTTACCTGGTTCTTCCAGTGATCTGTTGGGTTCAAAAGGTGTGCTACCTGGAAAGTGCGTTTCCAGTAAGAGGAGAGCTCGTTGCTCTTCATCCTCTGTGTAGCTGCCATCTGTTTTTCTGAGTGACATTGGTCCTTGCTCCCTGCCCCTCGCCATAGCTTTGTGCAGTCTGGCTGCTGCAGGGCTTGTGATGATTGTCTCACAAAAGCTCCTGAAGCTGTTTCTTTTGGCTTTCCTTATTTCCTTGTTATATACTGTCAGCCTTTCGGTGTAGCCCTGCCATTCTCCGTCCCGCTTGGCCTTGTTAAATAGCCAGTGGACTTCGTATCTCAGATTTGACAGAGGTTCGTTCCACCAGATGGTGCCACTGTGTGATTTCTTTTCTCTCATGGGGCAACTGGATTAGTATGCGTCCATAATTGCTCCATTAACCGCCTCTAGTGTCTGCTCAAATTCAACGTGACTGTTTTGCTGAACTTGATCTGTTCTAAGTTGCATTTCAGATTGGTGGTGTATTTTTCCCAATCTGTGTTTCTAGGATTCCTAGTGAAGGTTGTTTGTGTCACGAGCCCTTCCTCGTTGAACATAATGATTCTGTGATCGGAAAGAGATGGTTCTTCTGAGACCCTCCAGTTCCTTATCATTCTACTAATGCTGGGGCTGCCGAGCGTTAAATCTAATATTTCTTGTCTAGCCCTAGTTACAAAGGTGGGGGTACATCCCACATTAAGTACATTAAGGTAAGCCACGGGTATAAATTCTAGCAGTTGCTCACTTCTTTGGTTGGTGTTCGTGCTGCTCCAGATGGTGTTGTGAGCGTTGGCGTCGCAGCCCAGCAGGAGGGGTAGATTGCTCCTGTTGCAGTAGTCGGATAGCCTCTGTACCTCCTCTGGTGGTGCTTGCCCATCTCCAGCGAAGTATCCAGAGGCTATTACTATGTCGAGGAATGAGTGCCCTGCGCGTATCTTGGCCCGGACAGGTACTAAGTCCCTCGTCATAAATTCTGAAAGACAGACATAATTAATATTATTTCTGATCAGGATGCAAGCTCTGGGGTTGTCGCTAACTGACATCCCAGATTACCTTACCTTCTCTGTTCGGCAGTCCTTTGATCTGCCCTCTGTTGACCCAAGGTTCTTGGATCAACACAGCTCCCAAGTTTGCCCCGGCGAACACCCTCGATAAGGCGGCTGATGCCCCCTTAGCGTGATGAGTGTTCACCTGGGCCATTTTGACTGGGGTTGTATCAGCCATTGCTACTGGTGAGTTGGAGTGCTTGCCTCCTCTTCATCCAGCAGCATTAGCTCTTCTTCGCTGGGAGTTGCCTGGTTGTCCTGGTTCATGCTCCCAGTCGATTCTGCTTCGCTTGCATCTGCAGCAGCTGTGGCTGGTGTCTCGTCCGCCTTTTCTTCCTCCTTTTTCTCGCTCTCGTCCTTGCGAAGGCCATGAACGATGATTTTCCCGAACCTGAAGAAAATGTTGTATCCCATTTTCTTGATGGCCTCGCAGGACTCGTCGTCAATGCCAATATTCAGCAGCTGGCCATTGCCTTCCTTCTTGCTCCCTAGTATTTTCCACAACTGGGTACGAAGCCCTATATTTTGTGTGTCTACTAGGGCTAGCAACTTCTTCGTTTCGAAGTCCGAACTCCTTGGGAAGAACACGGTGATGGTATGCGCCCTTGGGATATCCTCTCTCAGGCACACCATCAGCTCCGCACCCCTCCAGGTGCTCAGACTGGGGGCACTTGCCCTCAACCAGTCAGCCGTCTCTTGGGTGATGCAGTCCACCACAAGCATACTAGGGCGGAAGTTAATTCCTCCGAACTGGAGTTTGCACTCCGCGCCCAGTGCCATTTCTTGTACAATGGCGTCTTCAAGTGCTGTAAGTTGCTCAGCACTCAGCGTCTCCCCTGGGTAGTTTTTGGGGAGGACTGCAACTTTAATTGAGCTTACTGCCTCAGCATAACTGGTGGCTTGCCCAGTTTGCTTAGCAGTAGCGGCGCTACTTCCCTCTTCGGTTTTCCTCCTCTTATAATACGGACGTTGAGGGGGCGTTTGGGTTTTGGGGCCCCTCTTCTCCGTCCGTTGTGGAGGTTGCTCCTGAGGTCTCTTCCTCTCGACGGATTTCCTTCTTGCTTCCTCAGGTGTCAGGCCCTGTTCAAGGGAGCGAAGGTACCATCTCACTCCTGCCCCGCTGAGGCCCCTTCTCAGCGGATCGTCGATACCTCAAGGCTTGCCCGGAGGTGGCAGAACTTGTTTCTTCCTATTTTTGATAGGTTGTTCTTTCGAGGAAGAACCTTTTTCGGATGCTTGCTCCGCAGATTTTTCCACCTTCTTCTGTTTTTCCCTCTCTGTGTCCCGAGGTGAGCTTGGTATCTGAGAGGTTCCAGGACGTTTTTCAACGTCCTGGATTGCGATGACTTCCCGCGATTTTCCTTTTTTTGTTTTTTCTTTATCCATGTGAATCCCACGAGTAGCTGGGGAACTAAAGGTCGACCACGCCGAAGCCCCGCACTCGAGGAGGTCGCCAGGTATCCTCGAGGCTCCGTTAAAGACGGTGCTCTCCCACCGCCATGCATCCACTGGCACGGTTCGCATGACACCTTGGATTGGAGGGTTGTTCAGCGCCACCTTATTGGTTATTCGGTGGTGGCCCGCAGTGAGTCTGTGGGTTCACAGACGGCACTGCAGGTCGTCCGGCTATCCGTCACCTGCCGACGCTCCTGGTAGCCACCCAAGCCCCAGGAATTTGTCGTTAAATGTAATAATTTATTTAGATATTTTCAGAACGAAACAGAGATTCATTAATTTCAATCGAAATATGATGGTTGTAAATGAAATAGTATACAAACCTCGATAGGAAGTTTCATTCCTGTCTCGAGCTCATAGCTAACCTCGACGCTTGGCGTCTCGGTAAATCAAGTGATCTTACGACAGGAATGAATCACTTCCTACCTCGGTGTGTAATATACTATTGCTCAATATAGGTGAATACATGCAAGCCAACTTAACTTATGACTTATCTCAAAAATTTATATTAATAAAGGGGCATTCATGCAACATTTCCCAAATTCGAATAGCGAAGATATACGCGACTGTTAACAGCTGACAAATTTTTGGAGGGTTAGCTGGAAAAAAATCAAAAGTTGCTAAGTATAATGCATGAATGCTTCTATTTGATTCTGAACATTGAAATTCTTAAGTTACTAAGTTATTTTAAATACAAGTTGTTGGCTTGCATGATTCCACCTTATCTCCGCGAATGAAGGGTCTGACTGGTATTCTAACTCCACCCACTTTTGAGAAAGACTGACTTTGCTACAATTTGAGACTTCGTTTCCCAAGATGCAGTTCTAGGTCGTGTTTTCTAAAAATGTGATTCCTTTCGAATAGGTCACTGTGTAAAGTATCTTCTGAAATACGCATCACACGTCAAGTATCATAATATTTATATGATCTGGAGTTGAAGTGAATCCAACTGGTTTTCATTTGAGATACAATTGGTAGCTGTAGTCAGGCCAAGCAGTCCTCACAAAAACCGCAGAAAACCAAAAACAGTCTAAACGAGCCTTTTCAAAGGCAAAGGACAGCAAAATTCTTATCTTACTGTAAATGCAGCAAAATGAAAGTACGCATGCGCAGATCCTGGGGCCCTATTCTTGGATCAATCGCATTTCTGCCAATACGCTGTTGCTAAGCTGTGACAGATCTGATTGGTCTCTGCCTAGCAACAA
Organism: Zygogramma bicolorata; assembly: GCA_032362365.1. Taxonomy (NCBI): domain Eukaryota; kingdom Metazoa; phylum Arthropoda; class Insecta; order Coleoptera; family Chrysomelidae; genus Zygogramma; species Zygogramma bicolorata. Next base: position 580,055 of record JAVJAQ010000725.1, read on the forward strand.
CGTATACATTGAACTTGCGTTGAACGAACGTGTGTTTCAAGAATCGACCCCCAGGGGCGCTATTCTTGACCATTCGCATTTGTTAGGATCCTTCGTCATCAAAAATGCGAATGATTCTCAAGTGTCGTTATTCCTGACCATTAGTACCATGTGTACGTGTACTCGCGTTTTGCTACGAGCGGATTGAATTATTCGCAAACGACTTGCGAGGGATCTGTATCTGTAGAGTAGGGAGGGTGAGTATAGACCCACAGCACTTAGGCCACAATATGGCCCATTGTACATCCTCCCAAGGAGTCGCCCTCCTAGGACATTGTCCATCCTGCCTTATCCAGGAAGGAGGACAGGTCACCAGGGGACATCTCCTTAATATCGGCAGGTGTAGGCCAAGACTCACCGAACACACACTCTCTTATCGACGATAGCTCCAGACATTCGCATAAGACATGCCTGACAGTTTCATCTTCCTGTTCACACATCCTGCATAGAGGTGTGTCCACTAGCCCCATAATATGGAGGTGTTTCCTTAGTTGACAGTGTCCAGTCAGAAATCCCACTGTTAAACGTAGGTTCTTCCTGGTCATCGCCAAATATTTATTTGGATCCAGCTTCTCAGGGTCGCCCAGGGTGATCCTGGCAAAACTGCATCCTTTGGTTTCATCCCATCTTTTGAGGGTTTGAGTATGGGTGTAACGTTTGGCTAGTTCCGCAATTGTCGAAGTCGTCAAGCCATGGGTGTCACCTGGTCCCAAAATGTTCATTCCAGCCGCCATCCTGGCCAAAGAGTCAGCAATGCGGTTACCTTTGCTCCTGTCGTGCCCTTTCACCCACCTTAGTACGATATTATTATCTACCGAGGCGTTAGCTAAATCTTGATGGCACTCTAGTGCTAACCCTGAGATAATACGTTGTCTATTCAAGGTTAGTAGGGCTTGTCTACTGTCAGTGTAGATTATTATGTCTTTGCCAGAAATTCCTTTTCTGGTTAGCTCTTTTGTGGCGATTGAGATACCAGCCAGTTCTGTTTGAACCACGCTGGTATTTTTTCCCATTCCCCACTTAATCCTTAGGCTAAGTGATCTAGAACTCCACATCCTGATCCTTCTTTGGTTTTTGAGCCGTCTGTGTATATGCGTATTGCATTTGCAGCATCCGCCTCAGTGTTCTGTTTTATTTGTATTTTGTAGGGTTTATTAAACACAAACCTGGGTTCAATTGCGTCACTGGCTGCCTGTAGCAGAGGCACCGCAGTGAGTGCCTCCCTCCACAGGCCCCGCCTCAGTTGACCCATTCCTACCTCGGGGTTTACACCAGCCGTGCGCAGTCGTAGCATGGCCATTAGCGCAACCTCCTTGACGTGCAGGTCCAGAGGTGTCAGACCAGTAACTAATTCCATCGCTGCGGTTGGTGTTGTTCTCATGGCTCCTGTGATGTTCAGACACGCCATTCGCTGTATTTGGTATAGTTTTTGGATGGCCGTTGCTTGTAGAGTTTTTGGTCCCCATGCAATGGCTCCGTACGTTAGCATAGGTCTTATTATTGCAGTGTAGATCCAGGTGACCACACGGGGCGAGAGGCCTCATGTGCGTCCCACTGTCCTCCGACACTGCTCATAGGCCACATATGCTCTTTTTGCTCTGCTCTGAATGTGCGAGTTCCATGTTAACTTCCTGTCGAGGGTAATACCGAGGTATTTCACCTCTTCAGAGAAGTTTAGTTTGCTTTTGAAGATTTCGGGGGGTTTCAAGCCCGATAAGCTTCTTTTCCTAGTGAAAAGGACCATCTCCGTCTTCTTGGGATTGATCGACAGTGAGTGTTCTTCACACCATGTTTCTATTAATTTGAGACCATCCTGCGCTCTATCGCACAGTGTGTTCACAAATTTGCCGGTCTGCAGAATAACTATGTCATCTGCATATGCAATTGTGTAGAAACCATTACTGTTGAGGCGATTTATCAGGGTATCCAGGACTATGTTCCAAAGAAGGGGTGATAAGACCCCTCCCTGCGGACATCCCCTCATGACCAGTCCTCTCACAGTAATGTCTTCTACATTTATACTTATTGCTCTACTAGAGAGCATCTTGAGTATCCACTCTCCTACTACCAGGGGTATATTCCTGGAGTTAAGTTGCTGGGTGATTGTTGGGAAGGTCGTTTTATCGAACGCTCCTTCGATATCTATGAATATACCCAGGGTGGATTCTTTATTATCCAATGATCTCTCGATTCTGCCAACCACTTGGTGAAGGGCCGAATCAGTGGACCTTCCCGGAGTATATGCATGCTGATATGGATGAAGTGGATTGTGAACTAAGACTTCATCTCTTATAAACCGCTCGCACAGCCTCTCCATTGTTTTCAAAAAGAACGATGTGAGACTAATTGGTCGGAATGCTTTTGGTAAGGTGTAGTCCATCCTTCCTGGTTTGGGTATAAACACCACTCGTACTTCTCTCCACTTAATGGGAACATACCTCAGAGCTAATGAGGCTCTGAATATTCCGACCAGGTGCGGCATGAGAATATCCAGTCCCCATTGTAGTAGGGCTGGTCTTATACCGTCAGGTCCTGGTGCTTTGAAGGGGGAAAAGCCCGATATGGCCCACCTTATCTTGTCCTCATCAATTATAGTGCTAGCAAATTGCCAGTCGTATTGTGAGGGTGTTATTGGTACTTCCGTCCGGTTCGTCGTTCCTGGGAAGACAGAACCTGGGAAGTGAGTTTCCATAAGAATCTCGGCGCTTTCTCGGAGGTTGGCGGCCTTGTCGCCATTTTCCCTCGTCAGGATGCCGATACTCTTATGGTGGTCGCTTGAGAGTGCCTTCTGTAGCCTCGAGACTTGCGGGAAATCTTCGATTGCCTCACAATAGGCTCTCCAGGCTTCTCTTTGCTTTTGTCTGCAGACTTTTTTGAACTCTCTGAGGTTGGCTTCATATATATATTCCCCAGTCCTCTTCGAGTTTTGATTGTTTTGCTTTGTTAAAGGACGTTCTCGCTGTCTTTCTGAGGTGTTCCAGTTCAGGGCACCACCATTTATTGGTTGTGCCTTCTGTCTGTACCATCCTCATCGGACAGGATTCCTTATAGGCAATGTCTATTTTGTTTTGGATAGATAACGTGTACCTTTCCAATTCTTCACTATTGCCAGGAGTCAGGGCCTCTGCGAGGGATTTACAAAACTATCTTATTGACATATTTTCTCGTTATTTGAAATCATTTGAGAAAATGGATGATTTACAATTTGTGGGAATTGTAGAAAATCTCGCAATGGCAGATGAACCAATTCAAAGAAGAAATAAATTTGAAAATGTTGATCCTGATTTTGAGTGAATATTAGTTCTTGCAGACCTCCATACAGACTTCATAGAACGGAATTTAGTTTTTGTGTTATTCTTTGAGTTATCATCAAACGTTGCATTAAGAAATAGTTAACGTATGTGTTCATGCAACTTTTCTTTCGATTTAAGCATAATTATTTGGGGTTTCTAGATAATGACCCGTGTGGCTGAATTCAGACAGATCCGATGATACGACGATCCGACAGTTTTCTGATTGGTCCAAATTTGAATTCCTATTTGGTAGGAGGATTCATCCGAAAGCTCAATTTCCGATGTCGTATGAATAAAATAGATTCTGTCGAATGCAATGCCCAATACTAACAATGTTCTGATTGGTGCTTTATTTTTTGTGGGAATCATCTGATTGATATGTTGTTCGGCTTTCCGATGACTGATAGAGTTGAAATATATTCAACTTCGTCCGACAAAATTACTCACGGAACGTAAAGGACATATATTTTCTGACAGGAATCTGACGTTGTGGCGGTTCGTAGTGAGCAAGATGCATATATTCCTGGTGCGATCTCCGATTCGAAATTGTTTCGTCGAAAACTCTAGACACGATCAATCCATCAATCATATCCACGGAATTTACTGCGATTTCTAGTAGATGCTGCAAGAATCGATTTCTGTCATCCTTTGACATTTGCATTCCAATTGTTTCGAATTTTGCTAGAAGTTTTCCATGATTTTACTGTTCCTTTCAACCAGCTTAGGCCGAAGGTCGACCTCCATCCACCACTTTGAACTTGAATAACCTTGATGACGAGTCATCTTGAATGACCTTTGGTGTGTGGTGTGTGTACTACCAAGCACATGCAATTGAATATGAGATAGTTGGTCCATTACATTACTCAAAACGTAGACTCAACATTCATGTTAATCTTTTAAATATCACTGATGAGTGTGGTAACAGCCATTATAGTTGGATAAAAGATCTGTTGAAATTAGTTTCTTCTCAAGTGTCCACGAATCAACATAAAAAATATTTTTGTGATGGATGTCTGTTGTATTTTGGGACTGAACGACATTTACTACGCCATCAGACGAAGGATTGCAATCATATTTCGATAAGTACTTCCTCTACAAAACTCAGAGTAGATAAATTTGGAAAATATGTACCTGAGAATATTTTGAAGATCGAAAATATTGAGAAACAATTGAAAGTTAATTTCGTTTCAAAATTTGTATTATACAGAGGTGTAGAGGCCGGTAAAGTTTTTGTTGAAAACTTGTAGGCTGATCTCACTAGTATATATCATAAATCTTTGAAGGATGTCATCCCCATGATTCCTTTGACTGTTGAGGAAGAGCATTACTTCAATATTGCCACTACATGTGGAATATGCGAAAAACCATTTGAGGATGGTGATGTTGAAGTACGTGACCACTGCCATCTAACAGGCAACAGAAAGTTGTTTTTCCATATAGTTTCATTGATTGTCTGGATAAATTGAATCATCCATGTTTACCTTCCAAGGCAGAATTTTATGACAAATCGAGTGAAAAGCATATTTCTGAAGTTGATTATGATTGGGCGATGAAGGTTTGGAATATGTTCAAATGCCGAAATTTAGGTGAATATTCCGACATATACTTGAAATGTGATGTTTTGTTGTTATGTTACATATTTGAGAACTTCAGAAACATGAGTTTGAAAACATATAAGTTAGACCCTGCTCATTATTTCACTTCCAGGGGTCTGTCTTGGGGTGCAATGTTAAAATATACAGGTGTAGAGTAAGAGTTATTAACCGATATCGATATGGTACACTTTTCTCAAAAGGGTATACGTGGTGGTGTCAGTCAATGTTCTGAGAGAAAACACATTGCAAATAATCAATTTATTCCAAATTATAACCCTGAACAACTTTTTTCTTTCATTATGTATTTTGATGCAACAAACCTCTATGGTCATAGCATGTCGCAATCACTTCCATCAGGAGGATTCACATGGCTCACTCGATATGAAATCAGTCAATTAGATATCAACAGTATTCCTGATGATAGTTCCGAAGGATACATTTTGGAAGTAGAAGTGCACTATCCTGTAGAATTGCACGACCTTCATTCAGATTCACCCTTTTTAGTAGAAAGTATCATACCATCTAATTCAAATTCCAAAATAACAAAACTCATTCCGAATTTGAATGATAAAAAATATATTGTCCATTATAGAAACTTGAAGCAAGCAGTCCGTAATGGTTTGATGGTAATAAAAACTCACAGGATCCTAAGATTCGATCAATCACCATGGTTAAAAAAGTATGTAGATCTGAATACTGAGTTGAGGAATAAGGCTTCGAATAAATTCGGAAAGGGTTATTTTAAACTCAGTACAAACTCTATATTCGGTAAGACCATGGAGAATGTTAATAATAGAAAAGATATCCGACTAGTTACTCATTGGGAGTCCGTAAGAGTATAGCTCGTCTTGATTTTAAAACCATATTTGTATTCTCTGAGGATTTTGTGGCTGTACACATGGGTAAAGTCAATATTTGCTATAACAAACCATTGTATTCTGGATTATCTATTTCAGATACCTATGTCAAAAACTGCGATATACTAGTTTTTCTATGACACAATTAAAAAACATCACGGATCGCAAGCTTCTCTGCTATATACTGATACGGATTCTTTGATGCTGAAAATTGAAACTGATAATTTTTATCAATTCATGATCGTAAATGCTGATAAATTTGATACTTCGAATTATGGTGCAGGTAACAAATCCAAAATGCCCGTGAGTAAATCAGTGGTTGGAAAAATGAAGGAAGGAACTCCCGAATGATCCTATTATCAGTTATTACGGTACCGGTGCCAAAGCTTACCATGTCAAAAGTTCATCTGATGAGATGAAAAAAGCTAAAGGTATGAAAAAACGTTGTCAGAAATGAAATTTCAATTGACGATTACATGAATATCGACGAATCAGGTGGTGTGATCCTTAGAAAGATGAATGTTTTCACGAGTAATTTACATGATATACATACATTGATGTGTAATAAAGTCGCTTTGTCCCATAAGAATGATAAGCGATTCATTATTCCCAACAGTACAAAAACATACCGATATTGAATTTGACCAAACTGAGCCCGATGAAAACTTCAGAATTCTTCTGGAATTTGTCGACATGAACATTTATCATTTTGTCCTTTCGATTTTCAGTCATCAGTTGAGTTGGAACCTTTCACTCCAGTGCCGAGTACCTGCGAACCATTGTGTGAGCGCCAGTCTACGGATTCATACCTCAGCCGAGTACTTGCCAGTTTACGGATTTATAACTCCTTGTAAGTACCTGTTTCGAATTCATTGTTCTTTGTTAGGTTTTCTGCTTTCAAGATTAAAGTTGGGCATCAATATTTATCATTTTGCTTTTTCGATTTTCATATTCAGACTTATATGTTTGACATGGTTATATTTTATATTGTTTGCTCATTCTCATACTCATGTTGGTACGAGTATATCTCTTTTTTTCACAAAATTTTTATCATATATCTGACATCAATAATGTTCATGCTCGCACTTGAATTTGATTTGGTAATGTCTAATTTTTGATTCATCCACTTCATTCTTGTATTGTTAAATTCATATATTTCGTTGATCATTTTCTTCTTTCAGTAACATGTCTACTCTAGAAAAATTTTTGACATGAATATTTATCATTTTGTTCTTTCGATTTCCATGTTCAGACTTATGTTTGAGATGGTTATATTTCATATTGTTTGTTCATTCTCAAACTTGAGTTGTAATTTCATGTTCGCATTAAAATGTGATTTGGTAATTTTCCATTCTGCATTCATCATATTCAAACTTATGATTGGTGTGGTATTTTCCACTCTATTCGTGTTTCGTCAAATTCATATATTTCATCGATTATTTTCTATCCCCAGCAAAATGTCTACCTTAAAGAACTTACTAACTTCATCATCCTTTTCCTATGAGAAGGAGGTGAAGGTACATTCGAATGTGGTTCTTCAAGGAGGCACTGCTCCAAGGGACCCACCTGCGGCGTTTGCGGCATCGGCGAGGGACATGCCGCTTCTTGTAACACAGGAGGGAATTGAAGCGGCTGTTCCTTCCACATCCAGAAGACCAGCTGGGGCATTCTTCGGAAAATCCAACTCGAACACCAGATCGTCGGAGATGTTGGATGTTGGATGATGTTCTGGATATGGCGGAGGAGTTGGCGGTGTCCAAAACTAGGTGACAAGACGATTCTGGGAGCGGGTCCGATATGTTCCCTAGTCCGCGACCGCTGAAAGAAAAGAAGAAGGTCTTTTCAACTTCGGGGGGAAAGGATCTTTCCAAAATTCTTTCCGCTGTCCGACTCAGACTCTGAGGATAATTTTGTTGAACCACCTGAGAGAAATAAATGTGGTGGACTGAAGATAAAGGCGGCTGACAGTCCACCAGCGGACAGCAAGCCGAAGAAGGAGACGCCGCAACCGCCGAAGAAGCCGCATCCACCGAGGAAGCCGCAGCAACCCAAAAACCGCAAACAAAATCGAGGCCTGCTGCTGCGAGGAAGTTGCCTGCACCAGTGCGTGGGCGAGTTGACGGCAAACTCGCTGCCTTTCGTAAGTGATGTGCGCCACGACTTGCAACTCTTGCAGAAATTGATTCTGCACCTTCGTCCCAAGAGAGGGGGCACAGCTGCCTTCTCAAGGGATAGGGGCAGATCCGGTTTCTGAAAGCCCTGCGAGAGAGACCGTACGTAAAATGACTTTCTCGCAGTCCGAAGCTGAAGCTTCAACTTGGGCAGCCAATTTGGAAGCCAGAATGAGGGCTTGGAGTAGGTCATTATTCGAGGGAAAAGCTGAATGCGCCGAATATGATTCTGTGTGTATTCGACAAGACGCTGAGTTAAAGCGGATTGATGAAGAACGCCAAGATTTATATCGGCGGATTCAAGCGTTAGATGCAAGGGCCACGAGCATCAATGATGAGAAGGAGGGAAACCTCCGAATACATCATAATGCTTTAGCGAAAAGAGCTCGGTACAAGTCTTTATTGCGGGACTTTGGAAAGGCATTGATTGGGTGTATGAGTTTGATTCATCCCTCGTCGCCGCCAACATAGCAATAATTATTTATTTATGTATTCATTTTGTACAAAGTTCTGTTTTTTGTGAATAATATATTGTGTATGTTGGATTTAGGTAAATGAATGTATTTGTATATATACTGCATGTTGCATTCAAGTGATATGTAAATAGTTGCTAGTTTTAAGTTTTCTATTGTAAATATAATCACACCATAATAAAATAATGATTATCATAATCATATTCTATTCATATTTTTCCAATAAAAAATAACAGAATATTTTTCCTTTCATTTCTACTCGAAAAAAAATCGAAATATTTCAGATAAGTAAATTTTTCAAGGTATTATGATATTCAACACAATTCAAACACAATCCAAACTGAGATATCAGAACCATGTTAAATAAACACTGTTTTGGAAAAGTTATGAGAATGAATCGAAATGATCGAATTATATACACAAATGTGAATGTTTATTCGACAACAAGGTTACTGAAGGGCAAAACTATTCGAAGTGGATATTTCTCTGAGAGATTTAACAGTCTCAATACTTTACATTGAGAGTATTCGAATGTGTAGTTTCAAGTGGAAAAATTCAATTTATCAGAAAAAATCAAGGTTACTGAAGGATGAACCTAATTATTGTATATATTTCTCAAAATCAAGGTTACTGAAGGACAAACCTCATTATTGTAGATATTTCTCTGAGAGCTCCAAAATTTTTGAAAGTCAATATGACTACTTTAGTTCGGGTTTGAAAGTCTCTAGATTATTCGAAAGTACTCATGCAGATAGTGTCCAGTAGTGACAGAAAAGTGGAAAAGTTTACTGAAGATCAGAAAAAATCAAGGTTACTGAAGGACAAAACTATTCACGAACAATGTATTCCTGAAAGATTCAACATTCAAAAGTCTTCATAAGGTCAAGGTCATTCAAGTGCAATAATCCCCCACTTTTCCCCCCTCCCTCCTCAAATCATACAAATACGGCTGCGTTCTTCAAAATTCCACACTCAAAATTCCACCATGAATCTACCAGTTATTCAGGAAGCTGATTCCACCAGCGAACCACAATTTGAGTACCAAGTCGACGATGTTCCTAGCGACGGTGACTCAACGGTTGATTATGAAATTGTTGAAGTGAGTACCATTGAACTTCCATGGTTTGACGATGATGACAAGCAGTTTGGTGATCCTAATGATCCTGATGCGGACTGTGGGGTAATGAATGAATTCTTCCCCATATTTGGGACTCTCCTAGCCCTGAAGTTGATCCTGAATTATAGGTGGAACCTTTCGATGAACCAGGCATTGTTGTAGTGTCCCCTGAACTCGACATCATTTTATTTGATGATTAGGTTGGACTTTTGTCCTTGGAGTGCACACTTTCTGGCTGGTGCACACAGGATGCTGCGGGGTAACGGGGCAGCATTCAGCCTAATCATCTGACAGGATATTTTCAATCTCGAGATATAAGCAAGTAACTTATCTGGCATTCATTGTAATATTTGAATGAGATGTTTGAATGGCATACAAGATTATTTGGTAGTACGATCATCATTCATTTGCAATCTACTACCAGTTCAAGACGCACGCATCATGCGCATTGCTTTCGTTGACATCCAAGGCTTCACTGTCGATGGAGTATTCCAACCAAAAAAAAAATATTATTCACATCGGTTACCAACGACTCAACTTCCTATTCTAACCACCGAAACCGTATGCAGCAATGTCAAAAAATGACAAGAAGACATGCAAGTACTTAGAAAAGTACATACATGGCATTCCATAGTCATCGGGAAATATTGATTATTGCAAAGTTGACTCTATCCTGCAGAATAGCTTTTTACATTCAACTGATCTGATCTATGTGAGGAGTATGGTCAGAAAGCTGATTTTCTATTGAACCAAAATTCTAGAAATAGGAATGACCTTCACATCGGTCCAGGATATATCCCGATTGGTTCAGTGCATGGAATGGTGGAAAAATATCAGCCAACATCCACTCTTTGCCCAAATCATATCACCCACTATTTAAAGTATATGTCTACACAATATAATGCAGATTCTCTGATACATTGATTTTTCAATGTAATTCTGGCTCATTAAATATGATATAATAATATATTCAATCTTTGTATGAATGTACGTGTTTTATTTTTGAGATGACATAAATGTGTGGGATCAGGTTGAATGCTGCTCCAACCGCGCAGCATTCTGTATGCATCAACCAAATCATGTGCACCCCAAGACTAAGCAGTCTAACCTTATTCACACTCACTGTTGCAATGGTTGAACAGAGTTACATGTATGACACGCCTGTATCAATAGAAATTGACGCGGTGGATCATTACACGCTCTACTACACAATGGCGTCACTTGAATGAATGGTAAGGTGAAATGGATCGATACATGATCATATCATCCACCGTTATCATTCATGCCCCAGTATAGTCGAAAACACATCAAACATATTTTCTCGGTTTGACCATCGGTTTTTTCGACCTCCACATAGGTCTCTGTCACGCAGAACAATTCTGCATCGCTAAAGGTGCTACTGATATTGAGTGTACCTTGCCTAGAAATCACCACACCGCCAGACACATCTCCAGGGCGATCAACGTAGGCGTCACAATCGATACCTTCATCGGAGTCTTCTACTTCGAAAGGATTGGCGGCAGCTACGTCATCACCTTCCAACTGCTCCCACTGATTGTTGATATCATCAGCCGCTAGCATAACGAGTTTATCATTTCTTGCAGCCATATTGCTATTGAACAATTCTAAAAGTTGTATTCTTCAAGAAAATTGCTGAATACTAACTTCTGAATCCACAAACCGAACATTTTATATCATGGTGGTAGCACCCCCACCTAAAGTCGACCGAATCACGATCGACCACAATGTGACCTTGTCAACACCCAACTTTGTATTACGATCGACCTCAATGTGACCTTGTCTACCCCCACCATTTACTGAATGATATATATCAGTGAGGGGCTTCCATGAAAAGATATATTCAGTTTAAATAGCTTCAGCTAGAATTTACTCCGAACTTGAACTAACAAAATGCCTTTTCCAAAAGACTGGGATGTTGAATCTGAAATATGTGTATACCCAATACAGATCCGTGGGGACATTATGTGTTTTAATTGTCAGACTACTTGGCGCAAAGATGAAATCAATCCGTGCAGTGAGTTATGTAAGACTTGCATATTATGGAACCCCGTTTCATCTCCAAAGCAGCCAGATTTGGGGTCAACGTCAGGTGATGGTATTCGTCTGTGTTCCAAGTGGCGCCTCAAGAGAATAGAATGCAGTATTGTGGGCATCTGTCGTAACATTTGTGTGAAGTGATCAGTAGTGAAGAATCAACCAACATGGTCACGCTGCATTCAATATGATAATTACATCACATGCTGTTGGAACAATTTATGTAGTGTATGCAGAAGTGGATGGGGGTTATGTGAAAAGGTTGAGGCACTCTACCCCAATGGAAAGGTACACTTCCTGAAATGTTGGTGTCTCGACCGTGAAGGACAGATTAAGAGGGAGAAGATCCACAACCATCGCAAATCAGCATTTGTGGAGTACGCAGAGGAACAATCGTCGTCATAAAAACTGATTGTTTGTCGAAATGTATGAGTCAATTTGCAAATATCCGAATAATAAATTCTTGAAAATATTGTTTTGTATATCATTAATCAATAAACTGATGAGTTGGTGTTTTGTTATAGGTATGGACTCAATGATGATTAAAAAGTAGAACAATATATTTTATTTTTATTGATGCATGTGAACAGTGTATTGCTACATCAAATACAATTCATTATACTAATGAACATTTATCGATCCATGAGTTATGATCTTTGGAAAATCCGTGCCATTTCACATAAAGACGGTTTCCTTTTCTCTACAATACTCTCTTCACCAAATATGTGGGTGGGTTTTTGTTTTATTCAATTCCATTTCGTAAAAAGCACCCTTGATTGGTTGTCCATCCATATCTTCAAGTGCTTACGTTACGGGTTCTGTACTGTTTTCTTTCACGACAGTGAATATTTCTGTAGAAAAGTTTGCAGTGTAACCCTTATCGAAAACACCTTTATACATACCGTTACGTCCTAGCGCCGGCCCTGACGAGACCGTAAACGCAGATGAGGGATCGCGTCGTCATTTTCCAAAAACTGTTGATTGCCGCCTGGAGAATTCGAGACACGTCATCGGGGATTCTCTCGAGGATTCTCGATAGGTACGCAGGAATATAAGCATCGTGATATCGCGGCGGAGACAAGGTTCTTATTGGGAGAGTTAGTTATTGACAGAGTTAGTTAGTCAGAGAGTTAGTTACGAGACAATTTTTTATTCGGAGAGTTAATTATTGACAGAGTTTTCATTCGGAGAATTAGTTATTCGGGAGTTCGTATTCAGAGCTAAGTGGAGCGAGTTTAGTGGAGCTAAGTGGAGCGAGTTTAGTGGAGCTAAGTGGAGCAAGTTTAGTGGAGCTTAGTGGAGCTAAGTGGAGAGAGCTTTGTTATTGCTAAGTGCAAATGTGTAGAATTTTCAGTACAGAGAGTTTGAGTACCGAGCATTGGAAAGTTATCGGAGCGATTCAAGAGATTGTGTTGTATTGTATTGTGATAGAAAGTTATAATAAAAGAAGTTTAGTGTTTTGTGGTGTTTTAATCGACGAACCCAATGAATATCGTAACAGTGGTGTCAGAAGTTGGATTTTGAAAGGGAATATCGTAATAGTGGTGTCGGAAGTGGAATTTTGCTGATAAAGGAAATTATTTATGGTGAATATCAGTACGTTACGTACAATTGAGGACTTGGACAAACGTACCCAAAATCTGTTAGCGAATTGGGAACAGACGATGGCAGGAGAAAAAACAAGAAGAGGAAAAGCAACGACAGGAGGAAAAAGATTTACAAGAAAAGCGGCGGCAAAATGAAATTGAAGAAAGAGAAAAAGTAAAGAAAGAACGGGAAGAAAGACTCCAGAAAATTCTCGAAGATGAAAAGAAAGAACGAGAAGAAACACTCCAGAATATTTTAGAAAAACAAAAGAATGAATTAGAACAGATAGAAAAACAACGGAAAGCAGACTTCCAGAAGGTTCTAGAACATCAGGACAAGTTCTTCGACAAAACCGAAGTACGAGTGAAAGAACTGAAAGATGCTCTGGAAGAACTGAAAAAAATTCTAAAAGGAGACCTGAAAGAAAACGTCAAGAAAATCGATAGTGGATACGCTTGTCCGTAGCGGGAAAATGCATCGATTATTGTGACAAATGCATCATGATTCATTCGAAACGTATCGACATGAATATGTTCGAAAGGTCTTGATGCAGTGGGTGTTAAGTTGAATTTTATTACAGGAGGGTTACGATCGTATTTATTTTTCTGGCATATTTCGCAGTTATTAATATACGACGATGTCTGAAGGGAAGTGCATACAATGCGAGAGGAGATGAAAAATAAGTTGAGAAATGAAATGAGAGGTCTTGAAAAGCAGATAGTTCTTCTCAAGAATCAGGATCGCCGAGACAGGGTTGCTACATCAACAATTTCCGTAAAACCACCGACTTTTGACGGACAGTTATCTTGGGCTATGTATCGCAGACAGTTTGAGGCTGCGGCAGAGACCAATGGATGGGGCGAGGAAGAGAAAGCTACGGCACTCATAGTAGCTTTGAGAAGGCCAGCTTTGGGTATATTGCAAAAGATACCCATAGAAAAGCAGAAGCAATATGAGGACCTGATTTCTGCACTAGAGTTGAGGTATGGCGATCAACACCGAGAACAGCTGTACCGGGCACAACTGAAGACTCGCACACAAAAATCAGGTTAGAGTCTGCAAGAATTTGAGACAGATGTTCGACGCCTAATCCAGCTGGCGTATCCAGAAGCGCCCGGAGATTTCAAGTAACTAGCAGTGCAGATATTTATAGACGGACTGAGAGACCCAGAAATCCAAAGAACTCTGCGACTGACAAGTTTCAAAAGGAGTAGCGATGCCTTGGTACGTTCGCTAGAAGTGGAGGCGGCCTTCAACACCTCAAGGCCGAAAGTGCGAGTGGTAACAATTGACGAACCCGAACATAGATCTAGGGCAACGAGTGATTCATTTGAGAAATTTCTGGAGGAGATCAAATCGTTGATAAGTGGAATGAGCACCCAGAAGAAGAGAACGTGCTACCGATGTGGAAAACTGGGACACCTTATCAAAGACTGTTGGGTGAAGATGCCGCAGAGGATTTGTTATAGATGTAGGAGGGCGGGACATTTTATAAGAGACTGCAAGGAGAGAATGCCACAGAGAAAATGTTACAGATGTAGAAGATCAGGGCATTTCAAGAAAGATTGCGAGGTGAGAATGCCACCAAAATACAACTCACCTGCTAGGACACCGCCAAGTTCGCAATTACCTGCGAGGTTAAGGTCACCGAGGGTCATCTGTGTTAACAGGCTAAAAAGAACATCTGAGAGCCTCACTATTCCGGGACATTGAATAAAATGGATGTAATATGCACCATAGACACCGGTGCTGCAGTTTCCTTGGTACGCATCGACATCCTTCCGCCTGGGAACGTGAAACCTATTTCATCTTACGTCGTGCTTCGGACGGTCACTGGTGAAAACGCACTTATTCGAGGAGAGGCTGAAATTACGTTGATTCTTGGGCGAACCACCATCATAGATACAGTCTACGTCGCAGATATAGAAGATGGATTCATACTCGGAATGAACTTGATCAGTGACTATGGATTTTCATTCGACAATGAACAAAAGATTATAAGGTTCGGAAAAAAAGAATTTGTCCTTACAACTCCAGCAGAAAGGGCAATGCCTGTGAAATCGCGATTACCGGAAACTGCGAGAATCCCTGCACTATCGAAGGAAGTAGCTCGTGTCACAGTGAATAATGACCTTGAATGCAGCGCCCGGTCATCGGATGATTCCACCAACAAATCGGTTTTCGGACAAGCCCGGGTGAAGACAAAACAAGCCATCCCTGTGAGAGCCGCCAGGTGTCGTATTGGAAGTAAACGTGACATCTCCGAGTTGAAAACAACTGAAAGGGCTGACTTGGTCAAACAAGAAATCAACATTGACCAAGTCCACTCGATTCAACAACCATCAAGAAGAGTTTCATTCAGTAAACAACAAAAGACGCCAGAGCGTATTTACAGGAGGAAGGCAATCACTGGCGGATTTCAAGAAGGAGATCGAGTATGGCTGTACAAACCCTGTCGTAGGATGAATGATGTGGTATACTGGGTTCAACGCAGGCCTAGAATGAAAATGAAAGTCGTACACCTAGAGAGACTCAAATATTGCAATTGGAATAACGATATATTGTTTGATCGGGACGATCAAAATTGAGAGGGGGATAATGTTACGTCCTAGCGCCGGCCCTGACGAGATCGTAAACGCAGATGAGGGATCGCGTCAGAACTGTTGATTGCCGCCTGGAGAATTCGAGAGACGTCATCGGAGCTCCTCTCGAGGATTCTCGAAAGGTACGCAGGTATATAAGCATCGTGATATCGCGGCGGAGACAAGGTTTTTATTCGGAGAGTTAGTTATAGACAGAGTTAGTTAGTCAGAGAGATAGTTACGACAGACGTTTTTATTCGGAAAGTTAGTTATTGACAGAGTTTTCATTCGGAGAATTAGTTATTCGGAAGTTCGTATTCAGAGCTAAGTGGAGCGAGTTTAGTGGAGCGTGTTTGGTGGAGCTAAGTGGGGAGAGCTTTGTTATTGCTAAGTGCGAAGGTGTAGAATTTTTAGTACAGAGAGTTTAAGTACCGAGAATTGGAAAGTTATCGGAGCGATTTAAGTGACTGTGTTGTATTGTATTGTGATAGAAAGTTATAATGAAAGAAGTTTAGTGTTGTTTGGTGTTTTAATCGACGAACCCAAGGAATATTGTAACAATAGTGTCAGAATTGGGATTTTTCAAGGGATAAATCGTAACAATACTGATTCTGACTTCATCTCCAATTTTGAATTTAATTTTTTTACATCTTCCAGTGTTTTGCCATCGTTGTAGCTTCTCCCGATATTGCGAATAAATGTCCAACTTTGAAGAAGGTGTAACATCTGCAGGCTTCATACCGATGGTGCGATGGACTTTGTTGTTGTACCGATCAGTAATGGTGAAAAGAATATTCAACCATTTGTAGTTACCTTGAAGTGAAAACTCCTTATAGAGCCAAGTTTTAATGTTCTCATAACACGTTCAGCAATTGCAGCCTTTATAGTATTGAATGTCGAATAATGATTAATATGGTTCTTTTTCATTAGCGATGAGAAGTTTGAGTTATAGAATTCAGAACCTCGATCGAATTGTTAGTTTTTTGGACAATACTTTCATCTTTCAATACACTGGCCAAAGCTTTTGTGACTGCAACTCCAGTTTTGTTTTTGAGAGGTTTTGACCATACATACTTTGAATAGCAATCGATTACTAAGAGAATATATATATAACCTCTATTTTTCTTGGCTTATGGCTGCATCTCCATCAAATCCATCTGCCACAAATCTGAAAAAAATCCCTTTATTATGGTTTTTCTTCGAGGAAAATTTCGACGAGTTGGCTTACGCAACTCATTCACAATTTGCCTTTTAGCAGCACTCATATCAACTTTCTATGACAGAAGTGGGTTCCCACGCAGGTGGAAGAGCTATTTGTCCAGTCCTTCAGTGTTTAGGTTTGGGGATTGACTGCTCCACTTTGGTAACTCTCTCAGTCAAAATATCGACATTCATTGTCGAATGATCCTTCAAGGTATCGATTTCTTTAGTCAAATTGATGATCCCTTCCGAAAATGTATCATTTTCTTACCGATAACAAATCTTAGGTCACTTATTCGTGCATCAAAGAACGCTCTGGCATCTCGTAGCACTGCGATGACAGTGTCTTGAACAGCGTTTAGAGTTACTTCTTTAGTTTCTCTAATGTTATCGTCAACATACCCTTTGGTGACTGAGTCTTTCAACTCAACAGGTTCACCAAAGTTCTGCATTCTTTTATTTTGAATATTATAATTTCCATCCGGTGTCAGAATGAATCCTTCACCTGGTTTACCAGGAACCGCTCTACCAACTCTAGTCCAGTCTATGACCATTTTCCCGTGTATTTGTCCCATACAGCACCGATTCGCATGAAAATTTGGATTCAGGATTTACATCCCCTCTTTTTCAAAATCTACCCTGTGCCGAGGGTTGCTTTCTCCCTGGGGGTGGGTTCCACCCCTTCTTGGGGGGTGAAAAATTTTTTATTGGAAATAAGTGCGGAAATCACCAGATTGACTAATTCTAAGCACTTTTCGTTCAATGAGGTTTTTTCTGAAAAGCAATACTTTTCGACTTATTCGCGAGTGAAATTGTCGGTTTCCAGGCAGAAAAAATCACGTATTCAGATCCTTTCTCGCGAATAACTGGAAAATAATGCATCTAATCGAAAAACCTGCGGAGAGCATAATTATAGCTTTTGAAAAAACAAAAGGGATTGTTTTTTTGTGATGTATGCAAGCCCACTACAAACTGAATAATTGCTTGTTGGAAGTTGATTGGTATTTTCAAACGTCAAAATAGGAAGTTTCTACGTACAATAACCAAAAACCAATACATTTTTCGGGAAAAACTAATTGGACCTTCTTTGAAGACCATCAAAAAGCCTTTATTCTTCCACCAGGCCTAAAATATAGTCACTATGTGTATTCTTCAATATACATACTCTAATTTCTAAAAAAAATGTTTTTGTTTTTTTCCCATAACTAGCTTAGTATTCAAGCAATCAAATCCACCAAAAAAGCATTTGTAGCTTTTTTCAAGAGCTATAAGCTCATCCACATGATTATTTGTTTCAGATTATATTTTTGAAAAGGCTCATGCTGAACGGGCTCAAAAAAGGTACTTTGCGCGAACCCTCACAATATTTAACTGGCCATATCTTACTCTATTTTCATCCTGCAGAAGAAAATAAAACACCAAAATCATCCGAGAATAATAACCTTCAATTTTGTACTCTAGAAAATTTTGCATGTGATCAATACTTTTCGAGTTATTTCGAAGAAATAGTGATTTTAAGCTGAATTACGTATATGATTTTTTTCTCTTCAATCTCAATTTTTTTCTAAAACTACGTACTTTCAATTGATGGAACACTCAGAACTCATTATAAGAACATGAATAAAGTGAATTTTGGAGTAACAACGAATTTTTTTCAAAGGGGGGGAAGAGAGGATGAGTTATTCACAATTTTTTTTCAACGAAAAAATTGGATTCAACATTATTTCCTTCATACCTCGGTCGGTTTTGATGCTAGAAACTTTTATAAATAACAAAACTGAAGGATTTTTGAAGATCTTCAAAAAAGGTCCAATTAGTTTTTCCCGGAAAATGCATTGGTTTTTGTTTATTGCACGTAGAAACTTCACATTTTGACGATTGAAAATACCAATCAACTTTCAGCAAGCAATCATTCAGTTTGTAGTGGGTTTGCATACATCACAAAAAACAATCTCTTTTGTTTTTTCAAAAGCTATAATTTTGCTCTCCACAGGTTTTTCGATTAGATGCATTATTTTCCAGTTATTCGCGAAGAAGTATTTGAAAACGTGTTTTTTTCGCCTGAAAACCGACAATTTCACTCGCGAATAAGTCGAAAAGTATTGCTTTTCAGAAAAAACTTCACTGAACGAAAAGTGCTTAGAATTAGTCAATCTATTGATTTCCACACTTATTTCCAATAAAAAATTTTTCACCCCCAAAAAGGGGTGGCATCCACCCCCAGGGAGAAAGCAACCCTCGGCACAGGGTAGATTTTGAAAAAGAGGGGATGTAGATCCTGAATCCAAATTTTCATACGAATCGGTGCTGTATGGGATAAATACACAGTTTGCACTTTTTTCACCGTCATAGACTGGAGTACTCCACCTCTTCTCCGACCGAATTTATCGATTGTTGTATGCATTGTTGGAAAATCAACATACGACTGATCGAGTTCGACATGTACTATTAGATATATAATGTTGCTGTCAGTAGACTACACATTCCTCGCGCAGTTCTTTTATTGTTCGTTGTTCTGAAATTGTTCGTTTTCGTTAACCAGCTGACGAACGTCAACCCTCAGAAGTCGAAACTTGTGCGAGCAATGGATCAACGAGGCCTTACCTTTTAACGTGCCCGGCGAGGCCACCGTGCTAAATTTCATTATCATGTCCAGTGTGTTCAGCCAACTTCGCACTCCAGAGTAAACGGAGTCGCTCCACTAGTTCTTCCATTTTATTCCAATAAATGTAAGTTTGTTCCTGATTCTCGCAATAAACTTTCTCAATGGGTAGTTTCACTAATCCCCCACCTTCTATCCTAGGATTTTCTTGAATACTTTCCGTGTAGAGTAGTGGTAAGATTATTTGTTGATATTTCTTTTAATTTTTTTTTATGAAACCCTGTTCTTGGTCATATTTTCTATATGCAATTTTTGTCATCTTTAGTATTTCACCGTACGTTTCCAGATCGGTCGTAGAAAAACTCCCCGGAGGTACTTTCATCAATAGCAACTTAAATAGACCAGGTGTACCCTTATAAATACCGATTATTTTACCACTTTCTCTGAAAATCATTTTCTCTTCATGTTCCCATTATTTTCCCCACATTGGTAACACCCATTTGTAGTTTTTTGGTTTGGGGGTCTATTTGAATACCAAAAACTGTGTCATATGAAGATAAACCTGATGATAACTTCTCGATATGTTTCTGTATCTCATCATCACCTATTTGGGAAGAATCTGAAGTTGTCGTTGGGGAGGATGGTGTACCCATTGAAAGTGATTCATTAGCATTATAACTGGTATTTTCATCATCCAATTCATCGAACTTCATCACTTCAGGAAGCCATGTGCTAGTTTTAATAGTTTTCGGTGTGAATACTGCGTTTTTTTTTCAGAAACTGTTGGTATTGGTGTTTTCAACTGCTTCATTTGGGATGTTTTGGTGTTGGCTGATATTTCTTCCAATGGCACCGTAATCGGTTCATAGATTTTTTCGAGTACAGCTCGATTATCAGCATGGTTACCATTATATAATTGAATTTTTTACGAACTGCATCCGTTGCTTCAACTAGTTTCCGTTTCAAACTGATTTCTTCAGTGTTTCCACCGTGCATTATGATATTGCAAATGCTGAATTCTCATCAAGACTGTCCACTGCACAATCGAAGTGAATGGATTGGTGGCATCAGGGATATATGAATGCATCAAACCCTTTTCGATAACGCCCATCATGCACCTCCCTATCTCTATCAATAACCAGAAATCCATATTTATCACTCCAACAATTAGCGCACGTATCTTGAAATTGCTTGTTAGTTACATCGGGTGACACATGATCCAAGTAAATGTGGTTGAGATTAGTATCGTCCTGCTGGAATATCACAATAAAGTTCGCATTATCTCGAATCAGTTGTTTTGGAACACGAGAGTGTGTTTGGGCAAGACAGAAGCAATCTACATTCCTATGACGACCCATACTGAGAAATGATCAGATAACATCCTGCTTCTCACATATAACATCGAAAATGACTATTTAATCCGATTTCGCGTGTGATGGTTCCACTATTACAGTAGAATTATCACCAAAAGTGTAAAACCCTAATCCTTTGATTGGTGTTAATACTTTTCGTAAATACTCATATTTGGGCTGATACAAGATTTTTGAATAGAGATAGACATTCGCAAAGCGTTACCCCAGAGGGTGAGCTAGCGAAGAAATCATCACATTTGTCTTGCCACAATTTGATGGTCCAATGATGAGACCGCGAACGGATATTGGAAGTAAGAATCCATGCCGTCGTTCAACGTTACTTTGTAATCCACATCGTAAAATTGTAAAAAAAATTGTAAAATTGTTCGTTCCGTTAACCAGCTGACGAACGTCGAAACTCGTACGAGCAATGGATCAACGAGGCCTTACCTTTTAACTTGCGATTACCCAGCACAGTGGCCCGGCGAGGATTCGAACCCCGGCCTTCCGCTTGATAGGCAGATATGCTAACCACTACACTATCGAGACCACATCCAACACTAGAATCCAGATTATCGATAGCAAATTCCTGATTTTGCTTTTCAATACGCATCGTAAGGAAGCTGACGACTATATAAATGGTGCTAGAAGGTTGACTCCTCATTCAAATGATAATGTTCAACGGATGCAGACGTACAAAAATCCAATTCTAATAAAGTTGGTGGAAACGGTTTTGTCACCTACCTGGCAGCTATCAGTATTGTGGTCCTGGCAACAAAGTACAGAAAAGAATAGCAAGAGGGGATCTCGGTATTAATCAACTCGATATTGCCTGTAAACAGCACGATTTGGCTTACTTACAGAATCAAAACGAATTATCTGCTAGACACGAAGCGGATCGACTTCTTGAGGAAGCTGCTTGAGAGAGATTCGAGTCAAAGGACACCACTCTTGCTGAAAAAGGAGCCGCCTGGTTAGTAACAACTATAATAAAAGGAAAACGTCGGTTCGGTATGGGTTGTGAGTCATCATCCAACTTGCGTCATAAATCGATGAAGGAATGGGGTATCAAGAAGTCTAAAATTAAAAAAAAAAATCGAAAGTTGGCAAAAAAAACGTGGCTTTCGGTTCCGGTATTGTCAGAAAAAATCGTGACAATCTACATAAGGCTGGAGGGGAGAGCTTTATCACCAAGTATTCGAAAAAAGCTACCGAAATTGCATTGAAGGCAGCTCGCAAATATACCAAAGCTCTGTGTGGAAAAAATAGAATTCGTACCTCTCGCATTATACCAATTCCCAAGTTTGGTGATATTCTACCTCTCACACATATTTTCGCTGGTTTATCAGCGTTGGGAAGTTTGGATGGTGCTACAGCAGTTATCACCAAAGCAATAAAAACTGCAAAAACGAATGGGGAGCAATTGATAGAGGCGAACAGACATAATAAAAACATGAAGGCCATTGCTCTGGGTAAACGTGGCAAGGGACTGTATTTGAAACCGTATCGTAAAGGACTGGGATTATATTTGAAACCGTAGAAGTCAAAAAACTTCTAGATATGCTACCCCGAAGAGCATTGTCCAACATTGATATCGAATTCTTTGCCAAGAAAATGAGAGTTCCATATATTTCGTGGTGCATTCATGCGAGATGGACTACTACCATCAGGGCCGCTTAGATATGAATCTGGCATTGAGAATTGGGATGGTCGACATGGCTCGGGGACTAATTGGGTGGCATACAAAAAGATTAATCACTTGGTAAATTACTACGACAGTTTCGGTGACTTACCCCCTCCACAAGAACTGGTTCATTATTTCGGTTCAAACTCGATCACTTAAATCCTATATAACTATGAACGACAGCAGAAATTCAACACAGTTTGGTGTGGTCATTTGTATTTGAAGTTTCTCTGTGATCGTACGTCATGAATATAACACCCGCACAGGATCGCGAGAGTATCAAAAACATTCTTTGATTGCCTACTCCAGATTACGTAGCTTACAGAAAATGACCAAACAGCAGCTTGCGGATATGCCAAAAGAGGCATTAATTGGATGTGCGGCTCGAGAAATTCCTCTCGTGTGGGATAAACTACCTGTACACCTTCAGAATTATATTGATATATTGAAGTATCAATATTGTCAAGATCATTATGATGACGATGATGATGGCAATTCCGATGTGAATGACGGACCTACACCTCAAAAAATCTTTTGTTGCTACTGTAAGGTGGAAGAAGTGAATGTTGCAGCAAATAACGAAGTGAATATCAATTCACAACTTCCGTCCAAAAGACGACGATTTCTCCACCAACAGCATCAATATCATCAGCAATAAAATCAACTGATCCATCAAAGAACTGGTCAGTCATGTCACGAACGTTTACACTGTCGGGAGAATCTTGAGTTGAGTGCCAACTTTCATCCACCCATTGAATTGGATACAGGTATAGCAGATATGGTTTGGGCTTACACGGCTTCTACTCTTACAATTCAATGTGGATGTGCATAACAATGTGATGAGTTATTCTGAGAGAGCTAATCAACCTCCAATCATAATTAAAATCCCACCTGAGCCTATGAAATCACTGAAATCAATAATGCCATACAGAGATTCATCAAATCCAAGGAGCCACAGTCTGCAGATGGCATGAAATATTTACTCTGAATGCTAACAACAGCACTCTCAAATGTGAAATACGATCAAAATACCATATAAATCCCAAACATGAAAACTCGATCGCTAACTTTTTAGAATTCGAAAGGAGCGTGTTCGAAAGTGGAAAAACCCACGAATCTACGTTACCTGTTAATATTAATAACGTTAGAATAATTCGTGTTGACTGCAACGTGACATCTGGAGCATATTCAAATGGGGGAAAAGTTCACAGCATTTTTCAATTCGACATTGATCTGGAGCCTGGCTACAAACTCACTAAGGAGCCAAAAAATATTATTTATATGCCGATCAAACCAGAAGGTCGTCAGTATCTCGACAACATTACACTTCGCATCGTGGATGATAACGGGCTGTTGATCAATTTCAATGGTGAAAAAATTATAATAAAATTGGAATTGGTAAAATTGTAACTGGGATAGATGATGGGATTCTGCTTCAGCAAACGACGATAGAGGTTACCTAAACATGGTGGTAGTGGCAATGGTAATGATGTATGTAAAAATAAAAGGAAACATCGGAATCACTTCATTCCACGTGTGTCTGTAGCCTAAAATTCCTGAAATCCATCGGTTTGAAAATACGCTACAAAAGAAGCCAGTAATATGGCCACTCTTACCACAAGTGAGAAACTGGAAGTTCTCGAGGACCCTGTATTCGACCGTTCGTTGCAAGACCATACCTACAAACCATATGGTTCACCATATTTCAATAATTCCGACGAAATCAGAATTCCAATCAACTTTCAAGATCTGATACTCGATATCGCAGTGAGTTACATTTATATTGAAGGAAATTCAACCCTACTGATGCCACAAAGACATGCTACCTCTCTAATAACGCCCTCGCTTTCTTGTTCGACGAGATTCGTTATGAAATGGGCGACGAAAAAGTGGCTGTTGTTCGAAAACCTGGCATTGTCACTACAATGAAAACTATGGTTTCATTCGGAGACACGCATGCTAATTCATTGTTACCAGCACAGTATTCAGTGGTAAATTACCTTTGAAGTTCCTCATGGGATTTGCTGAAGATTACAATAAAGGTGTATTGAATGTTAAGCAAGAGCTTATTTTGATCATAGCACGAACATTCAAAAATGCATATATGGGGGAAGTCGAGGCTAATTCTCAAATCAATAAGGTAGGATGGAGAATCAGACATATTGTGCCAGAAAATCGTCAAGAATTGAAACTTCCGAGTCGTATCAATAGAAGTGTCAATAATGCTATAGTGAAAGTAGCTTATCGAATGTGAGATCTGAGTTACCTTTACTTCGTGAAACGGCATCAGATGTGTGAGCTGTAATAACAACCAACAGTCTAGAAAGACCTCGATTCATCATCAGAATTCAAACATGCTGATATAAATAATATCAGAGTACATTTGAACTCTGAAGTCTTCCCATATGAACGTTGGAATTTGGATTTCGACAAAAAGTCAGACTCATCTGCATACTACGCATATGAGAATTTTCAACGTAGCTACTATGATAGAGCAATGAGTGAACCGATGATGAATATTAGCAGCTTCCGCAGCAACCCCATATTTGTGATTGACTGCTCACACCAACCAGATGCCATGAAATCATCCACCATTGACATCAAAATAGAGTTTGAAACACGTAAATTGAAGTTTCCAGCGAATACCAGAGTATATGCACTCATTTTACATGATACTTTTTTGTGTTATAGTGCTGTTACTGGATCTGTTCATATTGGGTCATCATAAGAATGACATGTAAATCATCATATCCACTGTAGAAAAATAAAATATTTTTTTTACCATTCATATCCTTTCATTTCATCCTGAACATATGAATATGAACAAATATTATTACTTTATAGTTCATTTATAGTTTTATATACAATATATATATATAAGAAGTGAACTCTTTATTCTGTTCAAGCTTTCGAGTCTTTATTGGCTCTTCATCAGGAACTCTACAATGAATTGGGAAAAATTGTAAGAATAGAAAATTTATTAAACATGTGCTTACTTACGAATGTGAGGTTAATAATCCTTTTATATAAAAGCTAGACCACGCCAACACTCAAGGGTATTCAAGGTCAAACTTGCATGCGCTTAGTAGTACACACACCACACACCAAAGGTCATTCGAAGTGACTCGTCATCAAGGTTATTCAAGGTCAAAGTGGTGGGGGGGGGGGGGCTACTTCCATCTCAAGCCCTCTACTGACGTTGAGGGCGTTGTTACTACGTCCAAACTTATCGACAGCCATTGTAAAAATGATGTAGCAGCACACCTCAACTTATTATATTCGCTTCCTTGAGTTCACTCAAAATAGCCATAATCTCATTGTCGAGCGAAGTGTTTCCAGCATCTCGAGATGCTATCAATAACTTGAGACGTTCGCACAGTTTGTTAGGGTCATCCCAATAAACGAATTCCATTGGGTTCGTATTGAATGTCATTGCGGTAGGTAAATCAGGCATTGATTGTAAACCTGAACCTGATTTACTTTTCGGAAGAAACATTGGCTTGATTATTTCATTGTACTCGTATCTCTGAGTACCTTTCAGATGACCGAAAGTGTTTTTTGGACGCTCGATAAATCCAAAATTTTTTTGTATGTTTGTAAATCGTCAGAGGTATACATTTCGGGTACGTCGAGAAATATGAGTTCATGAAAGCCGGGTGTTTCTTTCCAGATATGTCCAGCCATTTTGATGCTACCTGTACGTATGTCGAAATCTATTTCCTTCTGACCGAGCAACCATTTTGAAGATACTCCATCATATATGGGGCCATAAACCCTGTCGATATCCTTGCTTTTTATCCAATTTTTTATAATGTACAGTTGAGACATTATCGGATATTGATCGATATATTCCTCTAAAACTTGCTCATTTATGCCGGCATCTACGCTGAGGAAGGAATCATCGCTATCATCCTGTGTACCAGCTTCTAGAGATTGAAATGGAGTTTCTGACGACTCTTCCATTTCTTCTTGTTTAGGTTCAGAAGTTTCTGAAAACTCTTTCACTTCTTCTTCACGTTCAATTTCTGTTTTGATCGGTGCAGTAATCGTTTTGTTGGCTATTTTCTTCAATGGCAACGACAGAGGCTTTAAGAATTTTTGCAACGACTCATCTTTTTCAGACTTCCCCAATTTCGAAGCTTAATATTTCTTTCGAATTACGCGCGCAATTTCTTTGATTTTATTCTTTCGAATAACATCAACTACTTTGCTCGACGGTCTCATGATGACAAATGAAACTACACTACACCTTGTGTATGCGTATATATTTGTCGAATTATTGACGATAGCGGCCGGCATTTATATTGAAATCTTTCATTATCACAATGGTCCAAATCGATCTTGCCAGCATTCCGCACATCATTTTTTGAATTCTTCGAAAGGCATGTCGGTTGAGACGTGTTCATCGAATACATGTTTCAAATTGATTTCATCCTGTTTCGATAATACAATCTTATTACAATTGTCCCGTATCAATTGTTTGGGAATTTTCGAGTATGTTTGGCAAAGGTAGGCGGACTCAATGTTCTTATGTCTACACATGGAATAATATTCTTGAATTTTCTGTTGTCCATCGCTTGCAACATAATCAAAAATGAATATGGAATTCGATTTGGCTTCGTGAGGGCTTATTGATTCCTCATTCTCTCTAAACGGAAAATACCCCAACCCCTTTACTTTGCCCAAGATTTCTTGAACCGCTTGATATTTTTGCTGATACTTTGAGTATACGTGAAGATTTTTGGATTTGGCACCATTCGGATGGAATAACAGTGTCAACATGGCGTTAGTCTTTCCACAGCCACTCGGTTCGCAAATGATGGCACGAAATGAAATAGGTAATAATTTACCGTGTTTTCCCATCACGCTGTTGGTTTCATTCAAAAAATCTAAATTTTCAATGGGTAATGACTCGTCTTGTTGAACGACTCCCATGTTGTGAGGGCTGAACGAGTGCGCGCCACGGTTATAAATGAAAAATATTTTACACACCCCTGTCATTCCCAATGTTGATTTACTGCGGTGCAGGTGTCGTCAATTCGATCATCGATAAGCTCCCGTTCGAATCACATTTACCTGGATATCAATATTACGGACCTGGAACACGTCTCCGCGAAATATCAGCGCTGGGTCAGAAGGGCATTAACGGCTCAGATTCTGCTTGCCGTCAGCACGACTTGGCCCATTCAGAGAAAAAGTCTTTGGAGGTTCGTCATAAGGCCGATTTAGAGTTAGAGAAAAGTGCGTGGGAGCGGTTTAAATCGAAGGACTCTAGTTTGGGGGAGAAAGCAGAGGTTGGCTCGTAACGACAACCATGAAAACTAAACGCAAACTCGATATGGGTATGACATTTCGACGCAGCATTATTCAAAAAGTTATTGAAAATTGGAAACCGCTTCCTACGAATGTTAAAAAATCTAGTGCTTCGGCTTTGCGAGCTGCTTAAATGGCCTTGATTCAAGCTGGAGGACGTAAAAACATCAAAATACCGAGAATAATACCGTTCGGTGCAGAGTCTGGAGGAATCAATTCTACCGCTTATACCTATATTCGCTTTCGACTTTGGGTTCGATAGCGGATGGAGCGTGCGCCATCGCAAAAACCGTATTCGATGCCCAGAATGTCAAAAAGAAACTCGAAGAAGATCAACGTCACAATCAGGCTATGGTACATTCAGGTTCCGTCTTGTATCTGCGCAAAACACCTCTAGGATTTGGTCTGTTTCAACAACGCAAAGGACGTGGACTCTACTTGAAAAAACAAAAAAACTCCCATTGAAGCTGCCCAATAGAGCGTTGTATGATTGTGAAATACGCCACTGTCCCGTCAACTGAAAATACCGCATTTTCGTGGAGTCTTCATGCGTTAAACGTTGCCAATGTGTGGTCTTTGACCGCGAGAATGCGCTGTAATCAACTTGGATACTCACTTGAATGCCGGCACCCATTGGGTGGCTTACAATATAAACGGAAATGCTGTACATTATTTTGACAGTTTCGGTAATTTGAAACCTCCAATGGAATTGTTGCGATATCTTGGAGGGGGTACAGCAATCACATATGATAATGATCTCTGCCTAAAATTTTTACTACAGAATGTCGAGTAAGTGTTTAAGAGATTACACTGATAACGAATTGAGAAATATACCCATCGACTATTTGATAAGGGAAGCAGGATCTTGGGAACTACTAGATGTATGGCATAGATTACCGAGAGACTACCAATCGATTCGCTCTGCAAGTGCGTCTACCATGCTTCATTCATTGTCTACGTAAAAAGTCTCCATCACCGCCGCTACAAAAAGCAATGTTTTGTGGTCCTGTTACTTCACAAATAGAATGTTATAACTGTCAGAAATAAAAATATTTGTTCACATGTTTTTTTAATAATGTGTCGCAGGCTACACTGCATCAGTCATGTCGATGATATTAACGTTAATGAGTCGTTCTTCGACGCTCTCCATCGATTTCAATCCGCCTATTGGATTAGATCCAGAATCAGAGTATAGTATGGTTTGCTGAGTTTCCATTCGTACAACAGTATACCCAACATTGAAGATGGTATGAAATTCTACTTCTACGAAAACGAAGATGAGCCAAAAATTTTGATGTCCCTACTGGGTCTTACGAAATAACCGATATTGAGAACCTGATTGAAAAACACATCATACCGAAAACGTTCAAGGACAACCCAGCTTTGGAGCCTTCCACAATAACACACCGTCTCACACGATATATAAAATTGCTTTTGGTGTTGATCCTGGGTACGCAATTGACGAAACACGCAATCACCTCATTTATCTGCCTATTGCTCATAGAGACGAAATAGATAATATTTACGCTGCGAGTAGTCGATCAACATTCCAAACCGATAGATTTTCGAAACGAAGAAATAATAATTCGTTTGTAATTGAAGAAAAACTATGCTTATCTATAAGAACAACTCACTACCCACCTCAGTCTTCAGCATGACATTCAACTAGCAGCAGCGTCAACTACTAACGGTGGAAAATAAATTATTTTTGAAATCTCTTGGTTATCATGTTGTTCAATCATGTGTTCAACATCTTCCGAAAACCTCAAAACGATGAGTCTATACAAAAGGTGGAGTGACGAACCTACTATCCTTATGTCAAATCGTTTCGCAACAATGACGTTATTGAAATCAACATCATTCAATCGGATGCCTACGACGCCTTGTACGACAGCTTGCTATTCATCAGTGGAAAAGTTGAGAGAACTGGAGGGCAGGGAAAGGTGACCTTCATGAACAATGCTGCCGCTTTCATGTTTCAATCTGCTAGTTATGAGCAAAGCGGCAAAGAATCGGAAACGGTTCGTGAAGTTGGAATTGTTAGTACTGTCAGAGGTTTTCTCACCTACACCGATGAAGATATCAAGCACATGACCATCTCTGGTTGGACTTTTCCCAACAACGAGAAAGTCATCCACTCTACTCACCTCACATTCAACATTCTCATTCCAATTAAGCACTTTCCGAATATTTTCAATGATTACCAATGCGTTTCCTATGATAAACATTCAATGCGTTTAGTACGAGCTGGAGATGATAGCAACTGTTTCCACATAGAAGAGGTTCCCGGTGCACAGACGAAAACAGAAGTTGAGTTGGAAATTGAAAATATCAAAGTCAAACGCATCTTTCCGCACGATCAAATCAAATTGCAGCTTTTGAAGGCCATCCAAGCTGACAATCCTATTCTCATGCCGTTCAGAAAAAGGGAACATCATATGTTGCCTGCTCTCACACGAGGTGCCAAAAATGAAATATGGGCTGTCAAAACTTCATCGTTTCTCGAAAGTCCCCGTTTTGTCATTATATGTTTCCAGACAGATCGTGATTACACCAAAACCAATAATGATCCGACAATATTCAATCGTCTGAATATTTCCAATTTAACGTTGACTCTGAACGGTGAAAATTATCCCAAGAAGAATATGTATTTGAATTTTGCAAAAGGGCATTATTCTCAAGCCTATTTCAATCACACGCAATTTGGTATGAGTTACAAAAATACCAATCAACATAATCCTCTTCTATCATCCTCCGAATTCTTTGACAAATCTCTGTTTGTCATCGATTGTTCTAGAAGGGACGAGAGCATCAAAAGTTACAGTGTTGATGTGAAGCTTGAAATCGAGGCATCCGAAGGATTTTCCCGAAATACTAGAGCCTATTGCATCATTGTGCACGACACAAGAAATGGAACAGACCATATGATTTCGCTTCAGTATCGATCGCAACGTCAAAATGAGAATAGCCACAGTAGATATTCAAGGCTTCACCATCGGGCAGCAATTCCATCCAAAAGAGATAGCCATTGGGATTGAAATTCAATGTAGTAACTTTTTATTGTTGCCGAACATACCATTTTCGTCTTTGAGTAAATAGGATCGACATACCGTCTGTTTCTTGGAGTGAAACGTTCACGGATTGAGATATTCCTTCGGCTTTGTAGAGTACCACCGATTGGATGCCATCCTCGAGGAGAATCTGCAAGATGTAGACATCATTTATGTGCGAGAGCTCCAAAAGCGTTGTGAATTTGGAACATTATGACAATACAACGTGGTTGGTTCCCACATTCGGCAGCAACGATGGCGTTTCACCTTGTATGCTCACGACCGAAGAAAAAACTTCAAATGCAGTCTCTGAAACGTTGATATTCTTCACAAATGGCTATGTGATATATTACCAAAATAAAAATAATTTATGAAAATGTTTTTTTATTTCTAATGAACGAAAAAAGTTGGTTTTTTTTTATTTTGCACACTCTGTATATCTCCCATGGTGGATTGTTTCTTTATTGGCAACGGCCGTTCTGAAAGCCGGCCCACCTTTTCCCGGCAGCGCGGGTGACGCCTCATCAACATCGGTCAACAAAATTTAAAGTGATCCGTTGATGGTCAAGGTTCGAGCCCTGGCAAGCTTTTCAACCATGAAACGTGACAGGAGTCATTCGCCAACACGACAGAGAAATTCTTATGAAAAAAAATCTCTGCCCCGTTGGGGAAGCGAACCCGGGACTTCAGGTTATAAATATGGCGAATCTTTGCCAGTGGAATTTTACGAGTTTCGTGTTCTGTGATTATACAGAACCATAAATTCCGTAATTTCATATCCGAAAAACATTCGGGTCTATGTGAATCGCCCATTTTAGGCTGGATTCAGACAGATCCGGAATCCGATTAGGTACTCTCGTAGTCATCTTTGTAGTCTTCATAGCCTGGAAAGTCTATCAGAAAAGGACCACCCACGACAAAGGAAAAGAGGAAACTTCCCCAGAAGAGAACTCCGAAAACAAACCAGTATCCCTCCTGTTTTCGTCGGATGGAGGAGTTACGAACCCAGGTTCGCTGACTAGGCAAGGGATAGAGTAACAACCGTTATTCCAGAAAAGATGCTGACTCATCAACACCGACATTATAAATATACCCAATTTACATTATTTTGTTCATTGTTTGACGCTAGTTATGTAGCGACCGTTCCCAGAGTTCTGCTGCTCTCATGGAAACATGATATGCTGACAGTGGATTTCCACGAATCCGTTATCTGGACTCTCAGAGCGACAAGACCACTTTTCTTGTTAGAGAAAGTCGTCTCGAACTTGTTCTTTGTAAAATAAATATTTTTTAAAAAGACAAACTTCCGTCCCAAGTATTTAATTGGCGTAGTCGGTAGGATTTGTGCAGTGCGTTAAAAGAGTTTTTCTTCGCAACTTGGAGTTTCAACCCTTAAGCACAAATTCGACGAAAATCGTGATCCATCGAGGATTGAACCGGACGGACCAAGAGACGACCCTACCACTAGAGGCTACGAGGAATCGCAGAAGAAGGAACCGGAAACTACAAGATTTGGGACCACCAAAATACCTGTAAGTGCCAAATTCTTTTTTGCCTTTACTGAACCCTCTGCATAAGGATTTCGGTGAAGATAATTTAGGGCAGTTCATCGCGAACGAAACCAGTGTCTATTCTAGACGATTAGTTTTAAGAAATCAATTTTGTGAAACGAAGCGAATTCAAAGTAATCGATAGTCAATAAATACAGATTTTATTGATTGAAAGATCGATTCATGAACGAATTAGATAATATTTTAAGAAGATTAAGTAATTTATCAGTTCAAGAAAACTCAGTTTTTGACGAGAATAGTACAGAAATTCCAGAAATGGCTCAACAACAAGTACAACCCGTTCAAGTTCAAATGAACTGGAATCTATTCAAGTCTCGACTGAATAACCTCAAACCTTTTGATGGCGATAGTAACGCATTGAATAAATTTATTGATAGGTGTGATTCATTAATTAATACCTATAGAACTTTTAATGATCAATCTTTGAACGAACACATATTCGAATGTATACAGGAAAAATTAATTGGAAAAGCAGAGTATATGGTTGGAAATCGATCAGAACTCAATAATTGGGAAAGTTTGAAGAACGCTCTGAAACAATGCTTTTCAGACCGTAGAGATATAGATTGTCTTGTTCTAGAACTAACGAGAAGCCGTCCTCATAAAGGTGAAGACTTGCTTAGTTTCGGAAGTAGGTTACAATTGATCAGAAGTAGTGTGGTACAGAGGATTAGTAATGATATAACCCTATGTCAAAATGAAAAACTCTACCAAATTTCACATTATGATAAGGTTGCACTCAGTACATTTATTGCTGGCTGCTCAGGCATGCTCAGAAATAATTTACATCTTAAAAGACCCATTTCTCTTGAAGACGCTATGGCATACGTAAATGAATACGAAAATTTCGAAAAACTTTATGGTACCGTACAAGAAACTCATAAACCGAAATTTATTGCCCCCACCAACAGGCAGACATATATGACCAACGCACAAACGAACATTCGACCATCAATACCGAATCACTTCCAAAGACAATTTAATCAACAAATAACCAATCACCCAAATACCAATTTTTCTAATCCAAACTTTTCTCCGAGACCTGTTTGGCCCAATCAGCCGATAAATATTCAACCAAGGCAATTACCTCCTCGAAAATTCCCAACTAATCGTGAAGTGTTTGGCCCACCACAAAATGCATTCAAGGCGAAACAGACTCCACCAAATCAATTGCCAAAACCTGAACCCATGTCAACAACTTCTAGGAACCCCACTAGAATGTCCCACCAACAAATTCCACAATTTCGACATGAACAAAGACCGAATTTCAGAAATCAATACGGTTCGAATCAATTCCAAAATCAACCTAGATTTTTCCAACAAAATCAGAAACCAAATTTTATATCTGAAGAATTGTTTTCGAATGAATATGAAGAACCGATTGAATATCATGACCAAACTTATGACCAGTATCAATACTATGAAAACCCCAATTTTGACGAATTTCCCGATCAAAACCAATATCTTATAAACGATATCGATCAACAGCAAAACGTTGTCTCGAATGATAACATCACAGAATTCGATGAAACTGTAAATTTTCAGGCAACAAGCCAACAAGACCAATCGACTTAGCAGAAATTAATCTCTCATGTAATAATGCTCTACCTTATGTAGAAATAAAAAATCCAAAATTAAAATTACTAATCGATACAGGAAGCTCTCGATCGATAATCAAGCCCATAATAGTCGAAAAATTATTTCCAGATAGAATATATCACTCTAACACAATAATAAAAACAGCTATTGGTAGTCAAAATGTAAGATATCAAGCTTCGATACCGGCATTTTCAGAATTCAATACAGACTATCAGATTGATTTTATTCTATTCGATTTTCATGACTATTTCGATGGTGTCTTAGGATTGACAGACTTGATGAACATGAATTTGAATATCGATTTAATCAATAAAAAATTGATAGGAAAAAATACTGAAATACCTTTCAAATTCAGACAACCATCCGAATTCAGTGTTTCTTTTTCAGTAAATCCTTTAGAAAAAACTATAAAGAATCTACCAGTGAGTATATATGAAGGAGAAATTTTAACAGTCGAAGGAACTATGAATAATCTAATAGTTCCACAAATATTGACTATTGCTAAAGACGGATACGCTCCGATCGAAATTCAAAACCCAACCAATGAAACAATATCAGTAAAACTATTGGAGCCCCTACCAGTCAATCATTTCGAATCCTCAACCTACGAAATATTCACTCTCGAATCCTTCACTAATCCCGACATATCGACAAATGACCATTCCCAATCAATCGCGAATGAAGTAAAAATTACAGACTTGATTCGTGTTGATCATATGAACTCAGAGGAAAAAGCCGCAATAATCAAAGTATGTAAAGAATATTCTGATATCTTCTTTAAACCAGGCGACGAATTGACTTTTACTTCCAAAATCAAACATGAGATAAAGACAACTGACGAAATACCTGTTCACACAAAATCATATAGGTACCCATACATCCACAGACAAGAAGTCCAACGTCAAATCAACGACATGCTCGAAAAGAACATTATTCGACCTAGCTGTAGCCCGTGGTCATCCCCCATTTGGATCGTGCCTAAAAAAATTGATTCATCAGGTAAACAAAAATGGAGGATAGTCGTTGATTATCGCAAAATCAATGAAAAGACAATAGGAGATCGATACCCACTCCCCAATATTAACGATATATTGGATAAGTTGGGACGTGCTCAATATTTCACGACTCTCGATTTGGCCAGTGGTTTTCACCAAATCGAAATGGCTCAAAATTCAATCGAGAAAACAGCATTCAATGTTGATCATGGACACTACGAATACTTGAGAATGCCTTTTGGTCTGAAAAACGCACCATCGAGCTTTCAGAGAGTAATGGATGAAGTTCTCAAAGACTTGCAAAACAAAATCTGCATGGTCTACATGGATGATATTATCATCTTCAGCACTGGTCTTCAAGAGCACATCCAAAACCTCAAATTGGTATTTTCAAAACTACGTGAAGCCCGATTGAAAATTCAATTGGATAAATCCGAATTCCTTCGAAAGGAAGTCGAATTTTTAGGACATCTGATTACACCCGAAGGTATTAGACCAAATCCCCGAAAAATTATTGCTATCAATAATTTCCCGATTCCAAAGACTCAAAAAGATATAAAATCATTTCTAGGACTTTTAGGCTATTATCGGAAGTTTATAAGAAATTTTGCCAAACTTACGAAACCGATGACCAAATGTCTTAAGAAAAACGAAAAGGTAGAACATACGAAAGATTTTATTGATTGCTTCAATTCCTGCAAATCAATACTCACATCTGAACCTGTATTAGCATACCCTGACTTTGAAAAACCTTTTGAATTAACTACAGACGCATCAAACTACGCTATAGGTGGTATATTATCCCAAAATGATCACCCTATATGCTATGCTTCCCGGACATTAAACCCAGCAGAAGTGAATTATTCGACAATCGAAAAAGAGCTGTTAGCCATCGTTTGGAGTTGTAAATATTTTCGACCATATTTATTCGGCCGGAGATTTACCATATTCTCCGATCACAAACCCCTCCAGTGGCTCTTTTCACTGAAAGAACCCAATTCTAGATTGGTACGATGGCGTTTAAAACTCGAAGAGTTTGACTACGTCATAAAATATAAAACCGGCAAGTCAAATCAGGCAGCCGACGCCCTTTCTAGAAACCCCTCTGACGCCGACCTAAACGCCCTTGAAACTCTATCAATTCAAAACAATCCAGGTGACGTTAACGAAATAATCGGAAATTTATTGAGAAATCCCGATGAAATTCCCGAATTAGACGAAACTATTCTTGAAATTCTTGAACCTCCCAAAAATGTACCAAAAATTAATATAATCTCGGATATTCAAATCGTTCCACCAAAAGAAAACCAAGAAAATTCTGACCTCGAAACTGTTCACACTTCACTTGAGAACCCTATATGTAACATTCCTATTTCAGAACGCGCCGTAAATACATACAAAAACCAACTAGTCATTACACTTGGGGACATAGAAAAACCCAAATGTAGAATGGAAAAAGTTTTTGAAAATTTTCGATCGTATGTCACTTTACCAAATAAAAATACTCAAATTAACATCGTCAAATTTCTCAAAGAGTATATTGACCCAAAACAAATGTACGCTCTTCATTTCAAGGACCCATCATTGCGAAAACTTTTTACTAATACAATACCCCAAATAGCACACGACGTCCTGAAGACGAACCATTTATGTCCCAGTTACGTCGATACGTCCCGGGACGTATAGGAGACATTCGAAGAACGTACATTACCGGATGTACCATGTATGTACTGGTTAGACGTCCCATGTAGGTACATACTTGGTCCCGTTCCAATCGGAATGTAATGAAAACGTACATGCTTGGAAGTACTATGTACGTACTTTATTGAGTGTCCCTGATACGTTTACATTAACTCCTCTTCAGGTACGTACTTTTCGGAATGAATTAGGGACATACCAATGACGTGTTTTTTTGTGAATCCCATGTACGTACTGCTCAGACGTATCATTTACGTACATGTTTGGAAGAACTATGTTCGTACTATTTGGACCTTCCAGGTGCGTACATATTGAGTCCCTTTCAGATACGTATCTTTCGAAACGTTTGCGGGACATAGTAATGACGTACATTTTTGGAAATCGTATGTACATACTATCTGGACGTCTCGTTGACGTACTTTTTTGTACATACTGTTTGGACCTCCCAAGTACGTACGGATTGGGTTCCTTTAATTTTCTACATTTCTGTTAGTATGTACATACTGTTTGGACCTCCCGAGTACGTACGTATTGGGTCCCTTTCGGTTCCAGGGGTATTGGGATTTTGAGAGTGATCACTTAGTGTATTCGAACATATATCAATATTGGTAATGCAATATTCATAATGAATTATTTCTAAAAAAAATTGAAAAAATTGAAACATCGACATGTGGTGAATTTAAATACCAGAAAATTACATACAGATTTTTTTGCACAGCAAGTTTGATATTCCAAAACCGCCATCACATGAGACAGTGATCCTTTAGTCTTTTTTCGAATATATTTTCATTGTTACTGAACTTTCTAAAATTTTAATATTATCTCGAACAAAACTAACTTGAAGTCATCACATCTATAGCACCCAACTCCTTCTTAAAAACAAGTATCTCCGTGCCGTAGAGCGTAACAGTGGTCGACAATGATATCTCCATAGAAAAGGTCGAGAGTTCAAGCCCCGCAGCAGCCAGGTCTTTTTCCAAGTAAGTATTCGGTTAGATGGTTAGTACACATGAATGAGTAAAATTTCCAACTTGACTATTTGGTAAAAAAGAAATGAATAATCCCGAATATGAAAACTTAGATTCATTAAGTGATATAAAATGATATATCATTACGTTGTTTTCGAATATTGATCTAATATCGCCGAATGTTCACATTTTGTTTGTGGCCACTATTGATATCATCTACAATATAAGGTTAATATTCCCGTAATATTGAACCAATATTGGTCAAATATGTTTGTTCTACTTGGGATAGCGCATACAGAATGGAAAATGTACGTTTTCGGAATGTCCCAAACAGTTCCCCTTTCTGTACATTTCAGGTCCTGTGTGGACTAGAAAAGTACGTACCTGGGATTACCGACTATGCGGACACGGTAAGTCGCAGGGACGTCTTATGTACGTCTGTCGGAGACAAAAGTACGTCCTAAATACGTACAATACATCCTCACCGTACATATGCAGTACGTCCACTGGACGTACTTGTGCTATTTGGGACAATACCTATTCAAAAATTCTTCCTTTAAAATAGTCGAATGTCCAACGTTCCTTACTGACATAGAAACATCAGACGATCAGGAAGAAAAACTTCAACTCTATCATACAACAAAAACATGTCACCGAGGTATCAACGAAATGAAACAATCTTTAAGCTCACGGTTCTATTGGCCGAAAATGATTGATGACATCCAAAACTTCGTCAATAATTGCGAAATTTGCCAAAAGAATAAGTATGATCGGAACCCTCCAATCATCAAATTCAATCTCACACCCACCACGTCGAAGCCATTTGAACACATTCATATCGATACATTCACGATATCGAAAGAAAATTTTACAACAATAATTGATTCATTTTCTCGCTATGGTCAAGCATACCCCTTAAAAGCTCTTACTGGCGTTCTTGTTCTTGAAAATCTTCTCAATTTCATCTCCCATCATGGATTACCATTAAAAATCACAACTGATTCAGGAACCGAATTCAAAAACAAAGAAATAGAGAACTTTTGCAAACTATACCGGATAGAACTCCACTATACAACACCGAAAAATAGCAACTCGAATTCACCCGTCGAAAGATTTCATTCAACCCTGATCGAACACTATCGATGTTTAAATGAGGAAAACAAAAATCTCTCCCCTGATCAGATCATGAAACGTGCTGTATTAGGATATAATAACTCAATTCACAGTGTCACGAAATTCACCCCGTTTGAAGTAGTAAAAGGTCATATAAACAATAATAATCCATTTGACCTCAATGATCATATAATCATTTCAGACTATGTTCAAACTCACAAAGACACAACCCAAAAATTATATCAATCAATACAACAAGCCAATCAACTGACTAAAGAAAAGATCATAGACGAAAGAAATGAAAAACGAAATGAACCCCCAGATTTTTCCAATCAACAAATCGCGTA
Source organism: Zygogramma bicolorata (assembly GCA_032362365.1). NCBI lineage: Eukaryota > Metazoa > Arthropoda > Insecta > Coleoptera > Chrysomelidae > Zygogramma > Zygogramma bicolorata. The sequence continues at coordinate 619,316 of JAVJAQ010000725.1, forward strand.
CATCAGGACTAAATCACGACAAAAAGACCGACCCAAATTCAAGAAAAGTAAAATACTCAAAGAGACAAACATCAAACTCGAAACTGACAAAGGAACCTATCACAAAAGTATAGCCAGAAAACCTAAGACTAACAAAAAACGTTTGTTACAGGCCGTTAACGAAAATGAAGTTACCAACCCTGTACCTGGTACTTCACGTACTCCAAGTACGATGTGACGAAGACATTCAAATCAATACTATCAATAATCCCATTCTCCCTATTCAATTGGGTGATGCAAAAATTATTTATAGTAAACATACATTTCTTCACTATATCGACTTAAACCCAATAATCAATCAATTGAGCAATCTCCAAATATATCTTAATATAATCAAAAATAATTTTAACAAAGAAAATGTTACCAATCCAATTTCCTATCATGGTCTATCTGAGAATATGCTTCTGAGAACCGAATATCTTATTCAAACCACCCAATTAAAGTTAGGCAACCTTCAACCACATATTCGTGTTAAACGAGGTATGATTGATGGAATCGGCAAAATCAATAAATGGCTCTTCGGCACACTTGACGCCGATGACGGAAAGCGTTACGATCAAACCATTGAAATATTGGAGAAAAATCAAGAAAACATCATTCACGAAATGAATCTTCAAACTTCACTTTCAAAACAATTGATCAATCACTATAATAAAACGATTCGAATACTCAATTCAAATCAAGAAGCACTCGAAAATAGCTTGAAAATATTCCAGGTGGCAATCCAAAGAACCATTGCCGATCTCAAAAACTATATTAGCTTTCAAGGTGTACTATCTCAAATCATTTTAGATTGTCAAAATATTATAACATTCATCGATAATATTGAGGATGCAATCACATTCGCCAAATTGAATGCCTTGCATAATTCAATAATATCTAGTTCAGACTTGGAAGAAATGATAAAGTACTTGAGTCAAATTTATGATGAAAACGAAATTCCAAAGTTCGAAAATATCCTGTCATATTATCAATTCTTCGGAACTCAGGTTACATTTTCGAACACAAAATTGATTTTTTCAATTCATGTCCCAATTATCAGAAACGAAATGTTTATGTTTTATCACCTTTACCCTATTATCCAAAACCACCACATTTTCATCCCCAAATATCCCTACTTGGCACGAACAGCTTCGAAAAATCAATTCGAATCGAACGAGTGTCCACTACTAGAGGAAACATATTTCTGCATTGAAGACTACTACCCACAAGACCATTGTACAGCCCAGCTGATCGAAGGCAATTTTACTACAAATTGCAAACCCCTTCCAATCAACGTAGGCGAATCCATAATCGAACAAATCACTCAAGAAGAAGTGCTGATCATCCCTGTGAAAGAAGAAAGAATTTTCTCCAAGTGCCAAGCTGATCGATACATCGAAATAAGCACCCCCGCACTTGTCAAAATCCCAAAAACATGCGAAATCCAAATGGCCCACAAGTCATTCTTCAACAATGTGAAAATTCGGAAAGGAAAACCTCTCATCCTGCCAAAAATCCAAACCAACGATGTGGAGACTCCAAACGGTTACGAAACACGAAATTTCACAAAACTCAACTTGGATGCGATGTACGAACTCAACAACATAGCAAAAGAGTTGAAACCAATTCAAAGGATTAGTATTGCCGAAAAAACCAATAACGCATTGATCTTCGGTATCATCCTGGGATTGATTATAATGGTATTAATCCTAGTGATATCAATCAAAAAGAAGAAGGAAATAGGATCGAAACTCAAATGGTTCAGCCCAAAGAAGACAAAAAAAGAAGAAAATGTCCCAGAAATCGAAATGGTTCCTTCCAGACAAAAATGACTTCAGAATTCCATCATTTTTGGAACTTAAGGAGGGAGGAGTTATGTAGCGACCGTTCCCAGAGTTCTGCTGCTCTCATGGAAACATGATATGCTGACAGTGGATTTCCACGAATCCGTTATCTGGACTCTCAGAGCGACAAGACCACTTTTCTGTTATATTTTATTCATTCCATTTGTGACTCTTGTTAGAGAAAGTCGTCTCGAACTTGTTCTTTGTAAAATAAATATTTTTTAAAAAGACAAACTTCCGTCCCAAGTATTTAATTCGCTGGTATACTGTCTGTTTCTGAAAAAAGTATTTTCAGAAAAATACTTTTCGTATATGGAATACGTAATTTACAACACCCATGTGGACTCTCAGTAATAATTCCGAAGCTAAATAAAAATCATCAGTAGTATGATATTACGCTTTCGTGAGCCCCGAGTTATTATTTCCTCATTTCAATTGAAAAAAATAGCTGATATCAAAACGCGTTAGAATTTCATTGATTTGAGGGAGAATGCATACCCCAATTGGAACTTGACGCTATTATCAGAGAAAACTAATGGCAGCGCTGAAAGAGTGAGTTTTAATTGACAATTTTCTTTTCTATTATTGCACATTCATATTATTATTCGTTATATACGATACTGAATCTATTTCAATTATTAGAGAGGATGCTGAAGAATAGGAGGAGGAATGTGCGATGTCTGATGATGAATTGTAAGGATTGAGATGCCAAGTTTATGAATCGGCATTCACGACCTTCGGCCAAGATTTCTACCGCATTTTGGCGTGCCGGTATGGTCTTGAGTTCCGAGAGTAGCGTTAATCTGGAACCTCCGAGAACACCTATTATCGGATCCACTAATTCAGCAGAATGGTCCGAGTGGAATCTGCATAGTTCGGAAAGTATAGCTTATCCACTCCATCTTGGCAAAGAATTAATATTGATATGCCTAGCAATCTCTGTGAAGTATACTAAGATAAAAAAAAAACACCTATTATATGTGTTCACTGTGTTGAAATGTATTCGTAGAAAGTGTTTTTCATTCGTAAGAGTCTACACTACCAGTGTGCAACTGGAAAAGTATCTGAGTTTGTACCAAGATGGATTGAATAAGCTGTAAATCCTGATATTTTGTCCATTTTTCCTGTTATTTTCGGACAATATTCGTTTTGGCTGGAGCCGTTAACTCATTATGTTATAATTTGCCAGGCGGGCATGCAGAAGGCAGTAATTCTTGGGTCGTTACGTTTGGATTTCCGAAGCAAGTGATCACTCACCCACGGTGTGGGAAATGGTCATTGGTTAATGTTTCTAGCGCGTCCGCCTAATGATAATAATAATCAGCAAATACAATTGATTGAATCTCATCAATTAGATGACAATACATCATTCACATATTTTTTTATTGAAGTTTGAAATTGACATCGCCATCCTCATGAAATTACTCATCAGGCATCGAATAGTCTTCCTCCTATTCTTCAGCATCATTTGTCTTAATAATAATTTCAAAGTGTTATAACAGAATGAAATATTATTAATTGAAACTCACTTGTTCCAGAGCTGCCGTCGGTTTCTTCGTAGTTTTCACTTAACCCTAAGTATATATCGCTAGGTGTGTATAAAAAAAATGAAAGTTAAACAATTATATAGCTATTTCTAATCTAATTTCCATTGTACGTATATCAGGATTGCATTAAAAACAAATGTTTCTTATAGGCCTTCTTGAATCTTTGCAAACTGTAGGATTTGAACATGGTAGGGACCTGATTGTATATTGAACATATTTGATGAGTATAACTACGCCTAAATATTTCTAGTCTGAAGATCGGCGGTGAAAGGGTTCCTTTATATCGGATATTTAGATTATGTGTATCTGATCGATAGGTGATTTTTCTGTGCAAATGCGAGGGTGTTTTCTCGAGAATGAATTTTTGAAAAAGAACAGCAGCATGTAGTCTCCTTCTATTGCTCATATTTATCCAACCATTATCTTTCAATTTGTGTGAAATATGTTCTCTTCTGCGGATACCAAATATTAATCGTAAGCACGAGTTTTGTACTTTTTGTATTTTCATTTGATATTGGCTGGACAAGAATGGGCCATAGAGTACATCTGCATAATTGAAAATGGACAGTATTAATGACTCACACAGATTTGATTTGAATAGGGAGGAAATATCTATTGCCATATATAGTTTTAAGAGTCCAATATTATACCTAAACTTTTGGCTTCACTTGGGTTTTGAGGTACTTCATTTTTTATTACAATACTTACACTATCAGAAATCTCAGCTCGTTTGTTTTTGTTGCCAAAAAGAATAACATTAAATTTACTACAATTAATACTGAGACAACAACTTCAATGAACCTATCAAGTTCCTCATTTATAAGGTCACATGACTCCACTACCGTACTGGGGTGAAAACTATAATAAATTTGAGTATTATCCGCAGACAAGTGTACATTACAAGTATATATAGCAAAAAGCAATTATAATGGACCCCTGAGGGACCCACATTTCAAATCCATGTAATTGGAGGATTGTCCATCAACTAAAACCATTTTTTTACGACCTCGAAGGTATGATGCTATGAGATTCCTAGCGTTATTCGACAGGCCTATGTCATGTAGAATTTCAAGCAATAGATTATGGTTGATAGTATCAAAAGCTCTGCCAATATCTAGCAGGACCAAAACAGTACACTCACCTTTGTCTGAGGCTCGAACAATATCATCAATAATATGGAGGAGTGCCGTTGTACAACTATAATTTTTTCGAAATCCAGATTGCGTTCTAGGTAATAATGAAAACTGATCAATATGTTTCTTTAATTGTACTTCTATAGCCCTTTCGAGTACCTTCGATAAAGGTGGCAGGACACTTGGACGAAAATCTTTGAATTCATGTGGATTTGACTTTTGAGGCAATACTTTCACAAGTTCAGGAAAAATATTATGGGTTCAACAAAAATTTATAATGTGTGTGATGTAAGGAATTATATGTGGACAGAATAATTTCAATAGCTTTAAGTTTTATCCATCTTCACCGGCAGCATTTGTGTTTATAGAATTTATTGTTGGATGAACAAATGAGTCATTCACCTCTTGAAATTCAAAATCATTCAGGAGGTCCTTTTGTGATACAAGAATTGATAAAAAATTCATTTATTTCAGTAGGATTTTTCAAATTATCTGGTACTGTGCTCAACTTGCCAGGTATAACATTATAAGCCTTCAAAATATTCCGAAGATTTTTGGAATTTTTATTACCACGCCCGTATGTACAAAATGCTTTTTTCTCTCTTCTAATAGCAGAGTTTGTGTAGTTCCTCATGTCCTTATAAAACTGAAAGTGATGATCAGATTTAGCTCTCTTATACCTGTTCAGCGCTTTATCACGTATTATGATAATTTTTTTTATGGCGCCAGTCAGCCAAGGAGCTCTGGGATTCAACACACACGATTTTATTAAAGGTAGATGCCTGTTAAACAGGCAAATCAGACAGTTGATTAAAAATGTTATTTTTTCGTCAACCCCTTCCTGATCATATATTTAAAAAATGGAGTATCATATAAATCTATTCTAAAACCATCTTCATTAAAATTTTTAAAAGACCTGTACGTTATCATTTTGTGACCCTGCTTCTCAACACACAACCTGACCTTACTTGAAGCCATATCATGACCAGCAATGACACCTGTTGCGTGGATAACTCCCCTCTCAACAACCCAGTTAGATGAGGTAATAATACCATCAAGTAAGGTAGCAGTAGTAGTTGTAATTCTTGTAGGAGTTTCTATGATTTGACCAATACCAAAGTACTCTAAAACATATGACATTTTATCTAAATAACTATCATTGGTATTTAAAAAATCTATGTTAAGATCTCCGCCACATATGATTTCATCTACAGTGGGATGTATTAAACTTGGAATATCTTCCATTCCAGCTATGAAAGAATGGAACCAGTGACCTGAAGGAAAATAGGCTACTGAAGTTAGTATTGTGATTTGTCTGGTCCGCTCGTAAGTGGGTTGATTGGTTAGATTGCGTTATTGATAGAGATATGTCTGTATTTTCTTGATTAAGACTCCAGCTTGAGAGTCGAAACAACGAATATTCAACATCTTGCACACGGATTAATACCCGAAAGGACTATTTTCTATACGCATAGTGCTGTTCACCCGCACTTATATGGAACTTTCTTGATCGGCTGGCAGGTGAAAGATTCCATAAAATTTAATGGCTTCTTGGGATTATTCGTCTCTCAGTATCTATTTTTACTCTAGCATAACGCTAGCGTACCCCAAGAACATTTCTTTTATTCATTGAATAAATCATTATTCAATAATCTGGTTGACATTAACCCGACCGGCTTTTTCATTTCTCAATTTCTTGAATATTTTCCTTGAAGATATGAAAATTTCGAAATGCCTAAATAACATTTTTCAATTGAAATTTTTCCCTTTAAAAATAATCAAGGGTTGGAAGAGGGCCACTACCCTTAAGCCTGACCTCGACTGCTTCATTCAGGGGTCTTTCAAGGATACTTACAAAAAAAGTAGTGCCTCAAGTACCTACTCAAAATTGATCACCAGCTATCGGACTATTAGAAATGGTGCATATGGCCAATACAATAATTCTCCGACCAAAACAGGATTTGAATCATATCAGTGCAATTTATTCCTATTTGATTTCTATAGATGAATAAAACTTAAGATTCAGTTTCGCCGTATTTCGAGTTTCTCAGGGGTACGACAGTGTGGGGGAAGCAAAGTTCGAGAGGAATAAGGGCTGGGCATGAAGCCTACGTAAACGAGCCCCAAGTACTTCGTCAGAATTCGCGTTGGATGTAAGGGGAATGATACTCTAATGAAGGCAGATGACAATTATTTCGAAATGATTCATTAAAGTAATAAGGTTCCTACCTGCCCTTATTTCCAGAACATTTGAATTTTGTATTCCGTTCGCATCATGCTATGTGGAAAACTGTAAAGAGGGCGAGTTCGTTAGTTGTTTTGTCAATGAACATTGAATTGCTCTAATGAGCGCCACTTCTTATAAAAAGGGCAGTGTTGAATCAAAAGATATACATTTACCCGAATATATAGCCTTCTTATTCGAATATCCGGCAACTGATATATTCCTCGAAGTGTCTTTATGACTGAAGAATAACAGAATGTGTAATATGAAGCCTAATCAATTTCGGTTTTGTTCTACCTGTGATAATTTTTATTGGGAACAAAAACCATGAGACACAGTTATTAAGCAAAATTCACTCATTGTTATGATCAATACATAACATTAAATCTGCATATCAAGAAAATACATAAAATTCTTAATCAGCCAGAACTTACTTTATATTTTACAAAACTTATTAGGATAAAACTTATATAACACCTATTTGGCGACCTGCTGCATCTTCTTTTCCCTCGATTTTTTGCCTTCTGTGATACTGGATCGTTCCTCTTCAGTCAGGCGAGCCAGAGTTTTAGTTACAACTCCTGTACCTAACGTTTGGGAGCCATCTCTCAGAGTAAACCTTTGTCCTTGTTCGAGAACCATAGGCCTCATCATCTTCAAAATCAACCTTGAAATAGAATTATTCTATTGAAAAATGCAACCAGACAACATGAATCAAAATGGGGTTTTCTCACTCATTGTTGGCGGTATAAAAAATGTAAAAAAATAATGAATAACTTAGTATTTCGAATGCTCAGACAAAAATAAATTTTTAAACATTATGAATTTCAGGGGGTAATCGCTCAATAGAATGCAATTTGAAAGCAATCGATAGGTGATTGATTGATCTATTACAATAATAATATAATATTAACGACCAGATATAATAAAATTAAATCAGAATACTATGCAGCGATCATGTAATGATGGTTATAAATACACAAGCATTAACCGAACTTACTCAATATGGTAAAGACATGTAAAATATGTGAGTTGATAAATTACATTGAAAACTTACAGGTTTCTCTGGGGTTACAAGATAAAGAATACATACTTCCAGGTTACTGAAAGATCGAATTATTACACATAGAAATCACGGTAGACTGCACCCTGAGAGATGTGCATTCAATGAGCATATTGAGGTGGGCAGATTGAGACCTCAGCGTGAAATCACATCAATTTTCTCGAAAATGGCTCCGAAATCGGAGACAAAACGTCGAACACAAAACTCCAGACGCGGTTCAACCCGAACTCAAAACTACATACAACTGTATTTTTATTTATATATATATATATATATATATATATATATTTATATATATATATATATATGTATTTATATATATATAAAATCACTATAACATTCAATGCAAAATCGAATTTAAGAACATCCACCTGATAATTTCGGAAAATACAAATGAGCTTTGGGATTTCAGAATCTGAATGGCTGAATGGCTATGAAAATTTCATAATTACTTCATTTCAACGAGACCAAGATTTCAATTTGGAAATTTTTCATAATAAAGAAATTCCCCATTTATGGTTTGCTTTTTTTGTTGTAAAAACTACAGATAAGTGCAGGAAATTAGTTTTGGCAAACATTTATTTCAGTCTTCTCACTGATTCAGTTTGGTTTCTTTGAACATTATTTCAACTTCACTATGAAACATTCCAGAAAAAGTTGAAATTGTTTACTCTTATTTTCAACAAAAAAAGTTTTGCAAGACTGACTGCTCGCTTGTTTGAGGAGATTCATTCCAATAAACTTATTCGTGTGTTACCGAGTTAGTTATGAAGTTTGTGGATATCTGATCCGTCTGTAATGTGAAACACCAACAGCAGAACTCCATCAGAACAGAATCTTAGAAATGAATTCCAAGGATTTTTTTTAAGATAGTATGAAATGGATCAACTCTTGTTGAAGTAACGTTACAAAATAACAATCATTTAAACCTACCACTTCCTGTAAACATTTTGATTTCTTATACCCAAAACATTATTTGTATTGTTGATTAATTCCAAAAATTATTAGGGTCAATGTTCTTAACGCAGTTTTCGCATTAATTAGATATCCTACGAGGAAGGTGTGTCACAGTTTTTGTGCTCTTAGCTTTCTCGACCTTTTCTATAGATCAATGTGTTCATTTTTATAATCTTACTTTTTTCCGTTGAGGAGTAATCGCAGTTAGTGTGTGAAGAGGAAAAAACTGAACGTTCATTTTGCAAAGTGACATAAGCTGCGTTGATTGGTGTGAAAAAACGAATTCAAGGATATCTAACCCTTTTTTAGAAAAGCTAATTTTATGTGACTGGTGTGCCGGAGTTTTTCATGAAAAATGTACTGATCTAGCCTCCTCTGACCTGAGAGCCATCGTCATTCAGAAACGTAGCTACCTTTACTATTGCCTAGTTGCAAAGATAACTTCAAAAAAGCCCCTGGAATCTTCAGTGAGATGAATGGAGTCCTTGATATCAATAAGCAGTTCATATGGGATAGTAGGAATCTACAGGAAAAGCTTTCGAAAGCTGAAGAAGAAGTATGGTAAGCAATCTTAACACTTTTGTTCAAGAGATGCAAGATAGAAGAAGTAGAGCATCTAACATGATCAAGTTCAACTTTCAGGAGTCTAACCAGAAAACTTCTTCAGCCAGAGCTGGTGATAGTACAACAAATGATTTAAAGACCTTTGGTGTACAAGATAGAGAGAGTAGAGCATCCAACCTAATCTTGTGCAACATTCAAGAGTATAATCAGAAAACTCATTCAGCCAGAGCTGGTACGATTGCTGAAGAGAATTATATCAAGAAAGCTTTCCGTCTTGGTAAATTCGCAAATGGCAAGAATAGACCAATTTAAGTCATTCTTAGCAAGAGAGAAGAAGCCTTGAAAGTTCTACGGAATAAAAATACGGTTATTGCTCCTGGCATTATCATTTTTGGCAGTGAAACAAAAATTCAAAAAGAATATTATTCCTCAATCAAGGTTAAACTCAAGGAATAAACAACCAAAAATTTCATTATATCAATAATATTCTACAATTGAAGATATCTCCTCTAGAGAAAAAAAAAGTCCACACACACGCTGAAATGCAAGAATCAAAAAACAGTTGAGCATCGCCTTGTCAACTTCCCGAGTATTTTTTTTTCTAATTAAACACCCTGTATATATTTTTTCTAGTAGAAAATTATATTTCAGTTATAAACGACTATGGCAATTTTCTCGCGAAGTGAAAAATAAGGGAGTTATAAGAAATGTAAAGAAGACGGACTCCGTCTTTTTCATTGCAATCAAAGCATAACAAACTTTTGAAACATATTTGATGTTATGGGTCCAATTATTTTAAACCTAGTTAACACTATACTTCAGGTGTTTTCCCTCACCAACTCGAGACGAGCACAGTTGTTCCTGTACCCAAAATAAGTAATACTAATGAAGGTATAAATTTTTGTCCAATCAATACCTTACCATTCTTGGAAAAAGTACTTGAACTAGCTGCATACAAACAAGTCCATTAAGTTAATGATAACAATCTCCTTATGAAATAGCAGTCAGGTTTTAGATTTCATCACTCATGTGAAACTTCAGTACAACCATTGTATTTAGATTACATAGTAGGCTCACCTTATGGACTCATCATTGGAGGACGATGGAGGCGAAATGTAGTTGGCAGCACCGTCGAATGGATGCAGACGTTTATTAAGGTTGAAAATCGCTTGTTTTCGTTACACCCGACAGACTGGATTGTAACAGGACCGGCATCGGCTATTTCGTAGCTTTACCGTACCTTTCAGTTGGATTATATTCATATATTTGTTGTGTTTACTATCATTATTTTTCACAATTTACGAATAGTTGATATTTATATGAAGTTTATTCACTTGGTTTTATTTATCAGAGAGCTACAGTATTGATTGACACCAATTTTCGGGTGTAGCTAAATTGCAGGTCAGCAAATGATCCCCGAGTTATTTTTAAATTAAACAGAGGTGAAACTCGACCAAAAACCTGCTTCAATGGAGAAAAAAAATCAACCCTTCACCCCCTTCTTTCGAAAATGAGAAAAAAAACTTTTGATGGCGAATCAACCTTATTGTAGGTTGTATTATACAGAGGTGAAACTCCACAAAATCTATTTTTGTTTCAAATATCCGAGAGAACGGGGGTGATTGGTTTGATTTTTGTAACAAAAAATTAATACATAAGGTCTAGTTTCTGTAAGAATTTTTGCCGACTGCAAGTTTGTTATTCAAATTCCGAGAGAACAACGTTAATTCTTCATTAAAAGCTTCCGTCCATGGTGATATTACCAATAATTGCCTATACTTCAAACAATCAAAAACTGAACATAAACTTCTTTGACATCCCAACCCCCTGGAATGGTAATCCACCAGAGTAGAAAAATCACCTCCATTTGCTCATATCATTACTTTGAGTAAACGAAATTATTTTCCGGACTTTTTGAAGGCGAGACTAGAATTATTCAGGGTCAATTAGCATCTGAACAGTTGAAAATTTTGTGAAACATACAATAGTGTGCTTACCAATTGCGGAATCCAAGAACTAGTACCTCCTCAAATGTTCATCCTATAACAACAGAATCATTCAATTTGGAGAATTGTTCTGTTAGCTATTTTGCAGGATATCTGGTGAAAAAGCTCATCAAAAAATATCATTGTCAATATTGTTGCCAAATTTTAGAAGGAGATGAGAATCTTGAAAATATGGATGAGTTACTAATATTTAATAAAAATTTCAATGTAGAGAATGAAAATTCCTTGATAACTCCAACTCAACTGTTGAAGAATTTCAAAAAATTTGCATGAAAGAGTTTAGCGATAATATCGAACAATGCATAACTTAGAAGGTGGTCAAGGGTTTAGAAAAAATAACAAAAAAAATGTTGGAAAAGCGACTTCCCAATTGGTGGCACATCAATGAAACCTGTAGAGAACATAGACAGTATATACTGAAATTATTATTAAGAACATTAATTTATAAGTATTGTAAACTGTAAATTGTAAGACTGTTTCGAAATCAATGAAAACTCGAATAGACACTAACAATGTAAAATTATCAATCTTACAGCATAGTTGAATTTCTATTGAATTTTTTTATTATAAATGTCTTCAAACCCTCCTCTATATGCACGCTTCGGTCACCTATGCTTTCTCTCCGAGCACTCTATCTCTTCGATTTATTATAAACGACAACTTGGGGCCAAGTTAGCGCTCATGGCTCACAATAAATGACCTCAGGTAGAGTTGTTCGATACACCTCAGGTCACGTGATCAAAAATCCTGATCCGAGATGTGATTGAAAAACTGAACTACAACATTTGTGTTCGGTATGTACTGATCTGTCAGGACTTCTGTTCGCTTACACCATAACGTGTTTGACAACTGTTGTTTATGACACTTCAAGGTAAAACACTATTAATTTAATTTGAATAAACACAGTGTTCATAGTACATCCGTTTGAAAAAGATACAGTGTATCGAAACATGTCGCGAATACATTACATTATGTGGAAATTTAATCGTGTTTCACCTTATAGTCTCACAACTATGGTTTCCTTCAAGTAACCGCCACCTCAATAAAAAATAAAACTGTTTTTTATGCATTACTTACATTTCAATATTCAACTACATATAATATGGATCTATTTACTCTAAATTATATTACTTCAATGGCAGACTTGGTGAAAATACATAAAAATTTCATTGAAAATCGATTGTTTGATTTCCACTAGACAGTTTGCCAAACCGCTACACGTGTTTCACTATAGAATAGCTTCTGTAGGCCTGAAAAAGCTATTGTGTAGTGAATCACGTGTAGCGGTTTGGCAAACTGTCTATTGGAAATCACACAATAAAGTGTTTTTTTGATAACGTCAATTATATTATTAGTTTTGTCTAAATAACTGAATTATTCAGGTCAGATTTTTTTCATACGTATTTGTAGAAATATTCATGAATTAACACTCCACTTCAATGTTACGAATATGATTACACTATTTCAAGCGAAGAGTACTCATAGTTTATTAGTCAACTTTTTTGAATTAATTTGCTTCCAATTTTTTCAATACGGGCCTGTCTCGACTCCACGTGCCGGTCAAAAAGATCGCTGTAGCGATGATATTTCTATCCAACGGTAAATACATTAGCGTTGGCCTACTAGGTAGTCTATATACAATGGTACAACTAACACTGTCTAAGTGGAGGATCTATATTGAAGCGGAAAATACATTGTGGCAGTGTTTATCGATTTTAAGAGAGCCTTTGAGATCATCGATATCTCTACTTTGCTCAAGAAACTTCAACACTATGGACTAACAGGTAGTGTCTTCCACTGGTATGAAAGTTATTTACAGAATATCTCAATGTACAAAGGTAGATAACGCTTTATCAACCATAAAAAAGCATTAACACCGGTGTTCCACAGGGAAGTTACACATTCAAGAATGTGAGTTATTCAATCTTTTCGCCGATTTTGACAACAAGTGATGTCGACCTGTCGAGGGCTGTTTACAAAATCAATAGGACACTAAACAAAGTATCAGAATTCCTCAACAAAACGAAATCCATGATGATGAACTATTCAACATAAGTATAACCTAGTTAATAAAAAGTCTGATAAATATTGAAATGTTTGGGGAAGAAATTAAACTGGTTGGATAATTCAAATATCTAGGATTTATGATAGACAATATGTTAAATCTGAAAAAAGTTCAATATATTTATAATAAAAATTTTTCTCCACAGGCATTTGAAATTCCAAGGTTCACTTACAGTCATAACTTCGTAATCAAACCGCACTTCAATTTATTGTCCTTTCTTACCCTTTCTCCTTGATGCTAACTGTATCTCAACCTAGCAGAAACTGCAGAAAAGAGGAACGATAGAGTTCTTTTGAAATGTTATCGACATTCTCCAATAAGGTACATACTCGCGACTCTTAATTGGATATCTATTGATATAAAATATATTTTTGCTCGTGCGTTATCCTATGATATTCATTTTCAATATAAAATATGGACAACTTCCAAATTAGTTCAATCAGTTCATAGTTTAGCGCATAACGAAGTCCACGATTATCCTACAAGGGGTGACATGAATTTTCATATGTCAAGAACTCTTTATTCCATAAGGGGTTGATTGAATACAACAAACTCCCGCGTGATATTATTGGTAGCAATTCCACTATGCAGTTCAAAAATCTTGAACCCCATAAGATCCAAATCACTTGGTTGTTATAGTTCACTTTCTGTTATTACTTTCAACATTCTGTTTCATTACTTTTTCTGTTTAGGTAAGATAATATAAAATGAGGAAGTCATTTAATTACTAGTTATATTACACATTAATGCTCAGTAAATATTTTGTTGTAATGTTATCATTACTAAAATGTAACATCAGGTATATTCAGCTAATAAGCTGAAATGCATTCGTTAAAGAATATGTCCAAATGTCCCCCACACAATCAAACTATACCTGTCAAACAAGTCGACGATATCGAGAGTCTGATTGATGAATTGGGGTCGGAAGTGCAGAGATTGAAATCGAACCCTCGACGGCCATGAAGGTTAATTCAGACTCCGAAGATATGCTACTTACTGAAGTTCATGAACGCCTAACGCATTCGAACAACGTGTTATTGTTAAACATTCGTGAATCTGGAAACGATATGTAATCTGTCACAGATATGTTCAAAAACCTTTCGAATGATCCCATACCAATCGGATCGGCTGTGAGGCTCCACAAGAAAAACAAATTAGGGCATAGAACCCTAAAACTGATCCTTCCTAGTAACCATGATGTTAGCACTGCCTTGAATGGACGGCCTCATTTGAAGGATAGCTACATTTATATTTCTAATGATACCACATAGAAGCAAAGATAATATGAAATTATAATTAAAAACAAATACAAAACAAGACTCTCAGAGGGGGATTAGGTGAAAATGAAGCACATCAATGGAACCTTGAAAATAGTCACTTCAAAAACATAGTCTGTCTAGTAGTCCCACAGCCAGCCTATCAATATACTATCAGAACGTTAGAGAACTTAGAACAAATTTACACTAGTTCATGGAGAACACACAAGGCTTCATTTATGATATTTCAACTTTCACTGCAACCTGTCTGACAGATGGAATACTCGATTCGGAGCTCAACTTAATCAATTGAAACATCTACAGGAACGACAGGTCAAACCTGACAAATTATTGTAAGATAGGCGGCGGCGTTTTGATAGCTGTAAATGAACATTTCAATTTCACTTTATTACCTTCCAGTCTTGACATTGAACAACTATTCGTATGTTTATATCGGTAAATAATCGATTCTACTAGAAAGTTTATTTGTCCCCACAATCAAGCTAGGAAAAAAAGAATGTTGAAAATTATGCGTGGGGGCACCAACATACAAGTTTTTTATCGAATTCAGTTGCATATGCTTCTCTGCAATAGAAAAAGGGAATTCTTCTGTGCTGCAACCCCTTATTTTGAAGCTGATAAAAAGATGGAGATCCTAGAAATTTCTCTTGAGAAGATAAACTCAAAGATGCTAAAATAATTTGAAAAACCACAATATTTCTTCAATTGATAGATGTTTAATAAAATAGTGTGAATAACCGTGCTCCCAAGATTCATATTTTTGAGAGCAGTGATGAATAAAATTTGTCAATAATCAAGTAAAAGTTCAGCTTGTAACGTTTACTGAGCATGTTACGAGAATTGTGCAAAAGAAAAAGCTATAAAAGCATGAAGTATTGCAACTCATAAGAAATAAAGTTGGGTTTATAGGTATTTTTTACTGAATCTTTTTTTTTAATGTATTATACGAAACATGACCTCAGAGTAACAAAGGCATATAATAAATATTACTGTCAGTGGGACGGATATTCTACCCACAAACTATTTTTAATATACAATCTTCAACGTACTGTCAAATATTAGTAAATCATATAAAAATTAAAGTAGTCCTCGAGAAAATATTTTTTTAGATCATTCTAGTGTCAATGGCGATGAAAAATACATGAGAAGAAAAAACACTTTCCTTTCATTTCCCTTCATCTTTTCCACAACAAAACTAGACATAAATGAAATGAAATGAATGAAACTGTGAAAAACTTCAACTTAGGTTCCATTATAACTACTACTACTAATACTGAATATAAGTATTTCGAAATTATCACATTATATACAATGTTATTCAATTATTTCAATTTTTCAATATTGTTTGTAACTATCATTAGAAAAAATGTTTTAAGAAACAAGAAACTGAATGAACTTTGATAACAGAACATAATTGTTTCAAATGATTTGTTGACATAATGAGTAATTTTAGGAATTTTCAATCATTTATTCTCTTCATGGAAGGTGTATCTAGATTAATCAATACACATGCAATGATTATTGCATAATATAACACATTTTTCTACCCCACTGGCGGCCGCCATTGATTCATAATACGCGTATATTGTTAAGTGAACCATTACATTACAGCTGTCAAGATGGTGGGAGTAAAAAAAGTACAGTCGCGACTCGAAGATAAGGAGAATTAACACACTCGGCTTCAGCCTCGTGCTCACAATTTTTTGCTCAAAAAATGAAATTCCCAGAGAAGCGTTCCTTTGGCTTCGCTTCCTTCTTCCTTAGTGCTTTTTCTGTTGGTGAACAAACACTGAAGGAGGCCTTATTAAGGGACATCCCTCCGTTTTTGAATAATAACTTTATCTGTTTGAAGCCATAATCTGCCATAACACATGCATTTGCAAGTCGATTTTCAATTGCAATGGAAAATTATTTCTTTGTCACAAATCCTTCCTGCAAATCGCTCCGAATTGAAGTTTACAAAATCATTTGGAGTGCTTGAAATTAAAAATTCTACAGTATCCACCTTTGGTATTGTGACCAAATAAAAGACTGCATAACTGGATCGGAAGGTTTTTGAATTTAAATTTCGAACAATCAATATATTTAGCTCAAAAACAGATTCTGTATTACGCTAGCTATCTTTGAAATAGCACCAATAAAAATTCTTTGGATAACGTATGCCCTAAAAGTTTTGGCAAAAAATTCGTTGATTTCAATTTTAACAAAAACGAAATGATATCAAGTTGCCTTTGGAAACAAAAGTTTGTTTCTTTGTTACTGTCAGTTGAGATTTATTGATTTTAAAGTTTTCGCTTCAAGATGTCGTATAAATTAGAAATGAGGAAAATTATCTATTATTAAGTTAGTTGGGTGGGTACCCAAAGATGAAATCTGTCGAATAATGCAGAATGAAAACATTTCAAGTAGGACAATTTATAGAACAATACCGGTTGCGAGCAGATAATACCATGTCTGAATCTCCCAAAACACCACGTGCATTTTCTGCAGAGGTCAGAGAGATTGGTGAGAAGAGCAAAAAACAGGTTAGGATGTCAACGAGAAGACTGACTCGTCGATACAGATCTTCTGAGAGTATGATATCGTTTGAATTGAGGAGGAATGATCTTAGACCAAGAGCCCGTGTCATCATTTAGTAGTGGTAAGTTTACGCCCATCGACCGCTGGAACTTGTATTATCGATGTCGACGATGCTACAGAGATTCTCGCCATACATGATTTCCGGGGCGAAGTTGGGGTAGGGGGCGTACCGATCTGTATAAAAAAGTGAGCAAAATTTACGACTGAGAGTATTGGGAAAGCAAAGGTTTCAGGAATATGAGTCGACGATCGCTGATCGTCAGTCGCGTACATCATGGCGTTCACCCGCTGCCACCCTCGAAATATGTAAGAAAAAAAAAACAACAAGAAAGATCCAGTTCACAACTGACAATAGGGGAGATCTTACAATAAGCATTTCAATAAAACAAATTTTGTAGGCCAGCCTTTTTCGATGGGGCGGAAGGGCGCTGGGCCCACCTGTTTCGAAAAAATGTCTGAGCATTTTTTCATGATGAGGCTATATTTCAAAATTTAGGAACAAGTTATCTATAAAGCACTGATTGAGAATCTATTACCGTCAGTCACATACTACGTGGCAAAAAGGTACTAGACCCTTGGAAAGGTGCACGAATATTCAGGTATACTTCAATATTATAAGTTTATATGGTCGAAAAAATAAACACAACGTTGGTTGTACCACCTCCATCAAGAATTTGTCGCCTAAAATAATGTACAGTGTGGCAAAGGCCCGCTAATAATTGAAAACATACGACATTTCAGTGGGAATGCGCTACAAGCATTTTATCTGTTTACAGGGTGTGCTGAAATTACATAGATGCATTTCAACTACAGGAATAGTTGAGAAAATTCACACGCAAACATGTGTCCAGAAATGGTCCCCCAGGGGGTTATAGCCATTTAAAGGCGAGCCCAAGATGAAGGCCCTATATATCGAAAAATTCTCCCTGATGGAGCTACAGCCATCTGAATGTGAAACTTTGAGGATGGTTTCGATTCGAAATCTCCGAAATGGTGCTTGACAGAAAAATTACATTCCCGAAAGTTGATTAAACTCAGACGTCGGCAACAGGATCGTACTGGAGTTCCAATTGGTTTGTGAAAAAACGAATAATGAATGAATACCTATATTTTCATAAAATATATTCGAAAATATCAGCTAGAGAGATATGCTTTCAACTTATAACTATTATAGGAATTTTAAAAATACATGTATACTACACATGATTAAATATTCAAATTATTTGGCAATGAAGGGCTTCTTCTCAAATTGGTCAGTTGACTTACTTTTAGGGGAGACTCTCTTAGAAGTCACAGATGTTCCTGGTATTGAAATTGGTATCAGCAAAACTATATCTTTTTATTATGTCAGAAGTCAAAAAATTATTTATAACAACTGAAGTCAAATATATATATTGTTCTAATTGAAAACAATAACTAATTGTGTATATAGGGTATATCATTGAAAATCCAATACTCCTCCTCAATGATAGTCCACCAGTCCAATCATTTCTCTCAATTTCTTCAAACGAGTTGCTGATAGTGGTTTCGTTAAAAGATCTGCCTCCATATCTTCAGTGGGACAATAGACATACCTCAAGATACGTGAATCTTGCAAATCCTTCACAAAAAAATATTTTGTGTCCATGTGTTTAGTTCGACTGCTATATCTGCCCTTTTGAATCATTTTTAGGCAACTTTGATTGTCTTCCAATATAACAGTCTCATGTGTTTGCTCTTCCCCAAAATCAGTTAACAAATTTCGCAACCACACTGCTTCTTGGCTTGCTTCAGTTAAAGCAACAAATTATGCCTCTGTCGTTGAGATTGCTACTGTGGTTTGTTTCCTAGATACCCAGCTTATCGTACCACCATTCATTTTGAAAACAAACCCACTGTTTGACTTTCTATCTTGTTTGTCTTCAGCCCAATCAGCATCTGCTAAGCCAAAAAGTCCTTTGTTATTCTGGGTGTGACTCAGTCGTAATTTCAAGTCACATGAACCTTTCAAGTATCGCACCACACGTTTTAGTTCATTCCAATCAGTTTGGTTTGGATTCGAGGTTTTCCGGCTCAAAATAGAAAAGCTTGCAGAAATATCTGGACGTGTATTGATAGCCAAATATAATAGTTGGCCAATGAGCTTTTGATAATATTTATTGCATTTTAAAAGCTCTGATGGATCCAATTTATAGTAACCAGAATCCATAGGTTTATTCGAAGGTTTCGCATCGATTAAATTTGTCGAAACAACAATTTCTTGTATATATTTCCTTTGATGGATAAAATAGTCACCTTCAGAATCCTTTTCAACTTCAATGCCTAAATAACATTCACTGTCACCCAAAGAAATAATTTCGAATTCATTCTGCAAACTTCCAGCTACACGATCTATTATTTCACATTTTTCACTGGCGATAAGAACATCATCAACATAAATCAGAACAAAACATTGAGTATCCTGCTCGTTCAGAATATATAAACATTGATCAATTTTTCTCTGTCTGAAACCAATGTTGACAATTGCCTTGTGGATAGTTTCATTCCATGATCGAGCACTTTGTTTCAAACCATATAGGGATTTCTTTAGTCTACAAACTTTATTCTCCTGACCTTTAACTTCGAATCCCATTGGTTGCCTCATGTATATCTCTTCTTTCAGATCACCATTCAAAAAAAGCTGTTTTTGCATCATAGTGTTTCACATACATTCTCCTCTTTGCTGCAATTAACAACAGCATTCTGAAGGTAGTATGGCGGACAACTGGCGCATATACCTCACTATAGTCAGTGCCAAATTGTTGACTGAATCCTTGTGTTGCTAATTTCTTATTGACCAATGATTTTACAGCTTCAAGATCACGATGTCCCAATTTTCTATGCCATGAGTGTAGGCAGTCATTATTCAAGCTTTGGACCACTGAAATGGATTCCACAGTTTGTCTCAGCTTATAAAGATTTGATACAGAATCTGCTATGGCTACCTCAATACCATTTCTCATCATTATACAGGCATTGTCTTTGAACAGCAACTGAAAACCTTTCGAAACCAATTTCCTGACAGATAGAAGATTCCCCTTCAACTCTTGTACAAACAAAACATCGGTGATTTTTCTTCTATCCAACTCGCCATTAGGTTTTAAGAAAGTGATCATTCCACTTCCTCTGCCAAATGAAGTTAATTTCATTCCATTTGCAACGAATACATCTTCCTTAATTGAAGTATCCAAATCACAGAAAAATTCTTTATTATTTGCTATATGAGACGTCGCACCAGAGTCTATGAACCAGTTATGTTCATCTCGATTCTGTTTGAAGAAAAACACCCACTCATTATCGTCAGAATCATGTTCAGAATTGATTGTAACGCAATTAACTTCGTTGTGAGCATTTTTTCGCTGATCATTATTTTGTTTCTTGTGCATCCATCTGTTATATTTCCAGCAGTCCTTTTTAAGGTGACCATTTTTATGACAGAAATCACAACAAATACGTGTTGATCTGTACCCTGTGCTGGATATATTCATTGCAAGTTCTTTGTTCTCTCGATTATTTCTCTTTCTTGACCACTCGTCAATTAGTTTGGACTTGACTAAATCCAACGTCAGATCTTCATCCTTTCTGGTTTCCAATGCCGTTATCAGAGTATCGTACTCATTTGGTAGACTATTGAGTAGAAAAGCAACTATCCATTTGTCAGTAAAAAATTCTTCTCCCATAGCTTTCAATTTTTCCATATGTTCCAACAGTTGAGAAATATGGTCTATCATATTACCATCTTCAGATAATTGCATTCGACAAATTCGTCTCATTAAATATACTCAATTGGAGAGTGTTGACTGCTGATGGTGTTTTCGAATATTTTCCCATGCTTCTCTCGCATTTGTGGTTGACTTGATGAGGGAAGTTGGGTATCTTCTATTAGAAGTCCAATATTTGCATACGCCTGGGAATACTTTTGCGTCCATTTTATTTTTTCTTCCGGATCAGTTGGTCCAGGTAAGTCGATGGCATCCCAACACCCTTCTTTGATCAGTAATAACTTCATTTTGAAGCTCCATATTAAATAGTTCTCGTTGTTGAGTTTCGCGATGCTCGCTGTTAACTTTTCTGACATATTTGTTATTGTTGATTATAAAATGTAGGTTTATTGCTGTGCCTGGGCCCAAAACCTATTGAAATTGGTATCAGCAAAACTATATCTTTTTATTATGTCAGAAGTCAAAAAATTATTTATAACAACTGAAGTCAAATACATATAAACAAGAAAACAATAACTAATTGTGTATATAGGGTATATCATTGAAAATCCAATACCTGGAATGCAGAGATACTTCTTCGAAAACAATATTCATGTTTGATTTTATTCACCTGAAATATCATTACCATAACATGAATTCAAACATTACTGCTAATGCTGCTAACATTTCCTTGCCGCACAGGGTTGCCAAACTGGGATATTTATCGCCGATTGGGCTACTCAGCGGACTATCTTGGCGACTTGGAAATCCAGTATGAGCTATCAGAAATTCTTTCGCCACCATTTTGTGCTCTTTTGTACTGCTCTATGGTAATGTACGTTGTACAATTATCGACCGAAACTTTCTTTTCATAATTCCATGTACTTTGAACAATATACTATATAATGTTATGGCATGCATGTATTCTAGCCACTGAAAGGGCTTTATCTATACTAGGAACAACTGATAGATGTATTATCACATCCGCATGCTTACGTTGTGAGTAAATTTATGATTGTGAGTCATAAACATTTCATAGAGGGTACGGTCATTCGGAAATTGCAAGTAATCTCTGAATATATGCTGCATTTGTTGACTGACATTTATCCATTGTATGAGATGACTGACACATGAATGAATCAATCCAGCAAGTCTACTTCAGGTATGGTTTGAAGTGTGTGTCGTCGAATTTCAATATTGAAAAATTTAGGGTCGATGTTTCATCAATAGTCATATTCTAACTGCATCTCGCAAATGCAGGAAACTTGTTAGTTCAAGTACCAACTGAGCATTATCCATGCTATAAACAGCTGAGGAAAGTGTTTTCAGATTCACGTGCTTACGATGTACCTGAATGTTCGATCCTCAGTTATAAACAAGTGATCTTTATGATAAAAATATAGCTGTACTTTATAGTGCCCCATTCTACTAACTTGTTTTTTAGAATGGCCTTATTTGCAACACATGTTTGATGCCTGTTTACTGCATTTTTCAATGGGACAGTTAGAATTGAACATAATTAAGCAGGCGTTAATCGTGAGCTTATCATAAAAAAATACTTAAAAAAAAATCCGAAACAGGTGAGCTCAGCGCCCTATCACCCTATTGCAAAAAGCTGGCCTGCGAAATTTGTGTTTTTAATATTCTGATGGTAAGATCCCTCCATTGTCGATTGTACACTGGATCTTTTTTGTTATTTTTTTTCTTACATATTTCGAGGGTTGCAACGGGTGAACGCCACGATGTACACGACTGACAATCAGCGATCGTCGACTCATTCTCCTGAAATCTTTGCTTTCCCAATACTCTCAGTCGTAAACTTATGAAAAATTTTGCTCACTTTTTTTATACAGATCGATAAGCCCCCTACCCAAACTTCGCCCCGGAAATCATGTATGGCGAGAATCTCTGTAGAATCGTCGACATTGATAATACAAGTTCCAGCGGTCGATGGGCGTAAACTTATCACTACCAAAAATGGTGACACGGGCTCTTGGTTGAATATCGAAGGAGGCTGTCCTAAATACTCTCATATGTCTCATTTGATTCACACCCAGTGAACGTTCCTTACGAATTCTGTAAAGACATTCCTTCAAAGATAGAATTATCAAATTTGAAGCCTTTCAGGCTGACCAATTTGAATCCAGGCAACTTGGAAATTGTAAAACACAAAAATGACCAAAATTACTTGACGGTTCAATGAATGAACCATTTGCAAACAAACATACCTCATGCTTCACCTATTTTCCTATCACAAAAATGTTCATAAAAGTGTACTACATATTCTCACATGAGAGAGAGAGAGGGAGAGAGAGAGAGAGAGAGAGAGAGAGAGAGAAAGATAAATATACATTATTATCCAAGAAAAACCCAGAAATTTTGGATAGAAAAACCAATAGAACTAAAAGAACATTTTTAAAAGTGACATCAATAACGAAAAACATTCTTGGGACAAAAAAACAGATTTTAATAATTTAAGCCAAATTTATAGATTTCTACTCGAATACGAGAATGTATAATCCATTACAATAAATATATGTACTCACTTTGAATCTTCACCAGGCATTACCATTTCTTTATCTGGAACAATAACTTGAACAGGACAATCCCAGGTCCTACAGAACATTTGCAATTGAATAAATGACGTGAAGGGTTTATTTCTGCCACCTTCATCTTTGCTCAAAATATATACTTGGGATTCTATGTGATCATGACTTTTCACTGTACCAGGTTTAGCCAACACCATTCCTTTGAAAATAATGAAAAATCTATGAACATAATCTGCCAACACAGTACATTTGAAAAAATAAAAAATAAGCAAAAAGCTTAGAAAATCATAATATATATATATATATATATATATATATATATATATATATATATATATATATATATATATATATATATATATATATATTCATATATACATATAGGGTATCCCACTATTCAGAATTTTCTTAACAAGCGATATCTCGGTTATTGGAACAGACAGAATAGTAAAAGAGTGTCTTCATGTCAAACATCGAATATACTTTCACATAACACACTAAAAATACCCCGTTCTCGATTGTACCCTTGAAAATTCACCCCATCCCTATTTTTCCAACGGAACTCCCCCCAATTATTTTCGTAGATAGAGCATCAATACATCATTGTTCATATGGCAACAAACAATTTTTGGCATTCATAACTAGCTTGTTGTTTTTTTTTCAAACTTGCTTGATCATCACACTTTTCGTTTGTATAAAAAAAACATTTTTTCCTGTATAAATTTTATTACAACATGCATAAAGAAAAAAAAAATCATTTAGCTCCGTAGCAACGAATGTTCAGAACGTTAAGGGCGCTCCTTAGCTGCGAGAGAACCTTAGAGTTGCATTAACCTACAAATCATCGAGAATTTGATGGGCGAGTCTTATTAAATCGAACTAAACAATCACAGACACACTGAACAAAGAACGCCTCCTTCTATCTTGTTGGATATATTCACAAAGAGAAGGGGAAGGGGCAAGCCAGTGTTCATTAGCGAGTCAGCTCCATTAATAGGAGAGCCCACGATGCTAAATCGGGATTTACTCGAGCGTCATAGAGACCTATTGGGT
Organism: Zygogramma bicolorata; assembly: GCA_032362365.1. NCBI lineage: Eukaryota > Metazoa > Arthropoda > Insecta > Coleoptera > Chrysomelidae > Zygogramma > Zygogramma bicolorata. The sequence continues at coordinate 643,918 of JAVJAQ010000725.1, forward strand.
TGCGAAGCTTAGATTTAAGAGATGGTTCGAGGATTTAATTGAAAGCAAGCAAAAATTTCTGCGATCAAAACTCTAATAGCCATGAAATTTTTTTTTTAAAAATCGGAAAATGTCAAGAAAAAACCTTTTCCATTTTTCGATTTCCTACAAGATCTCATCAGTTCTGTACCTTTATGGGGGCTAAAACGGCCCGAATTTCGAAGCGATACTTCTTTTCCTTCGAGAGTTATCGTGTTACATAAAATTTCCAACGCCGGACAGACACACACGGACATACAGAAAAAATCGAGTTGTGCTCAAACGGCCTATTTTTTCACGCTGATCATTTTATCCAATTGAAATTTTTCGATATCTCTTCGAATAAAAATGTTGGGTCCGCTGCCCGGTAAAATTATGGCCGCCGATATAAAATGATTAATGAATAATCGATCTATAATAAAATATACCACACAAAACTGAACAATATCAAGCACTGGTCTGGCGAGATCCCCCAGCCACACGTTGGTTACGAGGTACCTGCAACGGCAGGTAGATAGACTCGGGCAATGGGCCAGTCTATGGAAAATAGCGATCAACCCTGATAAGAGCCAGGCGATACTATTTTCACGGAGGAGAGTAGAACCTGCAGGACACGTCATCCACGACGGTCGAGAAATCCAATGGACGAACGAAGCCAAGTATCTAGGAGTCTACTTGGACAACAAGCTGACTTTCAGGTCCCACACCCGACAGAGGTTGAACCTGGCGAAAGCCGCACGGCACAACCTCAATCCCATAATAGGTCGCAGAAGTAACATGGAACTCCAGGTGAAACTGCTTCTTATCAAAACGATCCTGCTCCCCATTGCACTGTATGCCTCGGCGGCATGGGGCCATTGCGCGCAGTCATACAGATCAATGTTCCAAACGTTTATGAACGTCTGCTTGCGGGCGGCCGTAAACGCTCCTTATTACTGCCCCAACCGATACATCTACCGGGACCTGAACCTAAGTATTTGGCACGTCGACGAATACCTGCGAGACCACGCCGAAAGCATCTTCGAGCGTATCAGGAGCAATCCAAACCCAGCGCTGCGTGACCTCCACAACGCACTGAACATGGACGATCCCAGATTCCGCGAGAGGGACAAACACCCGAGGCCTTCCAAGCAAAACCTGAGACCACATCCAAGAGTCGCCCGCAGGCGGCTTAGGTGAGTATAAGAGTCGCATCAGCGACTCGGGTAAGTACACTACACACACAGACATCGCGCGCGAACACATAAACCGATCCGCGACAGGCGAGAACTGTCCCGGAGAGGTCGGGGGGACCACCATGCAAAAACTGCAACGCAGCAGAGTCAGGTAGAAACCAAAGTAAGAGACAGAGAGGAAGCAATAGCACCTAAAGGCTGATTTCCAACCGAAGCAGGTTAGATATCAATCTTGCTGAAGTGCCCATCAGCAGGTTGAGGACCGCTCCTGAGAGGGCGGGGGTGGAAAGGAAAATGGAGGATGGCGAGGTCTCGTATCCAGGCAACTGGATATGGCATCACGTCATCTTGGGCGCTCAACCCCGGGGGGGGGCATGGTGGTGGTGGAAGCACTGGTACCCACCAACAGAGGAATTCAGATCCAATAGACCAGTACAGTATGTAATAGGCATAACCCCCGAATGATAATCAAGTATTCAGCTGGATAACTGTGATGTATGTCCCTTCCTGGGGTTGTAAAAATTCGATTAGTATTCCTTGAATAATCAAGGTTACGTTTTATGTTCGAGGTTGCAAAGTTTCATATCCACTGAGATCGATTTTATCTTCATTTGCAACCACGTATAAAAACTTTTGTAATTATCTCAATACTTGTGTGTACTGGACATGGCGGCGTTGAGGAAACAAGTTTAATAAATACATATTCCGTTTTTCAGATATGGTTGCAAATGTAAGTAACTATGTTTAACATTTTTTTCCTTCACTTATGAATTTTGCAGAACTTTTGCAATTTTTTTAAACAAATTGCAATGGAAAACTACAACAAATGAGACAAACATAAGGTTCTATAACTGTAAAAATGTTGCAAACTTAATGCATGTTGTAAAACAATATTACTATTCCTAGTTCGCAGAACTTTTGCAATTTTCTGTGCGAAAATAAAGCATTTATTTTTTTATTTGTTCGTTCCGTTAACCAGCTGACGAACGTCAACCCTCAGAAGTCGAAACTTGTGCGAGCAATGGATCAACGAGGCCTTACCTTTTAACGTGCGATTACCCAGCACGGTGGCCCGGCAAGGATTCGAACCCCAACCTTCCGCTTGATAGGCAGATATGCATATATGCAGATATTGAAACGTTTTTTCCATTTGAACAATGTTTCGTTCATCGCAGGCTTATGCAAAATTTTATACTTTGTTTTCATTCACGTACTTACTAACATACTGGTCGAGTTTGAAAACTTTTGGAATTATTGTGAATTGATTGTCTATATCTACTGGCCTTATCAACTGTCATGACATCGTGGCAACAGAAACCAGAGTGGGGACGGAGTGAGAGAGCAATGTATAGAGAAAGAGTGAGAGAGAAATAGAAACGTGGAGAGGGGAATATAGGCATCGCGTAACTGCACGCATTAGGCCCCGGGCACGATACGAGCGGTGAGCGGCAGGGTGCGCTGCGTAACACCCACAGTGCATAACACCCAAAGTGCGTAACACCCAAATGTCATAACACCCAAATGTCATAACACCCAAATTTCGTTATGCTCACACTCTCCGAACATACCCGAATGATGCACTGTTGCAAAATTTACCGGATATTCTGCAATTTCCTGTTAACCCAATCTAACTTAACCTACCTAACCTAAAAGAAGGATGAATTTGGCAACAGCGCATCATTCGGGTATGTTCGGTGAGTGTGGGCATAACGAAATTTGGGTGTTATGACATTTGGGTGTTACGCACTTTGGGTGTTATGCACTGTGGGTGTTACGAAATGTGGGTGTTACGAAATGTGGGTGTTACGAAATGTGGGTGTTACGAAATGTGGGTAGAACGAGATGCTCCCGAGCGGCACTCGAGCGTCACCAGAGCGGCGAGGGTGGTCACGATACAAGCGGCGTTAGAGCGGCTGTTTGAGCGACAACCTTGATTTGTATCCAGCCACCAGTGTGACGCAATATGCCTTCGAGTGAGGACCTAGTACGTCTTCTGTTGTTATCTGAAAATTCAAGATTGAAAATGCGTGTAGTTCGGGGGTGCAAGCGTGGGATAAGACGATGGGGGGTTCATCCCATTAACAGGAGAAGAAGGGTTAATGGAGAGTACCACCATCTCGTCAAACAGTTGAAAGACGATCCAGAACGTTTTTTCCAGTACACTAGGATGAGCGTACCGACGTTTGATTTTATTCTAAATAGACTGAAGGGCAGACTGGAGAAAAAAATAATTGGTTTACTTCAGCAGGTGAAGCCAAAAGAAAGGCTTGTAGTAACTTTAAGGTAACAAATTTGTTTTGTTCATTAACGATTTTACGATGTGATGTGGACTTTTGTCAAACAAATTGCAAACTAAAGTTGGCCTCTTAGTTTGTGTTGAAAATGTTATGATACAATTTCTACCATTGGCCTATGCTTGGCAAAACTGTTTATAACATGTCCATCATGGGGCAACAAGCAATTTTGAAGCTGATATCAGCTACTATTGCAATTTGTAAACAATGTTCATTGAAACGTTACCTCTTATAAAATTTCATTATATTGATCATGTGATGTTAAGAAATACAATTGCAATTCAGTTATTGTTGCAAAAAGCCCTCATAAAGGTATTGGTAGTAAAGTCGACTTGATCCTCAAGAGTTGAGTTTAGCTGGGATTCTTTGTAATGGTCTGATGAATCCGAGGTTGTATGAAACTCGTCCACAGGTGACATCAACCTGTTGTTTAAAGTGTTTTGAGTGTTGAAAGAGTTTGTGCTTGCTTCTTGTGTTGCTTGTCTATTAAAGCCCAAACGTTGCGATGTTGATTGATGGTGTTGAATAGGTAAGCCTATGTTCGAATTTGGCTGACTAAATTGATATCGAGATAAGGAAGAAAGATCTCGATGCAGGATCCTCTGAAGTCGAAGCAATGTATAAGCGCTGCATCCGAAGAATTCGTCGATGCACTTTTTATTTTCGCAAATAACTCTGGAACTCCGATCCATCCAAATGACATTGAGAAAGTATGCACTTCTCAAGCTTATATCTTGTAAAGTATCTAAAATTATATGCACTTCTGATGCTTTGTATCTACATTTCTTGAAGGCTGCAGCTCAAACAGAACTGTGGAAAAATATCTGAAAACTAATACATCAGCCTCTGAACTTCAATTCGGTTATGAAAGAGAAGATGGAAAGTTGTACCCGGTGCAAATGGCAAAACCACCTTAATCCTTCGATCAAGCCTTGCAAATATGATGCTGAATGCAGGACGATGTTTTGCACTTGCAAAAAGAAATTGTATTTTCATTTACAAATGCATCGGAAATAATTGTCGAAACTCACGTGAATGAAAGCAAAGTTTTGTTATTTTCCATTGCATATCAATATGTAAACCACTTTTTTTATTATTGAATTTGAAAACTCTCATTATAACGATGGAAAAAAAACTGGACCATAATTCCGTCTGGCAACCTCCACAATGTCACTTATTGAGTCTTTCTCAACTCAAATCATCAATCAGAATGAGGTCATCGGTTTTTGCAAACGGGATGTTTCGCAGCGCTTGCACTATATGCCTGGTTAGTTTCATTCAGTAACTGACTGAAAACATGCCGTGACGACGCATTTGACACGGGAGCAGTTAGGAGCGGTTAGAATACTCGAAGCTGGCCAAACTCAAAGAGTTACAGGGGTTTGTTTGACTAAAGCCCGTATGATCAATCGATTGTGTAGAAGATACAGAGAGACTGGTATACGAGGGAGAAAAACACAGGCCGCATACAAGAACCTCAGAGCCAGTTCAGGACCGTTTTCTGCAGTTGCAGGCTGGCTTGTTCCCTAGACTTTTTTATGTGTGCATTTTTAATTTTGAATGTTGTGTTATTAGCATCAGGGTGATATCTTAACCTGCTACCAACTTCCTCTTGAATCGCTTGCCTATATTTTCTCCCCTGGTATTACAAACGAATGCATGATGGAATATTTTTCTTTCATAGACCTATAAAAAAGTCCGCGATGGCACATATCTAACTCTGAATGGTAACTCATTATACCCATTATTTTATATATAACTATGAAATGATATCAAATGGTCTCAATAAAACTCGATAACGGCTAGAGCGATTTGGCTATTTTGGTTTGGAAATATTTGTAGAAGACAAAATGGTTAAGGCTTTCGCGGCCGAGGTTTTCAGTATCACTACTTCAGTTAGGGTTTGAAGGGATATTTGTAGCATTCCAAGGAAGATTCTGAAGCTGAGAACATATGAAGAAATTTAGGTTACCTTAAGTTTGGTTCGCATAGGAGTTCTGATTCTGGTAGAAACACCAACTTTAGGTGAGTTCAGTTCAGCCTAAACGGCTGGACCGATTTTGATGAAATTTTTCGCATGAGCTCAAGTGGATTCGAGAATGGTTTAGATTCACAATTCATCCAACAAAAAAATGTTTTCTCAATTTATTTTTCATCTATGAATTGTTTTACGTTAGTCTAAGTTAGGTTCAATTACGTTACGTTAGGAATTTCTCCTAAACGGTTGGACCGATTTGGAGTGGATTCACTATGGTTTAGATTCACAATTCGGTCCACCATTAAATGTTTTCTTTAATTTTTTCCATTTCAAGAGTTGTTGTTTGAAGTTACGTTCAGTTAGGTTAGATTATGATAATTCATATGGCAAAACAACGTATGCCGGGTCAGGTAGTTCTATAATAATCTGTTTTCTTCAGTTCTGATTCTTGTGCCATACGAATTCTGATCTCAAAACTGACTATTTGGTGTACCCATACATGACAAAGTCGTAGAATATGTTTGAATGACTAAAATAATCACTGAAAAATTAAAACAGTTACAAACGTTTTACTATCCCAAAGGCATATGATTTCGCCATAATCATTCCAACTCAAACGAAGGTTTATATAGGAACGTTACGACGCACAGAGGGGTAAAAGCACCCAAAAGCTGGCCATAAATCAGATTTTTTAACTTCAATTGTTCCAGGTAAAAATGGACATGAAGACAGGTAGATAATGGGGTCATCCTCTGTGACCATTGTTACCAGCATAAATCCATTATTTGTGAAATGAGAGTAATTGAAACCTAGTGTTTGTGTGAATCGCGTGTGCTCGTTACAAATAACCCCTTAAATCTCATTCGTTTGCTTATTTATTATTAATAAGTTGTGTTATATTGGTGAAAAAAATTGCTATGGATATTGTTGGTCAAGGTATGTACTACATTTTAAGATACATAAGTTTCATTTAATAGGCTTTATTTTCGTATACAGAGTGTACGATCATCTGTATAAAAAAAACTTGCATTTTTTGTCATTCTTCAGCTATCGTGGATATTTTAAACATCCGCAACTCATCGCAACTGAATAATTCTTACGTTTTATGACACTTCAAAGTTTCTAGAATGAGTTCATGGAGCAAAATCATTCACAAGTATTCACATTTCATAGAATTTTCCTGTTGAAATTCACGCGAATTATAGTTTAAAGTGATATTTTATCAATTGTTACAGATTGTGAACCTTCTGTTATATCTATGACGAGAAGAAAACTACACGAGCTTGTTAGAGCAAGTCCACAGCAACTGCTTGATAGAAAGCTCCAGGATTTGGAAGAAAAATTGGTTGAAATAACCAAGTGCCCCCCGGAAAAAAGTGATGAACTTCAAAAAGTCGTTAAGACTTTCAAAGTGGTATATAAACGTAAATGGCTTGCTTGTAATAGTACAGAAAGTCGTTTTTTAGAAAAAGACCATGAATGACTTAATGGTGAGTTTATATTACCTACTGGCCCATTACCTGGAAGTTCCAAAGGTCGGCCGAGCAAAGAATTCGCGGACTCAAGTGAACGCACAAAACGTCGCAGAACAAAGGAACTCAGAGAAAATGTGGCTGTTGATGAACTGACTTATGCAGCACAGATGAGTCACCGAGCTAGTGGAAACAATGAAATTTCAAAAGTCATAAAGCATGTGACCAGAAGTCCAACCATTGCGGCGAAGTTTCGCAAAGCAGCTGATATTGGGAGTAAGACAGTGGCTACAAAAAAACACACGCCGGAAGAAGCTTTAATAATATATACTGAAGCCGATTTGACCAAGATTCAATATGAGGTGATACATCAGGCCAATAAAGATGTATATCCTTGCTATTCATATATACAAAAAGCAAAACGAAATTGGTACCCACCAAAAAACATCACCGAAACTATTGCAGAGGTAAAATTACAAGACTTGTTAGATCATACAGCATTGCGACTCTGTAAATATTTAGATCCTATTTCTCAAATATGTGCTCCTGATGAAAATTCTGACTTCGTCTTCGTCCTCATGTATAAATGGGGATGTGATGGTTCCAACCAAGTTCAATATAAGCAAAAGTTTGAAGGAGAGGGAAGCAGTGATGCAAATATATTTTTGAGTTCCTTGGTACCTCTTCGACTGATGAATGGTAATCAAATAATATGGCAGAACAGGCAACCTCCTTCGCCAAGATTTTGCAGACCTAAACGTATCAGATATATAAAAGAAGATAAAGATATTACGAATGAAGAAATTGACTATATTGAGAACCAAGCACAAAAACTCGAGATGACAATCGTAAATGAAAACGTCAAGGTAAAACATTTATTGTTCCCGACCATGGTGGATGGAAAAGTATGTAATGCTGCAACTAACACAACATCTACATTGCGTTGCTATATTTGTGGTAAAACCTCTAAAGAATTTAACGATCTCACATCCACAAATCCAGAAAAGCCTGAAACAATTAAGTTTGGCCTATCAATACTGCACGCACGAATTAGATTTTTTGAGTTCTTGTTGCATCTATCATATAAACTACATGCTAAAGTCTACAAGAGCCGCGTAACCGACAAAAATGATGAAGAAAATATTCAAAATGCGAAGAAACAAATTCAAAAATATTTCAAAGACAAGTTGGGATTACTCGTGGATATTCCTAAGGTTGGGTATAGGAACACTAATGACGGTAACACTTCACGAAGATTCTTCCAGAACGCTGAAGAAGCAGCTTCAATAACGGGCATCGACATAGAATTGATAAAAAGATTCAAAACAATATTGGAGGTTTTGTCGTCTGGCTTCGAAATAAACTCAGAAAAATTTTCAAGCTTCGCCAAGAGTACAGCAGAAATGTACGTAAATTTATACGGTACCCAAAATATTGGTCCACTCATCAAGCGTTATAGCTCATGCCTTGTTACCGATTGGACAATTATCGGAAGAAGCTGCGGAAGCTCGAAATAAATACTTCCGACAGTACAGAGAGAGCTTTTCTAGAAAGTTTTCCAGAAGAGAGTGCAACGAAGATATACTTAATCGACTTTTGCTCACTTCGGATCCATATATAAGTAGCATGAGGCGAAAACAAAACAAACCGAAGCAACCATTTAGTGCTGAGGCTAAGCAATTTTTTAAATTGGATGACAGTCTTCCTCAGGAATAATATTTATTAAAACTCATGTTGAAGTTAAATACTGTTTACTATGCTAGTGAGATCCATATTTTTCTGTAATTTTATTTATTTTTAATTATGCTATTATTTGCCTAGTCTCATTTTATGTCTTATGTAATGAACCTTTTTTCAATACGAAAAAATATTTTATTATTATTATTATTTTTATTATTAATTTGTCTTTGTTTTGTAATAAGAATATCACAATAAGTCAATTTCTATCCATAACATTTAAAAAAAGGAAGGATTTATTTTTGGCCAGCTTTTGGGTGCTTTTACCCCTCTGTGCGACGTCAAAACGGTCGGAGACTTTCTGATTTTTATAAATTTTGGAAATACGCAACATGATTTTCCCAAAAACTATATTATAAATTTGATCGCTCAGCTCACTTCATTAATTTTCTGTAAGATTAGATATTCCACGATTATTTTGTTAATCTAAATAAAATTTCTTATAGTTTCAGAAACATGTTATCAAACATGAGAAAAGGTTCTTTTTCATGTTTAATGAAAACATAAGAAAGAGCTTAGGCGCAATGAAACATAAAAAAAGCATAGGAAAGAGTGGCGGCTGTCAAATATTTTGCCACCTCCACAGTGAAATTTGTTAGCGAATATTTTGAGTATACATGTCTGGATGTGAAAATTGAATGAAGAAATCGAAACAGCGGCTACAATATGCCGGACGCATTTTGTTATTAATGACAAATTATTTTGGTGTTTGTAAAATTACTCAATGGGATCATTACAACAGCAGTACTTGTACCCTCTAGGGGCTGATCAGAAAAAAATCGATGTAGAAGGAATAATTCTCGGAATAATTAGTACATATCAAGATATGAAGAATAAGATTTATTGGACTATCGATAGGGTGTCCCTAAAACGGGCGTCGTTCTTTCGAAGGCTGTTACACCTGCTCATGGCTCTTCAGAATAATATAATATGACCGTAGTAAAATATCATCCTCTTGGTAATTTCTTCAAAAATTCTACCCTACATGTTTTTTTCAGATGTCATGACTATAGATTTCCATATTTATAGTTTTACATTTTTGTTACGGAGTCTTGAATGATTCTGCTGATGAGAATGTCTATAATCAAATTCAAACTGTCAAAAATTAGTCACAAATATTTTTTATTCTTTTCAATTCATGATTTTGAGAGTGAATCAGCTCAATTTCAACTCTCGTACTAGAAAAAAAAATACTACTCTAACCCGGCAAACTATTCGAAAGTAATGCCCGTCAGTGTATCACTTCCTATGGTTTACAGTCAGAAATAATTTTCTAATTTTCCCTCTCTGCAGTGAAGTATCATTTTTTTTCAGAAACTACACTTCACGAGCATGACTTTTGAATAGTTTGCCGGGTTAGCGTAATATATTTTTTTTTTAGTAAACCATGAATTGAAAAATATAAGAAAAAATTGTACCCGAATTTCTACACTTCTGATTCAATTTTAAATATTTTTCATTAGCAGAATCATTTGATGATCCGTAACAAAAAATTCAAAACCATGAGTGTGGAAATTTACAGCCACGAAGTCTAAAAAAATGATAAGTAGAGATTTTTTAGAAATTACTAAGAGTCAATATCTCGAAAACTAGCGATATTTTACCAAGGTCATATTATGATATTTTGATTAGTCATGAGCAAGTCTAACAGCCCTCGAAAGGACGACGTCGGTTTATGGTACAACCTGTATATGGTTAAAAATATTATAATATAATGGTTTACAAAAATAAGAGTGCTTGACAATTGCATTCCTACAGACTCATGTTTATTAATTTCTTTGAGGATTTCGGATCTCCATGTTTTTCGGGACACGAGGATCCACCAACTCCGGTAGAAGAAACATATTCAGTTTAGGGGCCATATCATTGGCCTAAAAGGAATCATCACGATGAATCCGCATAAAGTGATGATATTCATATATGCATAATAAGCTTCCCTTGCTGGCAAACGGATTTCATTATTCCCATCTAAACTGCAGAATGTTAGTATCTTATTTTTTACGCCATCAACTCGATGCATTTCAGATAAACTCTATGAACTTATATGAAATCAGTAGCTACTAAGCCGTCGGGGCTTGCTCCAAGATGAAATTCTTCCTCATCCACAAATAGTCCTCATTGATCCGCCTGTGAACATAAACAAAATGAACATTTTTTCATACAAATTTGATAATCATATTCTGTACTTTTACGTTCAACTGATTTTCGAAATTCCTAATGGCAAACGGTTCATTCTCTATTCCACAGCTGGTTCTCGGTAGTGTAGAGGTAAGCACATTCACCTTTCAAGCGAAAGACAGGGGTTCGACTCCTCGCTGGGCCACCGTGCTGGGTAATCGCACGTTAAAAGGTAAGGCATCGTTGATTCATTGCTCACACAAGTTCAATCTCAAGGTTTTCTGGAAGGGGTTGCTGTTGATTCAATGAAACACAGGATATGGTGTGAAAGTCTATTTACAATTCGGGGGAGACAGAGGATCTCTTGTGAGTTCTAAATTAATCACAAATGTTTCCAATAAAATAAATAAAAGTAGTTAATAAAAACCTCACCTATGTGTTACTTCATTTAGTAATAAAGAAAACATTACCCACCTAAAATAATTACAGGCACGGGACTCGACGGCGAATCTTAAGGACCATAGTAAGGTAATATAAATTCAATTAAATATTGAAAAGGAAGCGAAAAAAGCTTCGAAGAATCTAGCAAATATAGCGCATTGAAAACCACTCACATCTCTCAAGAGGAAAAAGAATCTCGACAGCAGTTCATAAAAAACCTGCCCCTAAAAATACTTTGCAAATGCAAAAAAACCAGACGAGGTGGAATATTAGTTGCCTACATCGGAGGATATAAGAGCCGTGGCTACTAAGCATCAAGGGGACAGAAAACTGTACACAAATGGAATCGGTCGTCACTGCAGTGGGTAAGTTACCAAGAAAATTCACCAGATGGCAACACGGTACAAGTTACAATGAAAAAAAAACAAACAGATGTGATTTGTCACAAGTGTTGACGTTTTCAGCTGGCAAACTCAAACATTCCACATACCTTTCCACAGGTCCAACTATACTTTCAATAACTTCATCTCACGAACACTCAGATTAGCAAATTCTCTCAAGGAGCTTCCATTATTTGGTACATCATTGAATAGTTTCAAGGCTCATCTTAAAAATAAAAATCAACTTCTAAACACTTAAGTAGTTATTCTGAAAAAATGTAAAGCTCTCATACTATAACATATTACCATTGTATTTCACATTTTTATTTGCTTATACAATGTAATTGTTTTTCTTAAATGGGCTCGCCCGTAAACAAATAAATAAATAATTTTCGTTTTTATTCGCATTATGAAAAATTTCTTCATACTTACTTCCCTTCCTATCTTTTCTGAGCAAGTTTTTTACTATGCCGCCTCAAACTCATATAGTGTCTTTTTTTGCAATCCACTCTCACTACTTTCCAGCTCCCATTCTTGAAGGAAGTTAGTTTTCGAGCAAAATTAACACTGAATTAATAGTAGCTCACAACACAAATCTTCCTTCACTACGTGTTATCACAGTTGAACTACATGGAACCAGTAACATGATCATTACTTTTTGCGTAAATCATGAATCCCTTGCGCACTAGACTGGACAGTTGCAACGACTTGAGTTTATTGCATTTGTCATACTTACTGTTTCAACCGATATTTTTGAAAATGTGGTTCAAAAAATTTATGAGAACAAATTGCATTTTGCGATAACCGCTGTATTACAAAGAGTCGAGTTGTAAATGGAGTCTCCGCCACTGTTACTGATAGGTCAAGTGGAGCGCTTCCCAAAGTTTACGATTCAGTTTGGTACGATGGCGTCACGTTCTGGAAATTTCATTATGCACTTTTTATATCATTTTACAGTCTTTGTATCGTGTCATCTTCTAACATATTTCGTATGCGGTGGTTTATTTCCACGTAGTTTTCCGGAAAGTGGACTAACTCGAAAATAATTCTCTATTTCAATCAGTTAGGAACGATCTCGTTGAGAACCAAAAATGACGATAACTTTCTGTGAAAGAGAGCGTTTTGCCGAATATGATGAACACCCTTAACGTGCAAACATAGCTTGACTTTTCATTATTTCTCGATCATTGTGATATAAAAATGGTGTTCAATTTTTTTTGGATAATAGGCGGACATGGGAAATAGGGCAAGGCGAACATTCTGAAGTATTACAACGCGAAAAATATTTCTGAAAACATTTCTTTTTTTCAAATGAAGAGTGCAATAATGAAGAAAGTTTTTAAAAAACAACAGCAAGCTAGTTATGAATATCCAAAATGAGTTTGTCGTCAGATGAAAAATGATGTGATGATTCTATTCCTGCGAAAATAATTGGAGAGGGTTTCATTCGAAAAAATAGGGGTGAGGGTGACTTTTTCGGGGTACAACCGAGAAAGAACTATTTTCAGTGTGTTATGTGAAAACCCATTCGATGTTCGACATGATGCGATATTTTTCATTATTCTTCTTCCAATAACCGAGATATCGCTCGTTCAGAAAATTCTGAGAGACCACCCAGCAAACACGTTACCTCGCTTGGCAGTTCTGCGAAGTCCCAACTCACAATTTTTTGAGTAAACCCCAAAAAGATTTCCCATGTATGTCTTATATGCGTGCATTTTGTGAAATCACATTGTGGAAGATAAAAGGAAGACACTGGGACTACTTTCTGTGGATCATTTTTCTTCTCCTCCATTTGATATATTTTGAGGCATCTCGAAAGCTTATATGAAAGTAATTCCTCAAAATAACTTCGCATTGAGGTCTCGAATGGGATGCAACAATTTTGACATCAATCGATCAACAACTGGAAGTCAATATGACTATTCTATAGAATATTCCCAATGTGGATGTGATTTAATTTCCAAAAAGAAATTTATAATGAAAACATTGTGAACCGGCCTGAACCATTTTCTGCAACATTAAAAAAGTCATGGATGGATAATATATAATATGCAGTAAAGAGAAAAAAAAACAACAAAACCGTGCCCCAAGCAGAATACATGTATTTATCCTGTTTGAAGAAGTTCTATATATATATATATATATATATATATATATATATATATATATATATATATATATATATATCCTTGAAGTATTCTATTCCGCAGTCCTCTCTCTTAGGGCCAGACCATTTTAGTTTTAATGTTAATGGTGCCGGCCCTGAACATTTGCTTTTTTTACTCACGGGAGGGCGCTCTTGTTGCTGTCGGTGTGCTTTTTCTAGTCTTTAACCATTTTCTACTGAAGCAGTTAAAGCACTTTGAAATTTTGTCATTTGATGCTGAAATCGATTTGGTATAATAAACGAATGAACACGCCTTATCCTTGTATATCCAATCATATATTTGATCAACACAAAATTTGAAATTTTTTTCCGACAGTTGAGGTTGGTTACCCTGCATTTAAAATACCGTCGGAGGTCGGAGCAACTACACTGTTTCTAATCGAGAACAGTAAACACTCAACGAATCAGCAATCTGCGGTCATTTTGTTTGAGTTTCAGAGTTTCCATGTGACAGAGGTGTTTAGTGTTTCCAGTTTGGAGGTTATTTTTGGTTTTTGTGAAAATTTGGGTTTATTTTGTAACAAGGGTAAGTTGATGCTCTTTTAATTACGATTGAATAGATGTGGCTTTAGTCTGCATGTATTAGAGCATAGACATGCAGCTTGATTTCTTAACATTGCCGTTCATATACTGAAGAACACCAGAAATGTATGCAGTGAAAAATAATACTCTCTAAGGAATTCATCCTTCCCTTCAGGAATGTTTATCCATAAGAAACTTGATCAATTTCCACTTATTATTACTTGAAGCTAATTGCACTTATAATTTACAACTGGCATATGAATCAGGTATAACAAGAACATGATTTTTTCATATTGGCAGTGAACGCTATCCGCCAATTCTTTATCGTTGACTAATGTTCACATTTCTAGATTAAGTAATGTTGATTTTAGTCTGCATGCTGCTGACAATAACAAAGTAGTTTCATTTTTTGTTTAGGTCAAGGTATATTTACAATTATTTTATGTATTTTTTCGGATTGAACTAGATGAATATATTCCCAATTCAACTACAAGAATACAAAGTTCAGTTGAGCATAATATACTCATTTATGTTGTTACAAAAGAATTGCTATCACTCCCATTAGGTATATATATTTACCGGCCAATTCATACCTAAATATCACCTGATATATAATAGGTAGGTCATTTTCTGTTTCAGTCTGCCAGAGGGTATGATGAAATATTCATACCTATTCACTTCGGATCATGTTTTGGTATATTTCTGCACAAGTGATGGGAGCCAGACCCTCTGTAAATGGTCGCCAAATGCTGCATTGGTTTCCTTATATATAAACCAATATAAAACACCAATGATCACCTGGAAGCAGTATCCAGTTGAAGTGAATGCTATCTTTCGTGAGTATCAAATTTGAGGGTTATTTTCATTGTGATATTTCGAAAGAAGATTTTGTTTGTATTGTGTGAAAGCATTCATTTTATTAAATTGATGAGAGTAGCCGTTACTATGTGGTAGGAAGTCATAAAAATTGAGAAATGAAACTTCCTATGTTTCAATACCACTTATATTTTGAACTAACTTTACTGCAGTTCCAGCTAAATGTGGATGCATGAAGGAAGTCCTCATTATTTTGATGGATATCAAATTGGAGGTAACTGCCCTTACATCAAAGTTGAATGATCATGGGTATTAACAAGAGACACTGTGGCAGATTTTTTTCCTTTTAAACAGCTGGATGACTATCAGAGTTTTGAGGAGAAACTTCAAGCAGATCCAGCCTTGAAAAAGAACCTGGTAATTGTCACTCTTTCATATACATGGATTGCTATTTGTTAAGCATTGAGTCTTTAGTGATAGAGAATTATTACTGCTATAATGAATGTTTTTACGAACGATGGAATACAGAAAATAGATCTTCCACGAATTAATCCGTTTCAAAAATCTTGAACTGTTCGACGTGTTGAAATCATTATCAAGAACTCCTAGACATATTTCTATCAATACAGTTATCAACCCCCTTACGACTTGAAGAGCCAGACTGCAATTAATGTTGAGGAGTTCAATTAGTTAGATTGCTGTATTGAGAGCGATGGGAGTTCTTGATAATTACTCCACAATGGGAATCAAAACGTCTAACAATTCAACATTTTGCAAACGGATTAAATCCCGAGAGAACTATTTTCTAGGAGTATTGCAATTTTGAATTAATTTGTGTATTAAAAAAAAATTGTAAATTATTTCAGTACAAACTTTATGAAACGGTGGGAGGAACTGGCAGTAGAGATTTCACTACCAGATGCCTAAAAAGAACATTCACTGACGAAGTGGCTGAATATTGTTCCTGGACAAGTCTAAAGAAAAATTACAAAATTTCAGATACTCAGGTTCTAAGGGTTTTATTTAGTGAGTATTTTAATTAATTTTATAGTAGTCTTTAGTTGTAGTAGGTAGTAAACTTTGTTTTTTTTTGCATGAAAAGTATTCCTGCACTTGTCACCTGTTCTTCTCGTCTGTTCGCCTAGGTCCATAAAAGCAAATTACGCCCAAAATACATACAACATTTTATGCACGACCGGTATATTTGATGTCATGTAAATAGATACCTCTTTGTATCTAGAACCCGATAGAAATACATCAAAGCTGCAGAAGTGATGGAATGAATGTTACCATGGCAGTCAATTTTTCGAAATAATATTAAATAGGTCATATTTGCTGTCAATTCTTGTGATGACAGATAATTTATTAGTGATTTTGAAATGGATTCAAGCGACGAAGAAAGTGTGAAATGTACACTCCTGCATAATTCAGATATATGTTTCAATAATTTTGCATTTATTGATATCATCGAAATATAGATTTCTATCGATATGAGATTGAAATTCACTTCAGCGCTTGCTCAACGATTTTATCGCTCGCCGGGCGGTAAAGTAGTCCTCGGGCGCTAAAGTGCTACTTAACGCCCGGTCGTGCATAAACAATATTATCGTTAAAAATGGGTGATCGTAAGAAAAATGGTGTATATTTCTTGTGCGAAAGTGATTTTCCGCAATAGTAATGTGATATACTATGTCAACACTAAATTGAGTGTGGAAAAAAGGACTTTTCCGTACGCTAGTAGAAAAATATGTCTTATATGTTCAAATGTGCGCTCTCTATTACGTAAAACTCTAACAACCAACCTTCTACTTCAGATGCTGTGAAGAAATCTACTGGGGTTTCTGAGAAAGATTTTGAAATAACGGTTAAAGATTGGCTACGGCATGCTCGCCAGCGAAGAGAACGAGCGGATAGAAAAGAAAAAACGAAGAGCTGAAGGAATCTGTGTGTTCACTTTTAGAATGTTTTTTAAGTTCATTGTTATTGCGAAGTATTTATTTGAGTTTTTGTTTTTATATACATGATTATATATTATTTCACTAAATGCTTGTTTGTATTATTTCAGAGGTTGGAAATCAATGTATGATAAAATGAAAAAGGGTATAGGTATCTGTGTTCTTAAACATTCCAAAGGTAACCATCTGTATGTGAAGTATCACCAATAAGAGTAATTTCTTTTTTCTGATTGGACTAATTATGCTCTATTTATTTTCTGTTGCTGAACCCCACGGGGAAAAGGTATTCTGAAACAGGGTACCGCTCCTTCAAATAAAATTGGTGGTTCGTACATACGCATTTAAAGCGGCGGTCTCCCCTTGTCTCAAATTCAAATATGGTCGTTGAAAATTCGGAAAAATGCTTCATTCTTCTTCTTCGCGAAATAATACGTATACGTTTTTATTTGTCAGGTGCCATTTGCAACTCATTCCACCTTTTCAGCACTTTTTTCCAAATTATAACAATTTCGTGCATAGAGTCTTATGATTTTTTTTTAAATTCAACAAATGAAGTAGGGGTCAGTGAAATGAGTTTTTAATGATGATGAAAGAAAGTGTTTCGATAATTTTATTGATGCAAGAAGGAAGATGGAAAATGCCCCTTTCTTTCGATATTTGAAGGGCCACAACTTGAGAACGAAGTGAAACTGCCGCTTTTCAACTTCAAATCTCTCTTTTCAGCAGCTGAAAATACGTAGCACTACTTGAATTTCTGAACTGGCCACGATCTGATGAACGACATTCACCCAGGATTGTTTGATTTAATTTTCCTTTTACCTTCGGGACGTTCTTTAAGAACACACCCTGTATATTATGATCCATACTGTATACATGATACATCTCTGAGCAATGCCATAATCACTTCTATTAGACATCTTCATAAGAAGTTCAATAGTGATGCCAGGGACACTTCCTAATAATGAGTTTGCTATTAACTTCACATAGAAAACAAAATCGATTCTCTTATTATGCGGTAATATTCTAATTCACATAGGAAATTACAATATGACCTCACATAGATAATAATTTGAGTATTAAACATGGAAGTTCCAAAGCAAATCGCATTGACTTTCCCAAAGTGGAAGACAATAGGACATGCTTCAGTGATTACAAAAAGACATTCCATT
The DNA here is from genome assembly GCA_032362365.1 of Zygogramma bicolorata. Taxonomy (NCBI): domain Eukaryota; kingdom Metazoa; phylum Arthropoda; class Insecta; order Coleoptera; family Chrysomelidae; genus Zygogramma; species Zygogramma bicolorata. The sequence goes on from JAVJAQ010000725.1 coordinate 662,163, forward strand.
TTAGCATACCTTTGAGATCACATATAGTTTAACACAGTTATTTTACTTTTTAACACGATGCGGCGGACATTTGACAGCAAATGCGAGCGGGACAGGCAGTACAAAGGAGCTCGCATGCGAGCTTTAAGTCGCAAAGTTACTTCCATAGGAATTAACTGTTACTGCCTAGTGTTTGCTGGGCATATTATGTTTTCATTGCTTTCATCCGAATTCACGATATATATATATATATATATATATATATATATATATATATATATATATATATATATATATATAATATTATGAATGGAACAGTTACATCGTTAATTCGGATGAAAACAATGAGAATATAAATTATCGATTAAAGAAAAAACATACACATGAATGCCATATTTTTTATTATTCTATCTCTTCCAATAACCGAAGATATCGCTCCTTCGGAAAATTCTTAAAGACCATATTATATTTTCACTGCTTTCATCCGAATTCACGATATATATATATAGTTTTCATTTATGGCATTTTTGTTAGGTTGCAGTGATCGAGTATCGTTATATAAAAATTTGTTTGTATTGATAACATTACTCTCATTCTTGATGAGAGAGATGTCGAGATGTTAACGTGATGTGATATCTGTGACATATTAGTGAATTTTCTCAAAGTTTGGATGAACGTAGCCCCTCTCTGATCACCTGACAATGACTTCTGATATAAAAACTATGGAACAAATCGAAACGAATGCCAGAAATATATCCAACGACATATTTTGATAAGATTTCAAAGATGAAAAGTTCCACTCCACTTTTCCTCTACGTCGAGAGTGCCACAAAACATTTTCAATATTGGTATATAAGTTATGAAAAAATTATACATCCAATCCTATTCCATCATAAAATGTTTGAAAAAAACACTCAAACTGCAAAAATCAATAAATTCATTTGGGGCGCACAGTGTTGTCACATTGTAGAAGCGTGGTTGGAAAAGTGTAGCTGTTTTCACCACGGATAATAGAGTATAGGGTCGTCCAATGCCACGTTATTGTAGTCAAATTTGTATGCTAGGTTCACAGCAAAACAGTTGAAGCATTTTGGAAAAGTAACGCCCCACCATATAAAGTAAACTACAATGACGTAGCATTGGACGACTGTATACTGTATTATCTGTGTGTTTTCACACCTTTTTAAACTTATAGCTTTGAATAGATCATCTTCTCAGAATTACCCGATGACTTATTTCAGTTATTTGCTTAAGGGCCTTGTTTTTTCAAAAATATGTGGTTTGATGTACTCATGTTCTAGACTGAAAAATTCATTGTTTTGAATCATAATATTAATCATTATAAAAAATGTTAAATGTCTTGAGTTTTTGTATTGTGTTAAGTGTAACACGACCTGCATGTGAATTTTTCTAAATTGATGTTATCCCACTCATTTAAACTGTAACATTCATAGAAGTAACCTACTTTAAAACCACTTTATTTTATCAACTACATTTATAGCACTGTAATATTGTTAACTGAATAGGGCCTACCCGTGAATAAATGAATAGATGAATAAATAAAATTTCTTTTAAATTGTTGCAACCCTGTTGCCAGAGATTTTGATTATAGTGACATTTGGTTTTCGTTTATGACAGTGATACTTGTACCAAAATTTATTTTATAATCAATTTCTTTCAAAAACCCCAAGACATTCTTTCTCAAATTGGAATTTCTAGTACAAACAAATCTGAAGTCAAAACACGGTGCACTCTCTTCATTCAGAAATGTTTGGGAAACGGATATATTCCGCACCAGAAAAACCATCGGTGTACACAACTGTTTACCTTATCGCATCTCCAACACTTATTTCCAAAAAATAATTATATAACGTTATTAATTGAGCACAAACACCCAAACAGGCCATCGACCAAAGTCCTTCAGCCCATTGTTTTACACAATAGTTTCCTTACTATCCAGCGGCCTCTGCAGTGTCATTAAGACATCTCCATAAAAGTCTTTCTCGGGTGCTGGAATTTGGAGACATGATTTGGAGGTCTCTACAGTATAGCAGGTTGTAGGATGTTTCAGGTTCCTAAGCAAATTTGCTGTACAATTTTTGGAGTCTAGTTGATATAGGAGTTATGTCGGTGAGAGAATATAGCACAGCATCGGAAGTATTTTTCGACAATAAAAAAAATATATTTCTCTTCATGAAACTCTGATAAAAATTCCCCATTCGATTTGGTGTTTAAAAATGACACTCACGGTGGAAAAAAGTGTTGAAGGTGGAATGAAGGGTAAAGGACACACGTCAATTGAAAATGTGTGTAGGTATGCTTTTTTTCCTAACTTTTTAGGGCAATCATTTCTGAACAAAGGGAGAGCACAGCTTTCAAGTTTGGTTTTGTGTTCAGCAGCACAAAATGAGTAAGACCAAACAGTTTTTTGAAAGTCTTCAGTAACCTGATATCAGGCTCTTACCAGAAAAAAATGAATAAAAATATATTTTTCTCAGGGGCGCCTATAATAAAACATGAAAAAAAAAAAAAGGTATTTACCTCTTTTTATATCGTCCCGCTTTAGGCCCCTAACCAGAGCTCCCAGTTGATCTCCTGCTTGCGCCTCCTCTAATATTTGGTGGAACATCTCAACCCCTGTTACAGTAGTTTTCAATACCTTATTATAACCTACTATCTCACACTCGGCTCCTTTTTTGAGAACCCCTCTTTCAAGTCTTCCAGTTACTACTGTACCACGACCAGGTATTGAATAAGTATTTTCTACTGGTAACAAAAATGGTTTGTCTAATTCACGAATTGGGGTTGGAATGTAGGTATCAATCTCCTTGAGAAGTTTGAGAACAGCTTCATACCCTATTTCTGGCTGTTTGCCCTCCAAAGCACAGAGGGCCGATCCACAAACTATAGGAGCATTATCTCCATCAAAACCCATTTCTGAAAGGAGTTCTCTGATTTCCATTTCAACTAGTTCAACCATCTCTTGATCGGCTGCATCTACCTTGTTGATGAAAACAACTATATGCTTCACACCAATTTGCTTAGCCAACAACAAATGTTCTCTAGTTTGCGGCATAACGCCATCAGTAGCTGCAACAACCATTATTGCCCCATCCATTTGGGCAGTACCAGTTATCATATTTTTAATATAGTCAGCATGCCCAGGACAGTCTGTATGGCCATAATGCCTGTTTTCTGTCTGGTATTCAATATGAGCTACATTAATTGTAATGCCTCGGGCTTTTTCTTCAGGTGCATTATCAATATCTTGATATTTTCTGGCCTGAGCCAATTTTTGATCTGCCAGAACTCTGGTTATAGCTGCTGTAAGGGTAGTTTTACCATGATCTACATGGCCGATGGTGCCTACATTGCAATGCGGTTTTGTACGCTCAAAAACCTTTTTCTCAGAATACAGACGTTTCTGGCCGAGTGTGTGTACTGCAACTTGAAGAGTTTTGCTGTAGTTCTGTACTTGTATAACTGTCCCCTTCGACAACAGTTGTCTTAAACTGTGATGAAAAGCTGAAAATACAATACTCAATCACATGATTCAAACACACCTGCAAGATATACCTGGAGCTAAGGTTCTGGCTACTATAATCGAAGTCATTTCAATAATTGAGAGGTGTAGAACAGGACAAAATTTTACGAAAATATTATAACAACTCCGATTACGGCACAGGTCTACTAGGTTCGTTGTTCGTTTAAGTAACCAACACCTCAAACACTCTTCTTCTACTTCGGTTTGGCTCTGCTCGTTGGAACAATTTGCCAGCTTTCGGTGATTTTGGATAATCATCCTTCCTCAGGTGGGAGCATCTCGTTCTACCCACATTTTGTAACACCCACAGTGCATAACACCCAAAGTGCGTAACACCCAAATGTCATGACACCCAAATTTCGTTATGCCCACACTCACCGAACATACCCGAATGATGCGCTATTGCCAAATTCATCCTTCTTTAAGGTTAGGTCAGTTAGGTTAAATAGAGGACTTCTGTTAAGGAATCAGGGTTGCCAATTCCGAATAAATCCCTGAAAAATCACTAAAAACATACTGACGCTTTTTATTGCTTTCAGTCATTATGTTAGGATAAAAAACACCTCAATAATTACTATTCATTTGATATCAAACTGCATAATAGTCTAATTTCTCAGATATTGCAAAAACAAATTGCTACGGAATTTAATTTTTTCCCCAGGGGGATTTTAAACACCATCAACCATAACCTATATAAAGTCCGAACCATCTAACTCTAACTCATCTCAATGGACAATGATTATACACTACTACACTACAGTAGTAGTATATAATCTTTGAACTCATCTAACCTATGTTTATTTTTGTTGTCTTGGCTCGTTACTCGTTCGTTAGTCGTTTCGCTAGTATCTTGTTTTATTTTGCGGCTGCTTTATTCGTTGTTTGTGCCATTTGTGTTATTTCTTATAGACTTTTAAAGTATTCAAAATGTTTTTGATTCTTTTTCAAGTTTTCATATGAAAATATATTTTGTTTCGTTACAAGCTCCAATGTCTGGGTATACGACTCTACGTAAGATTTTTCATCTTGAATGGTGGTTGTTTCAATGGCCAGGTGTTCGAGTCTCTACAACATTAATGTTTGATGAAATATTTTTGGGGTTCTGGATATCTGTTACAATGGCTCCATCATTGTCATTATTCACATTTTCAATAGCTGAACTGTACAATGTAAAAGTGACTCAAAGACCATTAAAAATAAAAGAGTAAAGTTTTACATTTACAATTTTTATAATAACACCGATAAACCATCACTGTACTGAACATACAAAAAAAAATATTGGATAAAAATGAAAATATCGATATCTTTTTGACAAATCGATGCAGATTTTGATATCACCGAGTACCCTTAAGATTTGAATTTGGCGCCAAAGCTGACAGAAAAGTCCCCAAAAAAATGAATGTCCCTATAAATTTGTTTTTATGCAATATCTTTCGATTCAAACTATTATGCACCATTTTGTTTATTGTACAGGGTGTTTCGAAGCGTAAAGTACCTTTGAATAATTGGAAATTATGAAAAAAAGCGTCAGTATTTTTTTGGTAATTTTTTAGGGATTTATTCGGAATTGGCAACACTGATTTCTTAGCAGAAGTCCTCTATTAGATTGGGTTAACAGGAAATTGCAGGATATCCGGTAAATTTTGCAACAGTGTGCATCATTCGGGTATGTTCGGAGAGTGTGGGCATAACCAAACTTGGGTGTTATGACATTTGGTTCTCCAATGTGATTACTAATGTATTGGGATTTCAAATTGAGTTGCCAGTGCCAAGGTGGCGATTTTGGTACTAAAGTTGTCTATTGAAGGTCACTTGTTGTTTGTCTACTTTTTCTGAAGCTAAGTTTGATTATTCATGGATCGAGTAGAGCGGGTAGAGACTGAACTGAGATCAGCTGATCACTGAGCGGGGGTCACCTATTTCGTCATAATGTACAAAATAGAAATCGTAAAACGAAGAAATTTACGCTATCATAACGCTACATAATAGAAATCGTAATTTATCATATAGTACAAAATAGAAACGTACAGTAACAGAACGCTACACTTTCATAACGTAATTTATCATATTGGACATATTCAGAACGTATTTCGTCATATCGTACCTTATCATATCGCTACAATATCAGAACATCAAAATATCATAACCGTACTTCATAGAATTCGTAACTCATCATAACGGTACAAATTCTGAAACGTATTTTATCATAATCGTAAAAAATCAAATTGTATTGCATCATAATCGTAAAGTATCAGAACGTACTCTATCATAATCTAATAGTACATGGGCTTGCTCACAATATTAATAAAAATATATGGTAATGGGATATCCGCTGTCATTTATAGGAATCCAGGAGAGATCTGTGATCTTAAATATATTTGAAAAATTGAATAATAACATTATTTTTCACCTATTGTAGCTAATTTTTATATTTTGTATTATTCAATATTCAAAAAAAATGTTGCCTACCCTGATTCCTATATTGACATGACACTGTTGCCTTGCCAGTCAAGCGGGCATTGCACTTTTATGTGTCTGTTTCATTCGTTGTTATTATTCATTCTATTTAATTGTTGAAAAAGTTTATACACTAAAATAAGACAGCGATGTTAAATCAAGGGTTAAAAAGATTGAATGGCTGGTGATTACCTACTTCTCTACATAAATCTGTGCGAGGAAAAACTGATATTGCCAGAATTATCACCTTGACGATTCTTTGCTCCTGATGAACAATTATTGTTTACTTTCACTCCAGAGTCGCGAAATTAGGTATATGAACTATTATGATGACCTAAGATTCCATATGTATCCTGTTACAAGTTTTAGTTTGGTTTCTATAAGTATTTTTTTTCAGGTCCAAGTAATATAGAGAAAGACTCCGTATTTTAACAAAAACATGTAGTAACACCTAAATGCATCTTGTTAAGTTTTCATGAAATAATTCATTTCAACTCAGTCTTAGAATGCGATCTGTTTTGCGCGTTCACTCTGTATTATGATATTTCACTAGACAGCTCGAATTCTTCGGACTGAAAACAAAGGTTTTTTTTGCTTTGGAACTTTGGCTGATAAGGAATAACTGAACAGGCCATGAGTACCGTTTTATTATTCATTAGAATTGGGTGTGCTGTTGTACGCAATTTATTTGACATTACGCATAGAAGTTACAGTGATTTTTTGTTCATTTGATCCGTCATCCTGATTGATCGACGTCCTATATTAATACCATTGAGCTGCGTCTGGTTATATACGGGGCGCCCCAGAACTTCCTGCTCTAGTCACCGCTGCAGCGCTGGATTCTACGGACATCATCGTTTTCTGGGTAAGCTGCTCTAGTGAATTCGTTGTCTTGTTTCCAATCCAATTTTTCTTTGAGAAAGATCGCATTTTGGGATTGTTGTTGTTTTACTTCGCCTATGTCAGAAAACGTCCATTTATCTCTCCTGATTTGAGCCTATCGATTAAATAGCGCACATTTTTTGGTCCTTCGAGCCGGATAGGCCCTTTTTTTCTACTTACAAAAAAAACGATTATTCAGACTTTCAATTAATCTTCAAAATTGATAGTAAATTTGTGACTATCGATAGTTCTGCGTTCTTCGGTTGAAATTAAGACATATAAATTCGTGGAATTTGGACGTGAAATCGATCATTTTTGTCGCTCATCGATTTTTTTGAATACCCTACTTAAAATATTGAGAAACTGCGCGACGATTCCGTCTTGAGTTCACCTATTAACGTATATAAATTTCAGATACATTAAAATATTTGTTTACGATTTTTCTTCAACTTTTTCGCCATGGCTGAGAAAACAGAAAAACTTCGTCGCTACAAAGCAATTCGCGCTAGTTGTATGAACGAAATTACTGTGTTGGATAATTTGGCTACCCTCGCTAAGGTAGACAAATCGCAAAGAATGTTGTTTAAAATCCGCTGTGCAGATATAGATAGTATAAAAGATGAATTTTTCAAGCAACACTCTAATATAATCATGATCTTGTCTTCGCAAGATGCCAATGCCGATTTTGATTTCGAAGACACCCTCAAGGAGTCTTTTAATGAGGCATACTACGCGGCGAAAGCCATTTATGCAGAATTATCTGCTGATGTCGATCCAAACATTACCCTTCCGCAACAGGGTGCTTCCCCCAACGATAATATAAAGTTACCCAAAATAGAGTTAATAAAGTTTGACGGAGATTATAAGGAATTTCCAACATTCAAAGATATGTTCGACGCCTTAGTGCACCATAATAATTCGCTCAAGGAGATAGAAAAATTTAATTACTTGATTTTGTCTCTGAAAGGTCCCCCGCTTGCTTTTGTGCGACGTACGCCAATGGTCGCGCGTAATTATATAAACGCTTACGAAACGCTAATCGATCGGTACTCAAACGCTCGTCTTCAAGCGAATTCTTATTGGTCTGAAATAGAAAATCACCCAAAACTTAACTCTGATGATCCAGAAAAATTGAGAATATTATTAGACACTTTCGCTGAAAATTTAGCAGGCCTGAAAAATATGAATCTCCCAACTGATTCTTGGAACTTTATATTGGCAAATATGATGTTAGCTCGTCTTGATAGTGAAACTGTGAAAGCTTTCGAACAACACCACGGTTCAAAAAATAAAATTCCTTGTTATGAAGTTCTCGTAGATTTTTTGAATCAGCATTGCACTGCCCTCGAGGTGGCTAGCCTCTCTGTCCCATCTAAGGTCAAGAAGGCAGCCATTGTTAATTCAACACTCGCAAATAAAACCTATAACAGTAGTCATTTTGCTCAAAATAATATTTCCAATCGCACAAAAAATTATCGAACTTCTCTGGTCGCTAGAGCAGATAATGAATCGTCCTCATATAAATGCATATTATGTAATGAAAGTCATCTTCTTTTCAATTGTCCCACATATTTAAACAAAACGCAATCGGAAAGGTATCAGTTATGTAAGAACTCGCATCTGTGCTTCAACTGTTTGAGCAACGTTCATAGCTTGAACAAATGTGGTTCTTCTCGTAGCTGCAATCGCTGCGGCAAACGACATCATTCCACCTTACATTACGATAAATCAGTAAATTCTCTCCCCAGTGAGATCTCTAACGCTCAAGTGGTACCGCCCACTTCGCAAACTGAAAATCCGCCTGCCAGTTCTAGCTCTATGACTGCTTGTTCGACGTTTCTGAATAAAACACAGGTTTTATTATCTACTGCTCTCGTAGACATTCGAGACAGTAAAGGTTTATATCAGACGTTCCGCGCCCTGTTAGATAGCGCGTCCGAAACGTCTATCATATTACAAAAATGTTTTAATCGCTTGAACCTTGGAAAGTATTTTTCGCCCACTACCGTACAAGGACTTGGTGAGACAAAAACCTTGTTAAACTCCGGAGGAGTTACTTTGTATCTTAAACCGGTCGGCAAAACCAATCCAGTTTTTGTTGTTGATGCTTTAATTTTGCCCAAGATATGTGATAAATTGCCTTCATCGCCCGTATCGCTTCAATTTTCGTCGCAGTTTTCAAACGTACCTCTGGCTGATCCTTCGTTTCGGTCTCCAGCGCAAATAGATATTTTATTAGGTGCGGATATATTTTCGCAGTTGTTGGTAGACGGGCGGTTGGTAGGAAATACCGGTGAACCGGACGCTTTGAATACCGTTTTCGGCTATGTTTTGTTGGGAAAAATTAATTCGTTCAACTCTCCTTTCCAAGCCACCACTCTCTTTTGTACTTCATTAGATAACGAATCATTGGATAATAGTCTGAACAAGTTTTTTGACATAGAAACGGTTCCTGATGTCCATGTCATGTCGTCGGATGACAAGAAGTGTGAACAAATTTTTTCGAATAATTTTTCCAGGGATCCTACAGGACGATTTATAGTTCCGTTGCCCTTTCGAGAGCCATATCCTTGTTTTCCTGGAATGCGTTCTCTTGCTCTTCGCCGTTTTATCGATCTTGAACGCCGTCTTTTGAAAAATCCTTCTATATACGAGGAATATCGAAAGTTTATGCAGGAATACTTAGACTTAGGACATATGGAGAAAATTTCTGAACTGGAAGTTCCTTCAATGTCATATTATATACCGCAAACATTCGTTTTGAAACCGGAAAGCACTAGTACTAAATTGCGTGTCGTTTTCAACGCCTCCGCTAGTCTCCCCCACCCTCAATCAAAGTTTGTTTACAGGTCCAAAGCTTCAGCGTGATCTTGCCACAATTTTAATGAGTTTTCGTTTTCACGCCTATTGTCTCACTACTGATATTCGCCAGATGTACCGTGAAGTATTGGTATCTGCATCAGATCAGAATTACCAACGCATAGTTTTTCGTTTTTCGCCACGTGATAAGATTTGTGATTATAAGTTACGTACTGTTACTTACGGTATATCTAGTTCAGCGTACTTAGCAATTCGTTCTATACTTCAGCTTGCAACTGAAGAGGAAAACAACTTTCCAGAAGCAGCTGAAGTTTTAAGAAATAGTGTTTATGTGGACGATGTGCTCTTCGGAAAACCAACTTTTTCTGAAGCAGAAGTCCTCAGAGATCAAATAATTTCATTATTGAAAAAAGGAGGTTTTGAGCTCAGGAAATGGTCTAGCAACGATCCTTCTCTCCTGAAAAAGTTTCCCCCCTCGCATCTCGCTGTGGACCCCACCTCTTGGGATCCTGACTCGCACACCACCTTGAAAATATTAGGATTACGATGGAACCCTGTTAACGATACGTTTTTCTTCTGTGTTAATTTGTTAGAACGCGATTGTACCAAGCGTAATATGCTCTCCGAATTAGCACGTATTTTTGACCCACTCGGTATACTTACTCCCGTCACTTTCTTTACCAAGCACCTCATACAAAGATTGTGGAATATTGGCCTGGGTTGGGACGAAATACCTCCGCCGGACATACTTAGGGTTTGGTCTAGATACAAATCAGATTTGAAATTGTTGTCAAAAATAAGTTTACCGCGAAAAATTTTACCCACCAAATTCAGATTTGTCGAGATTCATGGGTTCGCAGACGCCTCTTCTAGTGGTTATGGTGCCGTAGTATATTTTCGAATTTGTAGTAAAAGCGGAGAATTATCTACTTCATTTGTGTGTGGAAAATCCAAGGTCGCCCCGAATAGGAGAGTTATCACTATGCCACGTTTAGAACTTTGCGGAGCTGTTTTATTAACTAAGATTATTACGTGGGTGAGAAAGGTATACGATGATAAATTATATATTTCACGTTGTTGCACTTACACCGATTCAAAAGTCGTTTTAGCTTGGATAAATTCTGATGCTTCCCGCTGGAGTACTTTTGTCGCTAATCGCGTCACATATATTCAAGATAGAATTTCTCCGAAATCTTGGTATTATGTTCAATCAGAATTTAATCCCGCCGATGTCGCTTCGCGTGGGTTGCTACCCGCTGAGATGGTGGAAAATACCCTTTGGTATTCCGGTCCGCAATTTTTAATTGACCCTTTGAATAATTATTGGTGTGATTCTTCTTCAATTTGCATTGATGATGTTCATGATGAGGAACGAAAAATAAGTTTGGTTACGGTCATACCAAAAAACTTTCTTGATGATTTATTAAATGATTTTTCGTCATTTTCAAAGGTTCAACGCGTATTATCTTTCGTATTGAGATTTATTCACAATTCGAGAAGTAATTCCGATAAACTATCGGGTGGCCTCAAATCTTCCGAGTTGAATTCTGCTACGCGATTGTTAGTGAAACGCACCCAAGCCTTGCATTTCTCGGAAGAAATCGGAAAGAAAACATTTTCGAAACCTTTGAAAAGGCTTAACGTTTTTCTGGACAATGAAGGTATTCTAAGGGTTGGAGGTAGATTGACATATTCGAATCTGAGTTATGATCAGAAACATCCGATTCTGCTACCGCGCTGCTGCAGATTAACGCAGTTGTTGATAGAACAATTTCATAAAAAGTACTTACATATTGGGCTTCGTACCTTAGAATATCTCCTTTGTCAACAATATTGGATTTTGTGTGTCAAACGTGCTATTCGCTCAGTTTTGAGTAAATGCATCACCTGTTGGCGCACTCGCCCTGTACCATGTCAACCTCCCATGGGAAATTTGCCGCTTCCACGCATTTCTCAGGTTAAACCATTCTCCCATACAGGTGTGGACTATGGTGGTCCCTTTTCTATAACGATGGCTCGTGCCCGTGGTTCTAAGATACTCAAGGCATATATTTGCTTGTTTGTCTGTCTCGCAACCAAGGCTCTTCATTTGGAGCTGGTCTCCGATATGACAAGTGAAGCTTTTATAGCTGCCTTGCGCCGCTTTGTGGCTAGAAGGGGATGCTGTACAGATTTGTATTGCGATCGCGGAACGAATTTTGTAGGAGCTTCTCGTATTTTGAATGATTATCTTCTTCAATCCGCCTCTTCTGAAAATATAAATTTCCATTTTTTGCCGGCTAATTCTCCTCACTTTGGTGGGATATGGGAGGCTGGGATTAAGTCGGTGAAAACGCATATTGCTCGCGTTATTGGAGTACAGGTATTATGTTATGAAGAATTCAACACTCTCTTGGTTCAGATAGAATCGGTCTTGAATTCGCGCCCTCTTACCCCTACTAGCTCCGATCCAAATGATATTTCCGCATTAACACCGGGTCATTTTTTGACTCTGGCTCCTCTCAGCTCTTTACCAGATCCTGATTTGAGCCATTTGAAGATGAATCGACTGTCTCGTTGGCAGTTGCTACAGCGCCTACATCAGGATTTCTGGCGCCGTTGGCATCTTGAATATTTGCATACGCTGCAACAGCGTGCCAAATGGTTAGATTGTGATAAACCCGTCAAGCCCGGCAGCTTGGTTTTAGTAAAAAGTGATAATAGTCCTCCTATGCAGTGGATTTTAGGCAGGATAATAAAATTACATCCGGGTGCTGATGGTGTATCTCGCGTCGCGACTGTCAAAACGGCTACTGGTGAACTCAGACGTCCTCTCGTCAAACTTTGTCCATTGCCTTTAGATTGATTCAATACTTGCTTGCTTTCTTATGTTTTTTTTTTTTTAATATATTAATCATCGTTCAATTTTTGCGAATTTATTTCATTTCAACCATTAGCGTTTAGGAAAATGCGAATTTATCTATTCGCATTTTGAGGTGGGAATATGTTAAGTTTTCATGAAATAATTCATTTTAACTCAGTCTTAGAATGCGATCTGTTTTGCGCGTTCACTCTGTATTATGATATTTCACTAGACAGCTCGAATTCTTCGGACTGAAAACAAAGGTTTTTTTTGCTTTGGAACTTTGGCTGATAAGGAATAACTGAACAGGCCATGAGTACCGTTTTATTATTCATTAGAATTGGGTGTGCTGTTGTACGCAATTTACGCTATTTTATTTAACATTACGCATAGAAGTTACAGTGATTTTTCGTTCATTTGATAAGTGCTTTGATCCGTCATCCTGATTGATCGACGTCCTATATTAATACCATTGAGCTGCGTCTGGTTATATACGGGGCGCCCCAGAACTTCCTGCTCTAGTCACCGCTGCAGCGCTGGATTCTACGGACATCATCGTTTTCTGGGTAAGCTGCTCTAGTGAATTCGTTGTCTCGTTTCCAATCCAATTTTTCTTTGAGAAAGATCGCATTTTGGGATTGTTGTTGTTTTACTTCGCCTATGTCAGAAAACGTCCATTTATCTCTCCTGATTTGAGATTAAATAGCGCACACATCTGGACTATAAAAAGTTAACAATGGAGTGTATACTCAGTAAAAACAACCTAAACGAGAAATATACCAACTGGAATTTACGGAAACAGAAAATTGCATACTTGGCAAATGATTGAAAATCGTAATATTTGATAATAATCATCAATTGTCATCAAAAGACAACTGTAGATGCTGGCAATGGAAACATCGCAAGACTTGTTTGCAATAAGAAGATATAAGGGCTGACAAGTGTGGGGTGTGCATTAAATCGCTGCAAAAAACTTGTGGTATTAGATGTAATATCTGTACAATATGGTTTCACATTGCTTGTGTGGGCCTAATTCATGAAGATATCAAATTGTATGAAGGTGAATTGAAGAAAAGCAGGCGGCAAAATATGAAATTGCAACTAGTGTTAAAGTGATGAGCGAGTTTGATGTGAATAATATCCCAACGACCGTCCAGATTTACACCAAAGATGTTTTGACAGAACTAGAAAATATCATGAAAAAAACTGGAAAACATGGAAAATAATAACGAATAGACACATGATCAACAATTGAAAATCAATGAAGACTTACAACATGAAATAGTACTTACTCGAAGCTAGTTAAACGAGGTCAAAGAAGAGCTGAGCAAGCAACAACAAAAACAAGGTACAGTGAACACAGTTTATCCAACAAGAAATAGGACAGCTCAATAGCAGGATAAATAACTGAATAATGTATAGTTTAGAAGAATCCATATCAGTTAATCCAGAAGATTTGTATAAATTTGATTTATCCAAAAACAAGGAGATTCACAATTTACTCTGTCGAGATAAATGACAAGAATATTGCAAGAATCACATTATGGGTTTCAATAGATCTAGTGCCAAAACATGTTCCACAAACGTCACATTTGATGGCTCAGAGAAAAAAACAAGCATTGAGACTTTCGAACAAACTCAAATCAGCACCTTACCGGATAAGAACTGACAGAACAAAGATGCAAATTGAACACTTCAAGAGGATGAAGGATGGACTGAAAACAAAAATCTTAAATGGTGAACCTGATCTAATACAATGGTCAACCGAGAAAAGTAAACAAAAACGGTAAACAGGAAAACAGGAGTACACCCCACTCTAGATTTATGGTTACAATATTGGAGGTTTGGAAACTAAACTTGAGGAGTTATTCAAAGCAGAAACTTATATATCTATGATATAATCATCCTGATAGAAAGTTGTCTAGATTGTGACATTCCTGATGGTGAAATCAACTTAGACGCTTACAATATGTTTCTATGTGATCGTAGTGATAAAACAAGTTCGAAAATCAGAGGAGACGAAGTTTCAATTACCGCTTGTTCATACTTTTCATATATTTAATGAATAAAAATTTTTGACTTGTGAGTAGCTCTTTTGTTACTTCTGCTTTGACTTTGAAATTACATTAAGAAATTGTGTATCTACCCATTACCCACCTGAGGAACATATTTTTATAAATAAAAAAGACGTTTTTATTTTGTTGGTTTATTTTTTTATTGAAACCTAGTCCTCTCCAACCACAGTTCATATGAACTGTAGCAGAAAATGTATGTTAGCAAAAAAATATTCCACACTAACAACTACCTTATTTAATTCTTATAAACCTATACACTAATACAAAAATTCACCCGACTAAATGTTGACTAAGAAATCAAATAAAAACTGCTATCAGTAAAATCAAGAAATTATTCTCGCATCAATGTAGGTCATCCTCCTAAAAGCTTCTTATTCTTCCCCACAGTAAAAACCCCATCATATGCTACTTGGTTAATTTCATCCACAGAATTGGTACTTTCTTCAATACCTTGTGATTTTTCTTCGTTTTCTATCAGTCTTATCTTTTTGATTCAACTTGAGGCGGTGTGTGTAACTGTGTTTTAGTATACAATCACGAAAGAAACTATCCTTTCCTGGGTATGTGAAGGAATAGTCAGATTTGAACATTACATTATAAATTATATCCAAAATCTTAGTCATCCTGTTGAATGTGTTTTACTCCAGACTCCTACTCATACCTGTCCATAAGTATTTAGTAAGAAGTTGTTTTGTGAAAATGATACCTGCCAACTTGTAACAAGCTGTTTTATATCATTTTTTTATAGGACTCATTCTCCAGCTCTTTCTCCAACTTTTCAGGCAGATACCATAACCATGTCAATTGGGAATATGTGCAACTCATTCTCAGTAACAGTCAAATATGACTCCGTTTTCTTCAATATACTGTCAAGATTGTCAAGACGCTCAGAAATATCAGCGCACTTTTCCACGATTTTTCTTTTACCTGAAACAGGAAATCATATAGTACTTGATGCCTTTTTTTTTAGATAAATTGTTCAAATTAAAAACTAGTGTGGTAGTTTAGTCATCATCGTTTAAATACATACATTCCTTCAAATCTTTGGATATCTCATCCACTTTGAATTCCAGTATGGATAATTTTTCCATCACTACATCAGTATCATTAACAAGCATATTTTCATCTCTTTCACTGATTCCAGCATCAGAGCTTGCTGATCTAGTGGTGGAGGGTGGCGTTTCAGGATCTTGGAGTACACATTGACGTTCTATTGGTTTTTCTACTGCCTTCTGTTTATTTAAGCTAAAATCATAAGCAGGCAATCCAGATATTTCATTTTTCAGAGCACTTGCTCTTTTGCACATATTTGGCATATCTAGGCCAAAGCATGCATAAAGAGAAGTTAAAGGTGTAGAATGCGGTGTTCAAACCGATTTTGAATTTTCAGGGTGATTAAATACGCCATAAAACGAGTATTGACATTGAAAATTTTCCGCGGAAACGATGGAAAAAAGTTTTTTTTTAATAAAATACAAATTCGAGATCTCCTCAATAAGTTCCTAAAAGGTTAAATTTAGGGGTGCTGATATCAGTCAGTGGCCATGTGTAGTGTGTGTAGTATCCACTCGAAAAAATTAAAAAATACATTTCTGTGCAAAAAAGAAATGGTTGCCATGGTTCATAGAACAAACATTACTTCTTCTTTTGTGTATACCCTAAGAAAGATGTCCAATGCACAATAGAAGCGTTCAAACACAAAACGTTCCAGAGGTTCAAATATAAAAAAGTTTATTAATCTTTTTCGCTTCCATTTTGTGATACTGCATAAAGTGATCTACAAAGTCATGGCATGGTGAAAGTGAAGATTAAAGTTTATGTTGCGTTTATTCACCTTAGAGACTATATAGGTGTAATATTCCAACTAAAAATCATGATACAACTAGATATATAGTTTACAAACTCTTTCTAGTGGAAGAACTTAATCACAGGAAAAAGTAATTCTCCAGTTATCCTGATTAAAAATTGCCTCGAATATTTTATTTGCATTACTGACAATGTACTTCTTTAACAAAAAAAGAAAATGGGCAGCCTCTATTATCCCTCAACATTTGTGTCAATCTAAATACCGCTAGATCAGTAACGTAATTCTTTCCGAAATATCTTCAGATGATCTTCAATAGAAATTTGTTCTATAAGGAGCAAGGATTCTTGAAATTATTGATCTTGGATTTTTTTTTGTTTTCTGTCCCCTGGAAAAGAAAGTTTCAAATTCTTATAACATAAGTATGGTACGTATCGTATTTTTTATGAATTTGGAAATTAAACAAAAAATATATCAAAAAATGCATATATACTTCCCCTAGGCGACCTTTCGGAAGCTAGTCTGCCTCCTTTCAAGCCTTCTTGAAATTTTTAAGAGATTGAATTTTTTCGGTGAGTAGTGTCAAAATGTAACACTGGTATGACAAATCAGATGCCATACTACGTCGATTTTGACACAACCTACTTCAAATTGATTCTTCCCAGTCCAACTTCCCATTTCAGAAGAGGCTTTCAACATTGATTTATACTCAATGAACAAGTAGGAATATCTTCATTTTCCTTCAACAAAATGCAAGTGCACTCTTTATGGCCGAGCAGATTGGAACAAAACACACATCATTATGTGGGACCAGGATTTATCTTGATGCTGCACAGGAAATCCAAAATTGTCTAAATAGCACTATTCAATTAATGGGGGGAAATTTCGACGCTGAGATGTAAAAGTTAATTCTCCACACATATACATAACAAAAACGGTCGGGGTTATTAGAACCCTTTGGTGGCTTAATAGCATGTGTACCTAACGAGAATAAAATGTATGTTAGTTGATGCAATAGTTATACAGCCGCCTACATGACTTTATTTAAACAAATATAAGTATATTAAGGTCAGAAATGAATATATGG
This sequence comes from Zygogramma bicolorata, assembly GCA_032362365.1. Taxonomy (NCBI): domain Eukaryota; kingdom Metazoa; phylum Arthropoda; class Insecta; order Coleoptera; family Chrysomelidae; genus Zygogramma; species Zygogramma bicolorata. The sequence goes on from JAVJAQ010000725.1 coordinate 679,653, forward strand.
CTGTCACAAAAGACTGGATGTGATTGAAAAAATTATTATATATTTATGACACCAACAAAAAACTTCACAAGGTTTATGAGACAAAAACAATGTTGACAGTGTTATGTGTTTGGTGATCTGAGACTTAGAAGTTTTGTTTGAAGTATTTAAACAAACAGTACAACTAAGTATGTTTATGAATAAATAAATAAAAAAAAAGAGATGGCATGAGGTGAATTAGATTTCCAGGCACACAAGCTGAGGCTTAAGTCATTGAAGTCGAAAAACCTTGTGATTCATCCACTCCACCAGAATCATTAGTTATGAAAAACAAAATAAAATGAAAATTTCATGTTGTAATTTTATCCATTCACCACAAATTATTATTCTTCATATTGTTATCTATGTATTTTAATATGTTTAACCTCATTTACTCATGTCTTAGAATAAGTTATATTTTTATACTCATATATTTACATGTTATCATTTTATATACATTTAATTGGTAACAAAATCACTCACAAGCTGGTGATATTACCACAGCTTCAGTGTTCCTTCTGTTTGTTCAATAACAACAACTTTTATTGTATACTAGCTGACCCGGCCACGCGTTGCTGTGGCTAAAGTTTTTGTTATATTACATATATTATAGTAAACAATCTAATAGGAACAATAAGAGAACATCAGTCACGGAGTCCACTATGCTTTTTCACACAGATGGTATTTGTAAAAAAATATGGTGATCTCCTTATTTGACTCTCTACTACTATAACCCTTTAGTACAATGAAATTATTTACGAACAAAGACGAAAATGTTGATGTTGATATACAAATTCACTGGATTGAGATTTGAAGGGGAAGTACGTTGAACACAATTAATTGAAATGTTCTTACACTTGATATTAAGCAGAAATCAATAGGTACAAAATGAAAATTTATCAGATTAATTATTTCCATTTAATTTTATAACAAATATAAGTATATTACAGTATAATACAGTAAATAACATGTGACGCTTAAACTCATGAATGAGGTAGGCAAGGCAGACAGTCTTAAACTTTTAAACATTAATATCTATTTTTTTGAATTATAAATACTATCAATTTCAATTTAATTTAACACCAATCGGTGCACAATGTTTTTGGTTAACCTGTCTTTAGCTAACACAAATAGATTCGACGGTTTCCCAACACGTGAACACGCAACATATAGTTGCCCATGAGAAAAACATGGATTTTCCAAATCTAAACCATTTGTGGTTGTGCATGACCTTCTGCTGTCCTGATTCTTTGAGCTGGATTTCTTGATTCAATTTGTTCTGCCAACTGATGGGCTCAGCAGCGCCATCTATTGATTACTTACTCAACCCAGTCGAAAGGTATCGACATCTTGATTCAATTTGTTCTGACAACTGATGGGCTCAGCAGCGCCATCTATTGATTATTTACTCAACCCAGTCGAAAGGTATCGACATCTGTTAGAATCATTTGGAGTTAACAGATAATTGTGACTGTCAAATAATAACAGACAAATAATTAGCAATAAATTTAAAAAAAATATCCTATGTCCATCTCCTGGCTCTAAGCTACCTCCCTACCAATTTTCAGCCAAATCTGTTCTGCCGTTCTTGAGTTATAAGTGGTGTAACTAACACGACTTTCTTTTATATATATAGATTTTATATTTTAATCTGAATAAACGTAAATTATAATTATAAGTTATTTCAGTCGTCTCATTTTTTACTGGGGCTGAATGGAAATATATAAATCATAATTGTACAAGATTTATAGTGAAATGTAGTTACCTATTACCAACATAATTCATTAGTAGAAATATCTTTATCTAATCTCTATCTCTCTACTTTGGGTGGTCATAGGTTCCTGCTTCGGTGAGGCGCATTCGACCAATATTTATTTAATCAAAAAGATCCCTACACTACTCAGATTGGAATGTGTCTTTTAGCTAAATTAGTGTTTCTGATAAGATGGTATTTTCATTCACCTCAATAATTACAGAATGTTTATGAAACAGTTTCAAAAAAGTCTATGTTGGAACGGCATATACATTAAAGAACTTGAATGAACATTCAGATACACAACATACCTGGCTCTGATATTTGATAATATGAATATCTGGTATACTATATAGAAAAGTGCTTATATTTCAACAGCACACATCTTTTGAAACAATTTAAAAAATGGAATACTATAGGTACCTATAAAGTGTGGAAGAGTGTAAAGGTTCAACCTCAGGGTTTCTTGAAAAGGGTTGCTGTTAGTTCAATGAGACACGGGGAGTGGTGCGACAGTTTAATTCCAATTTCGGGGGAGACAGAGGACCTCGATTCCTTGCATTGATTCTAAAATAATTACACAGACTTTCAATAAAATAAATAAAAGTAGTTAATAAAAACTTCACCTACGTGTTACTTCATTTAGTAGTAAAAAACCATTACCCATTACCCACCTAAAATATTTACGGGCACGGGACTCGACGATGAATCTTGTCCTTGAGGACCACAGTAAGGTAATCTAGAACCGAATTTAATTTACAAGCAAGCGAGAAAAGGTTCAAAAATCCAACAAATATGGCGCATTAAAAAGTCACTAACGTCTCTAGAGACGAAAAAGAATCTCGACAGCAGTTCATAAAAAATGCAAAAAAACCGACGACGTATAATAATAGTTGCCTACCCCGGGAGATAATAGCCGTGGATACTAAGTATCAAGGGCGGCAGAAAACTGTAAACAACAGGAATCGGCCGTCACTGCGGTGGGTAGGTTACAGAGAAAATTCACCAGATGGCGGAACAGTGTTATTATTAGATTGACTGGTGCCTCAGCTATACTTGTTGTCTTATAATGGTAAGTCAGTTTGGCACATATTTGGCAATACAGTTGATGATCACCTGTTAAAAGTTCTTTCTTGAGATGATCCAACAGTAAGCTTTGCAAGGATTGGTTATCAGTCTTATTGGGAAGTCCAGAAAGTCACAAACGTTTTTGCCACCTCTTGTACATATACTACAACGTAAAAAAGTGAGGATTTTTCCAAAAAAAGTTCTAGAAACACAAGACAAGATGGACTCTACGGAATCATTCAATCCAGAGCGGTCAGGAGTATTGATTTTGATATTTTCCTGCTCACGAGGAGTATTCAACAAGAATTTGGAGCAATCCTCTTGTTGTCCTAAAGAGTATGTAGTGGACTTCAAAGACTCCAGGAAATCAGTTGGTGGGAAAGATGATACATTCTTTCGAAACTGCAGAGCTGTATGAACAGGTCTTTGAGTTTGGTGAATAAGTAGGACACGTTCTCATTCATCGTTAAAAACTTGTTCTCGAAAGTCTTCGTTATGAGCAACACTTGTAAAATGTCACCCCTTTTTGTCATTGTTTCACTTGGTGCTCGCCATTTCAATATTGGAATTGTATCTTCAGGATTCAGGAAAAGAACACCATCCGATTTCAGACGTGGATTCTTGTTGATTATCATTGTCATTAACCTGCAAAAAATATATTTTGAATTATTTAAAACTCTTGTATTGAAAGGTAAAAGGAATCAGAGAAACTCATGCTAAATATTACTTGCTATGGTGCTAATTGATTAACACAATCAAAATACTTGAAATTCATTTTTGGAGAATCCTTTTGACACGTTCAACTCAAATGAATTTTTATTTGTTAACCTCGTGCAGATACTTACGAATCATGTGTTTCTTGAAGAATTACGTCCCACCGATATTTTTTATTAATTTTAAATTTGTTATCATTACTTTTTTATATCTTTATAGAGATTTGATTCATAAATGATGACATAAAAAATAAAAAGTATCAAGTTTTTGACAGCGGTGCGGTATTTCTTTCTGGTGTGAATAAACAGAGAAAGCAATAACCGCTTGAGTGATTCCAAAATGAATCGAGAACGGCTTAGCCCCTTCGAATTAGACTATTTTCATTGCACGTTGCCAAAATTATTAAGATTCTAACGTCAGCCCATATATTAAATTTTGAATGCGCGCGCATCCAAATTATGATAGATTACGATTCTGATAGAATCCGTTATGATATTTTACGAATTCTATGGTGTACGATTTCTATCCTGTACGATTCTGATGGTGTCCCGTTATGATATATTACGAATATGATTTTGTCACGTTTCTATCGAATAAGTTATGATAAAATACGTTATGATGAAGTACGTTCTGATAATGTACGTAATGATAGTATACGTTTCTATAAAATACGATTTCTATAAAGTACGATTCTGATATTATACCATTATGACGCATTACGATTCCTACCATGTAGCGTTATGATATGGTATATTATGATGCAATATATGGACTCACTGAGCGCATGGAGCTCAAGATATAGCCTATAACTTCGAAGTGGTTGTCATCTATACATATTTTTTTTTGAACTAACTGGAAGGTGAACATCAAATATTAATTCTATGAAGTCTTATGAGTGTTGGATTCAACATTATAATTTCGTAACACCCACAGTGCATAACACCCAAAGTGCGTAACACCCAAATGTCATAACACCCAAATTTCGTTATGCCCACACTCACCGAACATACCCGAATGATGCGCACTTTGGGTGTTACGCACTTTGGGTGTTATGCACTGTGGGTGTTACGAAATGTGGGTGTTACGCAGCGCACCCATTTATAACTTACAGTTATATTTATACAGTACAGAATAAGTGCGAAGAGTGAATTAGATATGAAGTGTTGTTGTGGTTCACAAACCAAAATGCAGCGAATTAACTGAAGTATTCTTACAAAATCGAGAAAAATGTGCTCGGTGTCTCATTGCTCATTATATAATACTAGTACTATTTCACTACATAAATTCCCCATTAACGACAAAAAGCTTTGTCTCAGGAGGAAATATATATTGAAAATTAGTAAACCATTAACTAAAGATATGTTTGTGAGTAGCCTCCATTTTCTAGAGCGTCTGAAAGTGAAGTTTAGTGGACGTTTCAGTTCCCACTTTGAAGCCATTTTCAAGACTTCATAATATAATATTTATCAATATATAGTTAAAGCAAAGTATGATTACATTCGTGTAGATAAATCACAGTTTTCTAGTCTCTTTTTTATCCTTATTCACACTATCCTCCAATTAGTCAGTAGAATAACTGCCAAGAAAAAATGTATCTCTTGCTTAGACACATTTTTTTAAAGCATGATTTAAGATTGGGACCTTTGGTGTGAGATCAGTTGCCCTAACACCAAACTAATATCACTTGATATTATCAATATTCTTCTGAAAATAACCTTGTTAACGAATTGAACAATTAGTCGAGTGATATCAGTTCAGCGTTAGGGTTGTTGATCTCTATAAATCAATGATTCATTTGACTGATTCATTGGCATCCATGCATTGCTTCAACTCTTCGAAAAACAAGTTTGGTGCGTTGGGAGTGGAGTACCCAACCTATTTCTTCAGCTTTTTCTTTTGAAGAAACCTTATGTTCTATAAGTTTTCTTCGAAATACTCAGTAATGAATTATACAATGTATAAGTACAGAAAAAGTTTTTGTAGCAAAACAAAAATAATCAGGTTTTTCTCACGAGTTATTTGAATAGTAAAAATAAAGCATTTGTTGAAACACTAATCGGTGACATGTTTTATTAAATCTGATATATTGATCCTTTATTTAGCACAAAAAGCTAATTACATGCAAACTTTTACTTCTATATAATATTTAGGAAATGACATTACCTATTTATTAACATAATATAAGGGTTGAAATATGTTTGCAGAACCCAGATAAACCCGCTTTGCAGGAACATTGGCATTTCCATCCCGCATCAGCCAGCAATATACTGATTTCATGTGGATGCTCTACTAAAGCTAATGTTCGCAAACATAAGCTCCTTATTATTTATGGTTACTTTCTTCCACTCCACATGCAATGATATACCCTGCTTTGAACACAGCTTCACCCTCTTTCAACGGTCTAGTTCTGCTTCCCTCGTAATCCAGAATACTACGAAGTTCCAATTCAATAATAGACATTTTGATCTGGAATGTAGGCAGGTGAAGTAGTTCAAATTATAACACGCACTCACTGTAATACTAGCCAAACATGTAACTATCTTAGCACACAAAGAAACTGAAGACGTTTTAATAATAATTATCACTCGACAAGTCCTCAAGAATGCAAAACATGAACTAATAGTACCATTACTTCAAATTTCAAATGGCCAAAATTCAAAATTTGTTGTTCACCCTAAAGTGAAGCCATCTTGGATTTAGCAACGCCATCTAGCGGTTGACAATTTCCGCCTATACAATCTGTCTTCTTCTTTGTTTGTTGGCCCCAGCTTCCGGTGGTTGGCGCCATAATGGCCAGTACGCTTCTCATTGGTGTTGCCCAACAAGAACTTTGTCCAGGGAGTGCAGGGAGTCGTGTTGTTCCACAATACTGCACTCCTTTTTTAGTGTATGCTCAATTTTGATTTTAGGCTATCGTGTGTATGTAACGGTCCAATTCTTCGGTGCTGAGAGAAAAATTGGTATGACATAGAACACAGAGGTATAACTTTTCTCGCTTCGGAGCAGCGGCGAAGCATTACACATCCTAAAGGATCCTTTTCATGGAGCAGTAGAATTCCAACTGTCATTTTTATGTCATTGGTCATTTATACCATTGTTTAAGTTTATTGTTTGGATTTATATTCTGTGGTACGCATGGTCTGGAATTCTAATATTTTGAAAATGTCGAATCCGTTGACATTTTATAAATGGAGAAAGGAATTTTTTTCAAATTTTGATGATATATCAAATTGAAATGATACATCAGCATGAAGTGAGAAGGAAGCAAATAGCTAGTGTTGTATCAAGTGTTCTCCACTGAACTATATATACATAACGTATTATGGTTTTTAAATAGAAGAGACGTACCTTACAAGGAAAAAGTGAAGTAGGTTGTGGATATATTTAAGAGACTCAGTGAATTATATAACCTTGTATATATTTTTGTCATTACTGATTTTGTTTCGAATTGCTTAGAAATGTTGATTTGATAACAATTTTCAGTTGTCAATAAAAAACGTCCTAGAATTCTATTGAGTTTTAATGATTAAAAAAACAAAGAAAACTGAGTAAATAGTTTTTATTATTTCAGGATATATTCTTGAGTCTGACCTAATGATCTACCTTAACCTAATCAAACAAAAAACCGCCTACACTTCAACTAACACTAACCTATACCCACTAAATCTAAATAACATTCAAAACTATAGAATATGAAAACAAATAAATTTGAATGAAACTGAATAAAAGTACGAGAATTTCACTAATTTTCAAGAAATCCAAGAGCCCATACACAAACGATCCTACAGAAACTAAAAATGGCTGCAAAATAACATCCGCTTTGCTGCTATGAAGTTGAAAATTTTGAACTTCTCAAGGTCACTGCTCGAGCAGTAAAATCTGTCAAAAGCTACTGCACTTGCAGCAGTTTAGTGCCATGAAAATACATCTTGGGTTTATTTTTATGGCCTTTAACTACTGCAAGTACAGTAGCTTTTGACAGATTTCACTGCTCGAGCAGTGACCTTTAAACAGAGTTTATAGAACGGAATTTAATTTTTGTGTTAATCGTTGTGTTATTATCAAGCGTTGCATTAAGATATAATAAACGTAGGTGTTTATGCAACTTTTGTTTTGATTTAAGCATAATTATTCAGGCTTTCTAGAGAATGACCCGTTGTTACACCGGTGTCCGTAAATTAATTTATATCCTTTATTCATCAATGTATTAGAAAAGGATAGACGCCTACGGATAGCAACTTGGTCACTGATTGAAATATACCAAGTTTCAAACAAATTATAATTTCGAATTATTTCCTGATGATTAAATTCAATAGATTAATGTTCTCAATATTCATTTTGTTTTTAACAAAAGTGCTGACAGATGACAAACTTGCGCATTTGTCTTGTATTCACGAGCATTGTCGTAAAAATCGAAAATTAACAAATTTCCAAGGTCACTCGCCAGATCAACGTTTACGCTTGCGATTGAGTAGTGTATGAACGGGTGTATATATTTCATTGGATTCCATTTTCAACTTACGACTATTGTTGTGATAACGCTTGAGACAAAAATAAAAAATCGTTCTATAAACCCACCATCAGAAGTTGAAATTTTTCAACTTCAAAGCAGCAAAGCGAATGATATTTCGTTAATTTCGTAGCCATTTTGAATATCTATAAGGTCGATTGTGCAGAGGCTCTTGGATTTTTTTAAAATAAGTTAAAATTTTTGTCGTTTTATTCAAATTTGTTCTTTCAATTGGTTTTTATATTCTACATAGTTTTGAATATTGTTCAGATTTGTTTTATTTAGAGGGTAGGTTAGTATATGTAGTGTGGACTGTTTTGTTTGGTGAGGTTAAGCCAGACTAATTACTTCATTTGTGAGCATGTTCATCGCTTCGGAATAACCGTGGATTAATAGGACTTTTGTGAGGATTTTGCGCATATTCTGAGCGTATTGACTCCTGAAAAAAATTGTTATTCGAAACAAAAAGTCTGAGATAAGTACCTTTAATAGGATCGCAGGATGATATTATTTCTTATTGAACAAAATATTGTTTCATTATGAATAAAATAAATTTTATGAAATTTCATTTATACAGAAACACTTGAGCTTGGAGGCAGTACTTCAAGGTACTGTACAAATATCGCTATGGATTGAATAGCGATTTAGTCTAGTAATGAAATATAACTCCACTGAGATGAACAATTCAGTTCATCCAATTCTACTTTAATTATGTTGATTTTCCATATCATTATTTTCAGGTCTATTTATCTGGTGAAACTTCAGAATAACTATCAATATTTAATATTGCAATGGTTATTGAAAATAAAACTGATAACTGTTATAGAAGAATATAAATATACACCATGAAGATTTCTGAAATATCTTCGAGTAACATTATATCTATTGAAAAATTTTGATTTGCACCAAAATTGCATTATTTGTCTAATTCTCGAATATTTTTCAATAATAGTGGTATAGTTTCTGGAAATCATAATCAAATACCAATAAATATAAATAGCATAAATGACATGAAAATCACAGATTCCACTGCTTTCAACCCCTTTTCATGGAGCAGTGAAATTTTTACTGCATTTGCAGCAAAATCTCTACGGAGAATGCGCACTTGCATTTTACTGCACTTGCAGTAAGAATTCTACTGCTCCATGAAAAGGATCCTTAAAAGCTGCCTCGGACCTCGGATAACAAGAACTCAGGATGGATAACATAAAAGAGGGAGTCGTTAAATGTCATATTGCATGTGTATATATAGTCTTTTTTGTATAATTTTTGTTTTTAGTATCTTTTTTTTTCCTATAATTTTATATTATCATATGATAGGAAGTGATACTGAAGAAACTAGCAAAGCCACATAAGAATTTCGACTCGGGGTGGGTTACCTAATTTTAGTCTCATTTCAGGCTAATTAATTGCCATGTACCCGAATTTTTTGCTCTCCCCCTCCATTGAAGAATTCGTGGCTTTGCTAACTTCGGCCGAATTCAGCAGAGTCATATTTCAAAATTCACGAAAAAGTGAATTGATATGGCCAAATAGTAAAGCCTATATTAGGCTAATTTATTACCCTCTTTGAAATTTTTTTACTCTGTTTCATCATAGAAAAATCTGTGGCCTTTCTAGCTTCGGTAAATAGTGATTTTTAGGAATATTTTTCGGCTAATTAATTTCGTTTCAGAAAAAAAAACAGGATTATTGAACCTCGCCAAGGCGATGATGTAATGATCCAAACTATATATATTTGACAATTCCACATGTCGAAATGATGAATACCATCGAATTATCGATGAATGGTCAATATTGAATTTTTTTGATCAACATTTTTTGAAACAAACCTGTGACTTTGCTAGCTTCGGGCGAAGTCAGCAGAGCTATTTCTGCAATAACAACATTTTTCAAAGATTATAAATAGTAATATTCAAGATTCAGTTTTAGGCTGATTAATTACCTTAGTTTCATATTTTTTGCTCCTCGCGTTTTCGGAAAAACTTGGTTTACTTATTGATTCTCATTGTCGATGAAGTAATTATTCCAAATTTCAAATATTTGAAATTCGAAACGATGATTACCGTCGAATGATCGATGGATGGCCAACATTGAATTTTTTCTGATCAACTTTTTTTTAAACCAAACTGTGGCTTTGCTAGCTTAGGGAGAAATCAGCAAAGCCATTTCTGCAATAACAAACATTTTTCATAGATTTTGAATAGTTATATTCAAGATCCAGTTTTAGGCTAATTAATTACCTTAGTTTCATACTTTTTGCTCCTCGCGATTAAAAAAAAGACACAACAAGTCTCGGTTCATTTCAATGTTGAAAGAAAAATTTACGTCTGAAAATATCCCTGTGAAGCAAGCTGATAATGATGCTGATGTCCTGATAGTTGAAACAGCAATAAAACAATTTAACTCGACAAAACCAACTATCCTTGGCGGTGAAGATGTTGATTTGTTGGTATTACTTACTGCTCGAACGCCAACTGAAAGAATCATTTATTTTTCAAAACCTGTGAAGGCTCAACAACAATCAAAAATATATTCATCCAAGAGTTTATCTGCTTTTTCAAAATGCCAAAATCATATCTTATTTCTACATGCAGTAACTAGTTGCGACACGACATCAGCATTTTTCAGGAGAGGTAAAAGATCAGTTTTGAAATTGTTTGAGAGACAAGATTCAGTTGATTGTGCTGACGTTTTCAAAGAAAGTACCTCTACTCCACAAGCTGTAATCACCAACGGAATTCGCTCTCTTCTTTCAAGTTACGGAGTCCCAAAAAAAAATTACGTGCTTAGATAAGTTTCGATACTTTTGCAAAAAATACGTACAAAAAGAAACAAGTACAATTAGCTTGTCTTCCTCCAACCTCTGCTTCTGCTCATCAACATCTATTTCGGGTATATTATCAAGTTCAAGTATGGCTTGGTAATAAACTAAAACCAGAAGACTGGGGTTGGAAGTTAATTGACAATATATTGGAACCAGTTCAGACTTTACTCCCTCCTGCACCCGAAAAACTCCTAAACTCAATTTTTTGCAGAAAGTGAAAAACGGGGTGTAATGTTAAATGCGGCTGTAAAAAAGTTGGTTTGTTTTGTTCATTAGCATGTATCAGTTGTCGAGGCCAATCGTGCTCCAATGTTGAATCATCAGTAGAAGAGGATTCTTACGATATAGGCGAGGAGACATCTGATGCATCGCTCTTTGAACAATTTATTTGTACCCAGCAAGAAGAAGAAGAAGGAGGAGAAGAAGTGCAAGACAGTATGGATTATGTTCCATTAGAAGAGTATCGATCAGACGAATAATTTTCTCAATTTACGCATTACTTACACCGCTCTTGTTATTTACAATAGTACCATTTCCAATTTAATACAATAGCTTTTTAACTCAACAGAAGCACAATAGATCGTGGAATAGGCCTACCGGGGAAACCATGTAAAAAAAACGCGGCATGTACACTACCTCACGGGTGGCTCGGAAACGTGTGCATATTATGAAGAATACAACTTGTTCAACATTTTGCATCGCTGTATCTCCGAAATGGCGATTCTTAGGAGAAAACATGTAGGAACAATTTTTATAGATAATTGCATGATGAATAATTTTTGTCTCACCTATTTTTATTATAAAACTTACCGTTTATCTGGAAAACTGAAAAACCGATTTTTGCAACATTTGACCTTGAATAATTTTTTTCCACACTTCGGATTGATGTGGATAATTGACAAATTGTTTAAAATAGGGTTCCCAACATTCATGCCAATTTTTAGCAAGGTGTGAATTAATGTAACCTTCAATGTCTATTTTGACCGGATTATTAGGGTACTTGATCTCAAGGAAAATTTTTAACTTTCACACCAAAGGTTCCAAACTCATCGTTCATCTAGTGCATACCTAGCTATATTCACCTAGGTATCCACTGAAGAATTATTTTTTATTAAAAAATCAATTTCAAGGATTCCCTGAATTGATATCTAATTGAACTGCTCATTGAGTATTGTCTCCTGAACAATTGAGAAATACATTGCATGTCTTGAGAAATTTTTTTTGTATACAATTGATTTGTTGTAAGAAGTAAATTGAAATCATATAATAAAATCACTAGATTATGTATTTATTTTTTCATATATAAAAGTACCTACTCGATATAATTTTTCGAGGGGTATTTCACTCAGGTGAATTTGTACAGCAAATTATCAAATCAAATTTCATTTAAGATTTCTACCTCGATTTCTAGTGAATAATGTAGTCACTGGATTTTGAAAGTAAAATATCCCTTGTAATTTTTTCAGAAGCAAGCCATTATAGCTATTTCCAAGGAGTATATAACCCTACCTCAATGTCAATAAATATAGAAATGGGTGTATTTATTTCCTTAGTTATTTGATAAACAAAGATACAATTCACACAGGTTCATTGTGCAAAGAAGAGCTGCTTTTGAAATTTGATTCACAGTATATTTGCTATTCTTTGATGAAGAAACAAGATACTTAATCCGAATGGTATAATGAATGGAGAAGCAACCGCCATTTCGTAAAACCCTGGTTTGTTACGATAATGTTTGTATAATTCTGAATTACATCATACAAATGTCTTATTTTTTTGTACACATCACCAACCGACAAAGAGTCCATCTTGTTGTTACCCGTTCTTGAGTTTTCAATCACAATTAACACAACAGAATGAGCATACAATCTTCATTTCAACGACTTTGTTATGAGCTAAATTCATGGATTTTGAAATTACATTCATGAATGGACATTGAAAATGGGTATCATGAGTTTGATACTGAATATTTCAATCAGTGAAACTAAGGCTGGATTCAGACAGATCCGAAATCCGTTCGTACGACGATCCGACAGCTTTCTGATTGGTCTAAATTCGAATTTAGACCAATCAGAAAGCTATCGGATAGTCGTACGATGGTATTTCGGATGTGTCTGAAGCCAGCCTAAGACCTATCAATTTCTCACATATTTACTATTGACCATAATGAGCAGCCATCCTCTCACAGCAGTTCATTCTCTTATTCGAAATTGATGAAAACTTGGTCTCGAGACCAATGAAAGATTTCTAATTTTGTATAATTATAATAACACTACACATCATTTCACATCACAATCACAGTTAGTATGCAATAACATGGAACTCATTTATTAGTCAATCATTAGGGAAACTTTTTGAAAATGCACTTTGAATTTTCCGTTCTACTGCATTCGTAGATATATTCTATATTCTTGAAATTTCCATAATCTTCTTTTTTTTGACATTAAAATAACATAACCAAAAAAAATGAAATTGTCATATGAAAAAAATCACGCATGCGCAGTGGATGAAAGATCACGGATTGTGAGACTGCAACAGAGATATTATCGGCCTCACTTAGTTAACATTGGCTCTTTTCTGGTATTATCTATATTGGTTTTAATACATATGTCTATTCCACACGGCCGTTCAACGTATACATTGTTGCTAGGCAGAGACCAATCAGATTTGTCGCAGCTTAGCAACAGCGTATCCACACAGAACTGCGAGTGATTCAAGAATAGGGCCCCTAGTTGGGAAGAATTTTTACCGATGAGGGCGCTGATGTCTGTTCAGAAATGTCGGCTCTAAACAGTTATCAGCTGATCGTAATGTGTCAAAACATATGTTTATAATTGTTCAAGTTGTATTGTTCCTTGTGTTTTACGAGTTTTAGCGAAGTTCTGTGTAAAACAAATGTAAAGACTATTCAGTGTGTGAATGCGTAAGAGAACTGTTTTTTCGTACGATAATTATTAAAATAAGGAATACGTATGGAAAGAAAGGTTAGGATTTCTTCTTTTTCTACTAAAATATTTCTCCACACAACAGCTCACATTAATTAATTTCGTCATCGTTATAAATGAATATCAATTTCATCGAATCGCAAAAGTGAAGCACAAGAACACCAGAATGCACCACAATTTCAGATCACATTCGACAGTGACAGAAGTATGTTTTTGTTTTACTTGATGAAATAGTTCAAATATTTGCCGATAGAGGTGTATCTGGAATCTGGATGATGAATTTCCCGATAGGGAATTGGGAAGAATTTCTACCGATGAGGGCGCTGATGTTTGTTCAAAAATGTCGGCAACAAACCGTAATCAGCTGATCGTAATCTGTCAAAAACATATGTTTACTATTGTTTACGTTGTATTTTGTATTGTACCTCGTGTTTTTCGAATTTTGGAAAAGTTCTGTCTAAAACAAATGTGTAGACTAATCAGTGTGTGAATGTGTTAGAGAAGTATACCATAATTTCACATTCAGAAGTTTGTTTTTGTTTTACGTGATGAAATAGTTCAAATATCTTCCGATAGAGGCGTATCTGGATGATGAACTTCCCAATAGCGATAGCGATGATATACCTAATAGCCTGTTTCGACGATGCAAGTTTGTCGCTGCAAGTCCAGAAAACTGCATGCGTTCATGCAAGTTTTTCGAGTTGCATGAATCTTTTTTGGTGTGATAAGTTGCAGCGACTTAGTTATTCCTATGGTGAATTCGTTGCCGCAAATAGACGGAGAGGCAGAGCCCAAAAAATTATTTGAATTTACTGAGCCTGGTTTTTTTTTGGCTTATTGCAGTGGTTGTGTACACAAACATACTGCGGTCAGTCAGGCGAAACTGAGAACAGGTGTCTCAGGTACGCTATCGAACCTGCCGTACCTGCCGAGGTAATAAAACGAATTTACTAAAGCTGATAATTGTTATACAGATTGTATATTGCATATACATAAAAGTTACGACAGTCAGTCAGCTGAATATGGGGACAGAGCTGGTCAGTCAGTCGCAATGTATGTACAAAAAATAAATACGGTGCAACTAATTTACTACACTTCAAAATTTTTGTGAGGGTATTAAATGCTATATGAAACATAAAAAAAATGATCAGTTATCGATTTTGCGGGACAACGCCCGTCAGTCAGCAAAAATAGAAATGAAAATTTCGCGCGGGCTTGGCGTCGCAGGTGGCGGTTTGCTTTCTTCTTTATCATTTGATAAACGAAATAAGTAAGTAGGCCATTTAGTAATAATAATATAACAATATATAACAGTTATTATACTTCTAGATAATATTTATCACAACTAATATTTGCTCAATTTACTCATCAAAATTCTTGTTCCAAATCATCAAATTCATTCATTTCGCTCTCACGATCAGAATTGTCAAGCTCTGTCGTTTCCGATTGAGTTTCGGGTTGGGAATCTGAAAAATCAATATAATTACTGTTATTATAAACAATAAAAAAAAAATACTTTTTACATTAAATATGAAGCATTGAACTTTGCCCACACTATTATTTTCATACTTGAATTTTCCTGAGGAGATTGAATGACGACATCTTTGACGAATTGTGGTAATTGATCGCCTTGGAACCAAATAAAATTCATATTTATTGTTGTTTATTTTCCACCCGTGATCGGTTGGAGACAGTTCTGTCGTTACTTTTTGATGTGCATTTCGCCAAATGTTTGCAATGTAGCTCGCTCTTAAAAATTGTTGCATCAATTCTGATTCACATGGTGGCATACTAGTGAATTCATTGCACTGTATTTATTTTTTGTACATACATTGCGACTGACTGACCAGCTCTGTCCCCATATTCAGCTGACTGACTGTCGTAACTTTTATGTATATGCAATATACAATCTGTATAACGATTATCAGCTTTAGTAAATTCGTTTTATTACCTCGGCAGGTTCGATAGCTTACCTGAGACACCTGTTCTCAGTTTCGCCTGACTGACCGCAGTATGTTTGTGTACACAACCACTGCAATAAGCCAAATAAAAACCAGGCTTAGTAAATTCAGAGAATTTTTTGGGCTCTGGCTCTTGGTCTAAAACCACAAATATGTGGTGGCATCATTGTGAAGAATAATGATTTTGAACATTTCAATTATTTTTCGAAACTTAAGGAATCAAGTTGAGGAATAAGATGATTTAATCACAATATCAATAATTAGAAATGAATGAATAAATTATATATCAGTTGTGATAATGTAGACTTTCATCTTGGTAACATTCAGTGCTATTTTTTAATATTGGCAATGCAAACATTGCAAACTGACAGCTACATGACATATCTCGCCGCGAGAAGTTGCACTAGTTGCAGCGACAAAATTGCATCGTCGAAACGAGGTGTAAGATGCCTGATATACCCATCCTATGATTTCAGATTTCTCTTTCTTGGCTTGGATTGGAGTTGAAACTGAAGTGTATTGTATAATGTTTGAATTATAAGCCAAGAACGAAGAGCAGTCATTATTATTACAGTATTTCATAGATGTTTTGTTAATTTGACTCTCACCCACTGCATTCTTCTAGTCATATTAATCAGCCCTCTACTCATAATGATTAGAAATATTGTTCTACTTTGTATAGTTCTTATGAGCCCTGGTGAGTGATGTTGGAAAATGTTGATACTGGTTTTGAAAAATTTGTGAATTTCAAGGAACTCCACAATATCCCCATGAATATTGGACGGGAAGGTGGTTTCCCTATTCCCCCAGTGAAGTAGATCAAAATCAATTGGTCATTACACAAATGAATCGTTTGCATGATCCGAATCATGGGATAATAATGGGAAAGGAAGATGCCAGCTGTGATGATGCTAAAGTTTGTTGATATAACTAAAGTATATTTATTGTTTTATCACAATGTGTTTCAGACAAATTTAGCAGTTGATTGGTTCATGGACAGTGAAAATTATACCTGTTTTGAGGATAGAAGTTTATTTTTACCACAAAGCATTATCCACCCTATACATACTGTTGAACATATACCTTCATCGTATAATGTGAGATATGCCACTTTTTGAGACATTTTTTTAGTAAATCTCATATCAATACCTTTCAGGCACCTCACAAATGTATGAATGAATCTATTGAATATACCCAATCTGTTCCTACCTTGTAAGTATTTACAGTACTAATATAGCTGTGGTTTATTCACATTTTCTGCAGTGGAGCACATCGACCATTGTGGGCTGTATACGGTGAATACACTTTTGTTCCAAAACAACGATGGATTCACAATTTGGAACATGGAGCAGTTGTTATGTTGTATCATCCATGTGCTAATAAGTACCAAGTTAAATTACTCAAGAGTATAGTCAAATCATGCCTCTACAAATATGTAATTACTCCATACAGGGAATTGACATATGACAAAGTAAGTTATTTCTTGCGAAGGTGGGCTGCGTTTAGAAACTGTACACTGCATCTGGGCTTTTGAAAATTGTTTGAGAACTCAGGGCCAAACATGACGCTACATCCTAGAATCTTGGTTGTAGCTGTTCAGAAATGTGGTACAGGCAACAAATTTTTATCCTGTCTAAAAGTGGGGTTTTGGGCGTGTCATGTGCACCAAGCATGTATATTGTTTTGATAATAGATTTCAAACATGAGTAGTGTTATAAATTGTTTGTGTTATTGGAAACCAAGTAAATTAGGTCATCGATACAAAACTATTTTAATGATTCCCTTTTCGTGTCAATTACATCAACATCATAATAATAATAATATCCCTCACTCTGGTATATATATATGGATACAGAATGTTCTACAATACAATATATTACATATATATATATATATATATATATATATATGGATACAGAATGTTCTACAATACAATATATAACATATATATATGTATATATATATATATATATATATATATATATATATATATATATATATATATATATATATATATATATATATACATATATATAAAACATGCCCCCTTTTCGAACAAAAAAATTTAACAACAATTAAAAATAATCATTTAAACGTTTTGGTTTAACTATTTTTCTCCCAGCCCTTGTGAACTGCATATCCTTTACCCTTTCGCTACCAGTACTACATTCACCTGACATGTCCATCACTTTATTCATTTCCGTATGAGTACCACTCTTATCCATTTCATAAGTTTTTACTCTTTCTTCAGTCTCACAATTCAAATTCTTTCCATAATCATTCTCCCTACTATAATAAAAATTAAATAATTCATCATATTCATCGTTTGCAATGAAATTATCAGTAGTTACTTTTTCAAGGAACCTTCTGTTTCTATTCAAAAATAGATTTGATCTTTTCAGTCTCACTCAATATGCTCTAGGTCTGTTGTGGTCTACTCGTATTATAACTCTTGGCTCCCAACAGTTTGATCTACTCAATACCACCACATTATCATTGACATTTAAACACTTCAAATCTCTAGCATTTCGATTATAATACTTCTTTTGAATATTTTTGCACTTCTCTAAGTAAGATTTATGTCCCCCAGAGAAGACTTGAGGTTTGAGTAAATCAACTTTAGGTTTACCATGCCTTGCAAAAATTTCCTTTAGTTTAACAATCACTTCCCTACTCGAATTGTCTTTCAATAATACTATTTCTGGATATTTCGAATATGTATCCACTACTAGTAAATAAGTTTTATCTTCAAAATTAAACAAATCAGAAGCAACTATCTCCCATGCTCTATTTGGAACTTCCTAATTTATTATAGTTTCTTTTTGGTTCTTATTTTGATAAGTTAAGCATATGGGACACTTACTCACAAAATCTTCAATTTCTTTAGACATAAATGGCCAAAACATAACCTCCTTAGCTCTAACGATTGTTTTCTGAATTCCCAGATGACTTAAATGCAACCTTTTCAACATTTCATTTCGTAAAATCTGTAAAAGCGTGGATAAGGTGTCGTATATCGGGATATATATATTCTTGCGGTTGCGATACAAGTAAATGTCAAACTAATTGTGCGTGTCGAAAAGTAGGGCTGAAATGCACAATATTGTGCAAAAAATGTTGCGGACAAAATTGTTCGAATGTCATCGAACCTGAAATAGTTCTAAGCGATGACGTAATCGACGAACAATTTTCAGGAATTTCAGACGATATAGATGATAAGGAGGATGTAACGTTTGCATTAAGTGACGATGAAAATATTGTAGGAAATAACGATGATAACGCTAGCTATGAACCGGAGAAAAAAAAAAGTATTTCATAAGGTATAACAAAACTATTCATAACTTTTCTTTAACAAGGGCTCACTAACGGATGGCAGGAATCATATAAACAAATTTACGATCCTGAAATTCCTGAATATACGCAGACCTACAGTCTGAGTCTAGAGAATACCTGTGAAAGACAACGTGCTTCCTATAATGTCATCGGCTAGTTTAGGGTGTACAAACAAAACAAGAAGCAACTGCTCTTTGGAGAATGGCCTGTGAATTATGAATCTGAATTGTGGCTACAGTTCATTATCATGAGTTGAATTCAAAAAAGGAGTCAGGAGTCACAATTCAATGAGGAAAAAATCGCGACTCAATTCACTTCATACAAAGTTAATTGAAGCCAATGAATTGAATTCACTGAAAATGAAATCAATTCATTTCATTGAATTCACGATTCTGTCCAACTCTGGCAATAAGTAACCAAACCCATATAGTATCAAAACTGAACCTTAAAAAATGCAGCTGAAATTTATTTCCAATAACTGAGAGAGCTGCTTGAGGAAGCTATTGTATAGCGAAACACGTGTCGCGGTTTGGTAAACCCTAATATGTGAAAATATTACAGGTAACTGTATATTATTTGTTTCATTGGCAATATTTAACCAATATTCATATTGAAATGTTGTTTTTTCATTATTGATTCATATTAGTTCAACATCAATTATTCCACTTACGATATATATTATCTATATTGGGCCAATCTGAATTCGGTGTTCAGCCAATATAGAAAATGACAGTCCCCCAATAATGACGGCGGGCATATCTGACAGACGACAGTGAATCAGACAGTTGTAAATCCAGCCTGCTGGACAAAAAAACGGATCTACAAATGCTTATTGTGCATTTGTGTCTATTTAAAAAAAAATCTTGGTAATAATTCAATTTTGAGCGATTGTGAAGTTTCAATCCATCTATTCCCTTCTATTTTCGACAATAGATAGAATATTTTTATCCTCTTGCTGTTGAGAGACGTGAATTGTGGATTCAAGCAACTAGAAGAGCAGATTCTAGTACTGATAAGTTGAAATGGGCAACGGTATATTCATGCATTTTGTATCTCAGAATTGCAATTATAATCTCATTAAATTACTATTGTTGTTTATGGAAATACGATTTGTTTGTCCAGCAGGCTGATGCATGTGACGTCACATGCCCGCGGTCTATACCATTTGTCAACGAACATTTTTATGTAATATTATATCAATTGCAACTATTATTTGAAACATTTGCCGTTTTCAATTCATAACATGCGGGACTAATGTCTGCCAGATCGTGGTTTCCGTTCTTAGCGTGCTATGAGTCGTAAAAAAAAATCTAGCCTCACAGAAAGTCCGTCACCCGAAAGGTTTACGAGCTTTCAGCCTCTATCAGAAGATGTTCTGGTTGCGAAGGCACAACGTGAGTACGGGAGGTTCATTGCTCTGACATATTCCAACACAGGATTTTAACAGGCGTACTGAAATTAATTCCTGAATAAATGGGCATCATGTTGAGCTAAGAACTGAAAACATCAATTGGTAGTAGGTTGGTGAACTTGCATATTGAAACAAGTTTTAAAATTCGACAAAGCACACATCTTGTGAAATTTATTGATAATGAATTATTTTTCAGCCTCTTGCATTAGTGACTTGGGGACACCGCCTAGAAATGTCAAAAGTATCAACGGCAGTTGCAGTAGAATTCATCAGGAAATATGCTCTCAATGGCCCAGAAAATACTTTCAAGGATGGGCAGTATTCTTTGATGCTCGAGCGACGATCCAAAATAGTTTCCGATATGGGTGACACAAGTTTGTGTCCGAACCATTTCGATATAAATATGGAGTGAAGAAAGAAGCTCAAACAACACGTTACGTTATGTGCCCTTTGGGGGATACAGAAAATATCACTATTCCATCACCCTCTGAAATAATATTTGTCATACCTTCTCGAGGCAAGGATGCATTCAGACACTCCAGACGGCAAGTGCGAGCGTTAAAAAATTGAAAGAAACCTGACGTCACAACCGAGAATCTTGTTTGCTGCCGTTCAGAAATATAGACTCTATGATAACTTTTCATCCTCCTAGAAACGGGGCGTTCGGACGGGTCACGCATGATACGATTTTAAATTTGCAGTTTCAACAGATAGTTTTTGATATAATATGCTTCATGTTAATTTCGAAACCCAGAAGGCAGGATTTTTGTATTTGTTCTGATTATGACGATAAATAAAAATGTGATTAGGCAAAGGCCGATCGAGGTCCAGGTCTTGAGATAATTAAATACTTTTTATTTTTGAGTTGGATTTATGAATCGAACTGGAACTTGTCCTGGCTGAACCTCGATAATGTGACCCCCTTTGATCCGAAGGCTGAATCCACCTTCGCGATTAGGAGGGTCAATTTAGAATAATTATTAGTATTCTCCTTTTATCGTATTCAATATATCTATCTTCTGATCTTACTAAAATGGCGGGAATGAATGGATTCAAGCACACCCCTTGGTTCCTCAACTTTTTGTCTCCTGGTAATCGTATAACATTTTGGTCGTTCATATGGAATCATGGTAAAGAGTTGATTGGCTCGAAATTTGTTTTGGCAGCATTTTCAGTTTCACGGGAAATAACACCAACTAAGGAATCTTAAATGGGACACCCAATATATTTATGAATTTTTTGATTCAACAGTTCGTTTTAGATAAGAATATCCTATCTTTCTGATAAACACTGCTATGTTGAATCTGGTGATCTTGCGTACAACTTCATTGTCATCATGATTTTATTGTTTTATTCAGGCGCTGCAGACAAAATGCTATTAAAACCTGACACTGAATCCAATAGACATTATTTTCAGTACACCTGTAGTTTTTGGAGCCTACTTTGAAAAAAAAATGTTTTGCACGCGAGCACCTTTGGAAAGTGGGGAAAATTTCTGGGAAAACCCGTGAAACGTGTATTGCATAAATAGCTGGAAAGGGGATGGAAATTACGATATAATGTATCGAAACAAATTCATAGAGCGTGAAAATTCTCACAAAAAAGGCGTTCACATGTTTTTTTTTCAAAATTGCTTCCTATCAGAGATTATGACGAACAACTTGGAATAAAATAAGCTTTACCCCGACGCTCGACTATAATATCTGTTTTTGTCGAAAATTCATAAACCAAACGGTGTTTCAATGAAAATTATATCAACAATACTCAAATGTACGCACCACGGTCCACTTGATCAGATGGTGCCTGATCCACAAGGCGTGTTGTGAGGGGTGAGATATTGCTGCTTGGAGTTTCAGAATGAAACTGAGATTTCCAACTGAAAAATAAATCTCACTGCGAGAAAGAGCAGATTCTCTACTATAAATGTCCACATTCATGAAGCAATAGTCTATAAAATAAAGTCGCTACGACAATGAGTAGTGGTCGATGAAAACTAGCTCTCCCGAATAATTCAAAATCATGCGGAAATAAATGATGAAGTGAGTTGAAACACCCATTGAAGTGTACATAAGTGATAAACTACCATAAATCGTAGAATAATCAACATCAACAAAATTGTAAAGACTGTTGAATGATAGACCAAAACAAATTTATTCGTATCCAAAATATAGTAGATTTAGTTTGAAAAAAATATTACTGAACCAGTGGCGCGTATTGAGAACTGATATGGAAAATTCTGAAGTGTTTATCAAAGATGTGTACCAACTCGTCAAAAATGTGAATGAGAACTTAAGTACAAGGATTACTACCCTGGAAGAAGTAACAAAGAATTAATCAACAGCAGTTCAAAAGGAAGTAGAAGTAATCAGCAATGAATTTAAAATACTAACAAACGAAAACCTATTTCTGAGAAACAAAGTTTTTAAACTTGAGAAATTATTGAAACAGAACAATCTTGTCATTTAAGGCCTCGAACAAAAATCATAAGACAACCAGGAACACTGATAAAATAATTTATTGAATTGGTAACAACAAAACTAGATGTGCAGATTAGCAGAAAAGAAATTTGTAATATTTTCAGATTAGGAAAAAAAAGAGAACAGAGACCTATTCTGATTTCTCTCAGTAACAAAATCAGAAAACAGGAAATATTGAGGAGAGGACGTAGACTTAAAGGAACAGAAGTTATCAAAACTCAAGACCTTACTAGAGAAGAACAGGGAGATAGAAAGAAAAATTTCAGTAACAGTTCTTAAAGAAGCTAGATCTGCAAACAAACTAACATTCATAAAAAGAAATAGGTTGGTAGTGGAAGGAGAATCATATACAGCAACCGATATAAAAAAAAGATTTAGAAGCGAGTGAAGAAAATATTAATGTGTCACCAATTTAAAAAAGAAGAACATTGAGTGAACCAACAACACCATCTCCAAGAGAACTACAATAATTAGAAGCAGAAGAAGACGTGCCCATCTTGATAAAATAGAAACTGTAAATCACCAATTTTCAGAACTTAACACCGAAGGGGTGAAGGAAATACCACAGAAAACCACAAGAAAACACATTACAAACTCATCCAGCTTGGAGAACCCTAAGAAAAGCACACTACCAGAGAACTGAGAGGAGATCAAAAGAAGAACTGATTAAGGTTATTGACAAATGTTTCCTTTTTTTCTCAAGACGATTATTTCCATAACCCCAAATGCTAAACTCATTCGAGAATTATATGGTGAGAAAACCAAATTAGAATCAATGAATTGATTGTTAGTATTATTATTGTTATTATTCATAAGTCTTTAGTACCTAAGTGTAACAGAACTCCTATATTTAGAATTTTTAAGTGAAAAATAATAATACTTTTTTTCTGGACTCACATCAGACAAATGAGGTGTTAAAAATTAATGGACGTTCTGCCAATTTCATATTCATAATAATATTAGAAGCCTCGGAAGAATTTTAGTCGAAGTCCTAGTCCTTGAACAATTTGTCTTCGATTCTAAATGTATTGTACTCACAGAAACGAGAAAATTATCAGAAACCAACATATTCAATATACCAAATTACAAAATGCTTTACAATGGTGGACGACCATTCCAAAATGATGGCACAGTTATCTTCATGAAAAACGATTTTTATTTGTCGGTGATTTAAACATTAATATCTCAGAACGGGATAATAACAAAATAAATGATTATTTGACTTCAATGGCGGATTTTAATGACTCCTTGATCAATGAACCAACTCGAAGTGCCAATTGCCTAGTTCATATATTCATAAAAACTTCTCAAAATACTGAAAACCTAATCCCTATTGTGATATCAACAGATATAACGAATCACTTCACAGTACTTGTCCAAATAATTACCGAAAAAATGCATTTTCAAGCAATATAATAAATGAAAATGGAGTACAAAAGTTGCAAGAAAAAAAATTCATTCAGGAATAAAAAAACGTTGATTGGCAAAATATATGTAGAATCAGTGATTTCGATACATGCGCGGATCAATTCGTAAAAGAATTTCGAAAATATCTTGAAGAATGTACATATTACATAAGGATAAAAAGAGATGGAGGAAAGCGTAAAAAATGGATAACCAGTTCACTGGTCAAATCAGTTAATAAAAAAAAAACAGAATGTATACAGAATTAGAAAATTCTCCTGATAACTACGGACTGAAAACTGAATATGAGAACTATAAAAGAGTGCTAAATAAGCTTATACAAAAACAAAATGGAGTATTTCAAGAACAAAATTAGAAAAAGCTTAAATAATGTAAGTATATCATGGAAAACTATTAATGAAATATGTGATGTTAACGAGAGATTGGAAATTAATTATATAAGGGATGTAAATGGGATGATGATAGACCAAATGAAAAAAATAGATATATTTGATGAAACTTATATAAGAACAGGAAAAAGAACTATCGAATAAAATTACCAGGACAGTGAAACGTTCATTATGTGAAAACATAAACAAAAATTCCAGATTTCTATCGCCCACTAAACACTTGGAAATAATAAGCATAATAAAACAACTAACCGTAAAGCGTCAGGAATTCATTATTTAAAAGCCAAAACTTTGAAATTAGTGGCAGAATATATTGACGAACCCATCGCATATTTATTCAACAGAATGGTAGAAGTTGGACATTTTTCGTTTTGCTTCAAGACATTTATAGTTATTTCAATCCATAAAAATGGTGACCGAACTGAAGTGGTGAAAAACCGGCCGATATCCCTTATTACTCACTTCAGTAAAATCGTGGAAAAATTGAAGGTTGAATGCTTTCTTCAAAAAAAAAAAACAATATCCTGCTCACAATTTGGGTTTCAGGATGGGAAATGTACGCAAGATGCTGTAGTTCACTTGACCAAATATATTTACAGGGCTATGGGCAGTAGCACACCTTATTTAGGAGTATTCATATTGACGTATCAAAGGCATTCTATACCGTAAATCATCCAATTTTATTGTCCACATTTGAGAAAAATGGCATAAGTGGAAACTCTTTGCAGCTGTTCACATCGTACTTGAAGTATAGAACACAAATTGGACATTTTCCGTTTTGCTTCAAGACATTTATACCTAGTTATTTCAATCCATAAAAATGGTGACCGAACTGAAGTGGTGAAAAACTGGCCGATATCCCTAATTACTCACTTCAGTAAAATCGTGGAAAAATTGAAGGTTGAACGCTTTCTTCAAAAAAAAAACCAATATCCTGCTCACAATTTGGGTTTCAGGATAGGGAATGTACGCAAGATGCTGTAGTTCATTTGACCAAATATATTTACAGGGCTATGGGCAGTAGCACACCTTCTTTAGGAGTATTCATTGACGTATCAAAGGCATTCTATACGGTAAATCATCCAATATTATTGTCCACATTTGAGAAAAATGGCATAAGTGGAAACTCTTTGCAGCTGTTCACATCGTACTTGAAGTATAGAACACAAATTGTCGAAATAAAAAATACTTTCGGTAATGTTGAACAAATAGAATGTGGGGTGCCTCAGGGGACAGTATTGGGACCAATTTTGTTTTGTATACATGTTAATGGGCTATTTCAGTTGAACAACTTTGGCAGCATCATCAGTTTCACAGATGATACTGTGATATTCTACACAGGAAAAAATTGGCAAGAAGCCAGAGGAAAGGCAGAAAAAGACGTGGAGATCATAAAAGATTATTTTGATTATAAAAAGTTATCTCTCAATTTCGAAAAAACAGTTTTCATACCATTTTGCTGCTATCAGTCTCTACTCCCAGGTTTTGATTTTTTGACAATCTACAAACCAACTGAGAATTGAGTCTGTCACCCACTTGAAATGTCTTGGAGTAAAGAAATTAAGATGCATATTGTTACGATATTTCCTTGGGTTCGTCGATTAAAAACTTCACATTTTAACGTTGAAACGGTGACGTCGTAGAAAAAATATTTTGAAACTCTTGGCATGGTTTTGAAACCACAGAATTGAATTATTCAAAGCATGGAGTGGTCTCGGTAGTGTAGTGAATAGCTTATCTGCTTATCAAGCGGAAGGCCGGGGTTCGAATCCTCGCCGGACCTCCGTGCTGGGTAATCGCATGTTAATAAGTAAGGCTCGCACAAGTTTCGACTTCTGAGGGTTGACGTTCGTCAGCTGGTTAACGGAACGAACAACAACAATAGTATATTTGGACGAAGTTTTCAGTTGGAAAACCCATTGTGATAAACTATGAACTTTCTTTTTTTAAATCTCCGAAGCTTTCTTAATGAGGCACACAGTTACTTGCAATTTACTTCACCCAAATTGATTGAAGGCTTAGGTATGGTATATGTCTCTGGGGTAATTTCACCTCAGCATCGGATGTTTTTATCAGTCAAAAACGTATATTGCGTACCTTGGCACATACTCAATTTAGGGAGTCATGTAAACCCATTTTCAGGATGTACGGAATTTTACCTATTCCATGTATATCCATTTTTGGTATAGCAGTTTATATTTTTAAAAATAGATCTTTTTTTCAAGTTGAATGAAGATATTCATGGATATAATACTAGAAGTAAACAATCCATGTATGTTGCATTTGCGAAGGTGACTACTGCATATTTTGCTCCCAATAACATAGGGAAACATTTTTTATTGGAGAAATGTTTTTATTCGCTTTCCGAATTTTTTAATTGAAAATTATTGTATGTGACTGTCCTATTTCATATTTATATTTAATTTTACTTTTTGATATTTTAAATAACCCTTAGAATTAGGCTTGACAATTCCCATACAAGTCACCGTCAACGGGAAATGAAGATATATTATTATTATTATGTCAATTGTCATTGTTGGTGATATTGACTTGTTTTCGTTCAAAATTAAAAGTGTTTCGTTTTCGAGTAATCTCATGAGGGCAAGTATGGTACAATTCATTTCGAAAACACAAAAATAAATTCTAAGCTACTAATCAAAGAGTATTGTTGTCTTTTGTCACTTGACGAATGATGACACTATTTTGAAAGTATTACGTTTTTGCGATCAGCCAATCAATGACGTGTATAAAGTTGAATATGTTTTCAAAACATTATTGAATACGGTTCAACGCTAAAAATCAGCTTTGCTAAGGTCTTTTTTCTGATTGACAAGACCACGATTTTGTGAGGAACTGTTAGATCTGTCTTTATAAGGCATAGTGCTGCTGCCATCTCTCGACAACTTCCGGTAGTCCTTGAATCTGTTTCTCGCATTCACAGAGAACGCACCACTACTACTACCGCTACCTTTCTGCATATCCAACAATTTGGTTTTAATGGAATCTGTAATGATCTTGATTCCAGAATGCCCCACTGCCATGATCATGGGAGCATATTTCTCTGGAAGTCCCGCCAATAATAGCGACCCCACCCATTCTTAGTCTTGCTTGAAGCCGGTTCTGCGTAATTTTCGAGAAGTTTCTACAACTTGGTTTACGTAGGACTCCATATTGATTCATAGTTTTCCAATCTAGCCGATATCAGGGTTCTTGAGAACCCTATCTTCCTCGTGAAACCACTGTCATCATAAAGACTTTTCAATTTCGTCCATACCTCCTGCGCTGTGGCTGCATCTTTCACATGGGGATACAAACTTGGGTCAATGGTTAATACCAGTTTAGCTTTGGCTACTAAGTCCTTTGAGCACTAACACATTTTCGACAGCAAAACACCACTCGTTGAAATTTTCACTGCCAAGTAGCTTGGGCACCCTTGACAAATAATTAACTGCCATTTTTGCGAGTAAATACACTTCCTAATGCACAAGTGTGTTTTTTTATTCACTCTGATTCGCAATTTGAAAGTTCCAGAAAAAACGTATCTGGGTCCATAATCTTGTGAATCTAGCAGAATCGTAGTAATGAAAACACGTGCATACTTAAGAAGCTCTGTATTTCGACTGACTTTTTAGCATTGTTTCATAGTTCGTAAAAAGAGCAGGAACAACAGCTGACATATATAAGTTCTTCTATCGGCCGACAGATGGCGCTAGGCACTCGAAGACAATTTTTTGATACATTTCTAACAATAACATTCCATCAAATTGAAAGATGAGTGGGTGGTTCCATCGTCCATAGATATTCTAATAAGTCCGCTCACTCTCAGCAGCGACCCAAATCATCACTGTCCATGCTCGCGCGTCCCTTGCCTGGCCGGTCGGTCGTCAGTGCCCGTCTGACGGGAGAGCCAGTTTAACAGAGTGTCTCCGATTGAACAGTTCGCATCGTTTCGGCCAATTATAGTGCGTGAAATAAACATTCCATTGGAACTTTGATTCTTGTATTTGTTTGAACATTTTTTAAAGAGGAAAGAAAGTTACGAATTCTCTGGAATTTATTTTTGGTTGGAGGCTTACTATCTCCTCCGTTTTGAATTTATGGAAAATAATGAAAATTGAAAATTATAAATTTTTATTGACTCGTAATCTCAATCAGGATTGTCTCGAGAATTACTTTGGTCAAATCAGAAATGCTTGTGGAAACGCTAGAAATCCAACAGTCAATCAGTTTACCAGAGCATTTAAAAAGCTTTTTGCTAAAGGATAGTTTCACGAGACAGAAAGCGGCAATTTTATGGAAGACAGTAGCGATATTTTGCTTAATATAACATCGGAGTCATTGAAAAATATTGAAAGTTTCCAGGAAAATAGGAAAATATTTCTCCAATTATAAAAATAGAATCAACCGATTATAGAAATTTGATATCAGAGGAGGGAAATGCAGTGGTCTATGTTGGTGGATATTTTTTACGTAGATGTCTCTTTGAACATTCTTGTCGTATTTGTTTGGAATATTGTTCATCATCCGAAAGAGACAAGTCTACTTTATTTTGTGAGCTCAAAGCTTACTAAGGTAGTAAAAATATATTTGGTGGCTTAACAGTCCCTCCCAATGATTTTTCGAAGTATTTAATACAATTAGAGAATATTTTTGTTTCGAATTTAAATGATTACTGCATACATGATGGTGTAGGAAATATATTTTTAAAAGAATATTCCAATATAGAATTCACCCATCCATGTAGCAATTTTCCCAAAGACTATTTACTTTCATTGTTTAAAAGAGTTCGAATCTATTACACAATCAAATTTGCAAACAGGCAAATAAGATCTCAATGTTTAAATAAACAACATCCGAAACTCAAAATTCTGCAAAATTTGTAAATGTTTGAAATATTAGATGTCGTTTTTTGACCTCAGTAGATTTATTTTGCTGGGGGATGGTTGGGGTTAGGTCGAATAACTGAAACCACTAATATCGTTGCCGACGTTTCGACTTTTATAAAGTCATCCTCAGGGCATTACAGAGTTGCAGTGAATCAGATATAAATACACACATACAGGTGAAAAATTATAAAAATTTGCGACTAGATTCACTTCTGCGAATGAGAGGTCAAGATTGAGTAAATTTGGTACAATTCAATTGACAGTAAAAATGTAAAAAGAGACATGAACAACAATTTTAAAAATGTAGGAAATGGTAGAACCCAATCTCTGGTTTCTTGTCTATTAGAATAAAAATAAAAGGACATTTACATAAAAATTCCCAGTTTTTGATACTGAAATATACAGAAGTATATAAAATTATATAAGACCGTTGAAAATAAAATTAGGAACTCACTTACTCCCTGCACTCAAATAGAGTTTTGATTTATATATATATATATATATATATATATATTATATAAACAAAATATATATTTAAGTATCGAAAACTGGGAATTTTTATTTTTATGTAAATGTCCTTCAATTTTTATTTTAATAGACAAGAAAACCAGAAATGTATGTGAGTTCAACCGTTTCCTACAGTTTTTAATTTTTGTTTATGTCTCTTTTTACATTTTTACTGTCAATTGAATTGTACCAAACTAATGTACTCAATCTTGACCTCTCATTCGCAGAAGTGATTCTTGTCGCAAATTTCAATAAATTTTTACCTTGTGTGTATTTATATCTGATTTACTGTAACTTTGTAGTACTTCGACGATGACTTTATACAAGTCGAAAAGTCGGCAAAGAAATAATAGTAGTTTCAGTTATTCGACCTGACTCCAACCAACCCCCAGCTAAATATTTGAAATGTGTCTAAATATATATATATATATATATATATATATATATATATATAAATATATATATATATATATATATATATATATATATATATATATATATATATATATACCCAGATAGCACAAGTACGTCCAGTGGACGTACTGCATATGTACGGTGAGGATGTATTGTACGTATTTGGGACGTACTTTAGTCTCCGACAGACGTACATAAGACCTCCCTGGAACTTACCGTTTCCGCATAGTCGGTAATCCCAGGTACGTACTTTTCTAGTCCACACAGGACCTGTAATGTACAGAAAGGGGAACTGTTTGGGACATTCCGAAAACGTACCTTCTTGTTAATGATATATCGACGAAAAAAATGAATTCAACTGATGTCACTTCTCAGTTCTCACATTCGGAATTATTCATTTCTTATATACCAATTAGTCAACTTGAAAATTTCACTCATGCACATGTACTTACCGAATACTAGGCTGGAAAAACTCTGGCTGCTGCGGGACTTGAACCCGGACCTTCACTTTGAATATTTCACTGTTTACCACTACAACGCTCTACGGTACGGAGAGACTTGTTTCTAAAGAAGAGTTGTGTGGTATAGATGTGCATTGGACATTGGGAGCGTAGAATAAAATATTGAATTATCACATTAGGTGCCATATTGGCATAATACTGCAATATAGATATGCAAATTCTGATAATGCTTGAATATCGTTTTCAAAGTAAAATGAAAATATTCAACTCGTCATTTTCGAATCACAACTGAAAGGGGTATCGGGATTTTGAGAGTGATGACTTTAAAATATTCGAACATATACCAATATTGGTAATGCAATATTGATGATGAATTATTCCTGAAAAAATTTGGGAAAATTGAAATATCGACGTGGTGAATTTCAATACCAGAAAATGCGGCCAGAACTTTTTGCACAGCAAGTGTGATATTCCACATCGCCATCGCATATAAGACAGTGATCCTTCAGTGTTTTTTCGAATATATTTTCATTGTTACTGAACTTCCAAAAAAAAATTCAATGTTGTCTCGAACATAGGTAACTAACTTGAAGTCACCATATGATGTGCTACTTGGGATAGCGCGTTGGGCCTACCTGACAGGGACGGTAATGTACGTATGTGGGACGTTTCTAGTTCGTACTTTTTCGGCCCACACTAGACTTGAGGGGATCTAGCTGAATGTACAAAGTAGGTTTCTTGGCGTACGTCAAGGAGACGTCCAAATACATACGATTCCCAAAAATGTACGTCATCACTATGATCCTCAAAAGTTTCAAAAGAAACGATTTTGAAAGGGACCCAATATGTACGCACCTGGAAGGTCCAAACAGTACGTGCATAGTCCTTCCAAGCATGTACGTCAATGATACTTATAAACAGTACGTACAAGGAATTATCAAAAAAGCACGTCATTGGTATGTCCCTAACTCGTTCCGAAATGTACGTACCTGAAAAGGAGTTATTATGAACGTACCCAGGACACTTACTAAAGTACGTACATAGTACTTCCAAGCATGTACGTTTTTATTACATTCCGATTGGAACGGGACCAAATATGTACCTACATGGGACATCTATATAGTACATACATGAAACATCCGGAAATGTACACGTTCTTCGAATGTCTCCCATACGTCCTCTTGACTGACTAGTTAAGGAGAAATACGGAATGTTGTTGGGGATGCAGTCAAATTACTGGGCTGTTGTTTAAAGAATACTCTTTGTTATCTGATCGAGCTTTCGAGAATGTTTATTCCCTTTATCAAGACATCTACAAAATTTTAATCATTATAAAACAGTTGTTAAACATTAAGGAAATGTACTTACTAACGTGAGGTTATAGTAAGAAGTCAGACGTAAAATGAGACACAGAAAACTGATACTTTTCCTCATTCGAAAAAGAGTCACACATTGCATTCAACATTACATATAAATGTATAAAAACTTTTATTAATTCAATTTTTGGAAGATTAAAAATTTCACCGGCACGTGCTCGGAGGTGGTTACCAAAAGAAAGGAAATATTTGAAATTTGATAATTGACATATGAAAAGACATTTGAAGTTTTAAATTCTGAAAATTGACAGAGACAGGTCAGGGTTACCGAAAGGTACACCACAAAACATGACCAAACCATCAAACGAAATGTAAAAATTGACCCTGAGTACAGTGCTGCCACTCTCTCCCAACCGACGCGAGTGGTTTTTGACAGCTTCAGCACTGCGCCCAAACTCTACCGGTTACTTGGGGGAACTGGAGGAATCAGCTATAGTTTTAGAATGTAGTTATAAATGTTACTAAAGGTTGTTAAGATCAGTCTTTTTGTTCATGTTGTTGGTGCTCCTATTGATAAAGATCATTTCTTTAAACAAACGTTTCTGCAGATTGCTTTCAGTACACAAAACTTTAACTTTCTCGTAGTTCATTGTGTGTTTTGCGTTGATGACATGTTCAGCAAGTGCACAGGTGGCTTTCTTAGTGTTACAGTCACTTTTGTGTGACGTTAAGCGTCCGGATAGATTTCTAGAGGTCTGTCCAATATACGTCCTGCCACATGTATGACAAGGAATTTCATATACCACATTCGACTTCTCTACAGTTTTCAAAGGAGTTTTAATTTTGGAGAACAGACTATTAGTAGTGGTAACGATGTATTGAGCAAATTTAATATTTTCACTCTTGAACACGTTAAGAAGCTTAGGTGTTAGAGATTGAAAATATGGTAGTGAACTGAAAAACAGAGCATTGGGATGTCCCTCTCCACTATTTGAAACATTTACATTATTATTCAAAATATTATTATTTGAGGAAATATTCAAAATATTTCGAGAAATATTAATAAATGTGGATAGGGAACTAAAAAGTAATTTATTCAAAAGTTTACAAGGATATGAATTTTCAAGAAGAATACCCTTTAATTCTTTAATACATTCGTCTTTGAAATCTGGATGTGTCAAACTGATCACTCTGTTCCTCATGGTTAGGACTAAGTTTATTTTCATCTTCGTTGGATGGTAAGAGTGGTAGTTCAGTAACCTGTTACTGGCACATGGTTTCCTATACCATTTTGTACGTAGAACATAATCTGGATCTCTGCATACTCGCATATCTAGGAAAGGTAAACTATTGTTACCTTCTTCCTCAGCTGTAAATTGTAAGTGTTCGTTGAAACTGTTGAAAATTGTTAACGCTTCCTCAGTTCTACCACGAGGAACAGACAGGATCAAATCATCCACATATCGTTTAATGAAAGGAATATTAAAAGGGATTCTATCTTTGACTTCTATGATTAAGTCATCTAACACAAAATTTACTAGAATTGGGGAAATGGTTGAACCCATTGGGGTACCAAAAATTTGTTTATAAAAGGTGTCCTGAAAAACTAGGACGTTCGAGTCAAAAATATATTCTAAAATAGACTTAAAAATTGGGAAATCAAGATTACGATGTTGAGAAATGACATTCCAATGGTTCTGCAAGCTATTAATTATCACGTTTAATGGTAAGTTAGTAAACAGAGAGACTACATCAAAACTCACCAGTACATAGTCATCTGGAAGTTTATAGTTATTAATGAAGTTGCTAAAAGTTGGAGAGTCTTTCACATAAAAGTCGTTGCCAGTATCATATGACATGGACAAAATATTGGCCAACCATTTAGCTAGTTTGCTGTTAGGTGAATTCATTGCGTGATTTTGTCTATATATATATATATATATATATATATATATGTATATATATATATGTATATACATATATATATATGTTGTCGTTGAGTTCGGGTTGAACCGCGTCTGGAGTTTTGTTCTCGACGTTTCGGCTCCGATTTTGGAGCGTGAAGTCACATTTACCTCTTGAAAATGGCTCCAAAATCGGAGCCGAAACGTCGAGAACAAAACTCCAGACGCGGTTCAACCCGAACTCAACAACAACACACAACTGACCGCGGAAACCTATCCGAACACGTATATATATATATATATATATATATATATATATATATATATATATATATATATATATATATATATATATATATATATATATATATATATATATATATATACATATATATGCGAAATTGTTATTCTGGGAGTTTATCCGTTGATTTGTCGGTATTGACTTTCGACGTTTCACCAACATCTCAGTTGGCATTTTCAAGAATGTTACTGCTCCTACTTGGTGCTAGCAAGTAGGAGCAGTAACATTCTTGAAAATGCCAACTGAGATGTTGGCGAAACGTCGAAAGTCAATACCGACAAATCAACGGATAAACTCCCAGAATACCAATTTCGCATACTCAAGTATCCGTGAAAACCTTCACTGTAACATATATATTTATATATATATATATATATATATATATATATAGTATTGAATAGATTATAACTATACCATTAGGGTATACTCAAGAAAACAACAAATCACCATTCAATTAGGTAATATGTAAATGAAGATTATTCATCTTCATTTTTTGTCCCTTTATAAGTATTTCACCTTTTCACCTGCCCATAGTTTAAGAAATCAGGTAATTCATGTTAATTCATGCCAGTTATAACAACGAAATATTCCTCAATTTATTGTTATTAGAATCTCATATTATATAATCATCTCAATGAAAGATCATACAAAAACATAAATAATATATAATGAATATGATCAACACTTGACGCCTGACCCTCGTAGACACACTTTCGAGTAAACATATTGTTCGCGCTGCTGACTGACCCTCGTATAACGTATTTCTGCTGGTAGCCGCATGATTTACGACCGCTCGCAAAAAAAGCGGCATATTTTACCCACATCAAAGGAGTTACCAGACTTATTAGAATATCTATGGACGATGGTGTTTCATTCGGCCTTATCCTACCCCAGTAGCACACAGGGATATTGATTTCAGTGCAATCAAGCAAATGGACTGAAGTGTCATTGAGCGGGCCTCAACACCCTTTTTTTCCCCCTCATGACCACCAATAAAAAAGATAATGGTATACCAATTTGTCTGGATATTCGCCATCTGAATTCTGTGATGCTTTCCGACAGGGAATTACCTTTACGTATTGATGATATCCTAAAAATGATCGGTGGGAAAAACTACCTATCTAAGATTGATTTGTGGCTTCACTAAAACCTACCAGTGATGTGTACTACCTTTTGGACTGGCCTCTGCAGTCAGTTAACCAGAGCAATTGATACCATATTTGGAGATGAGTTTTCAGGTTTTCTGATACTTTCATCGATGACTTATTGGTAATGAGCGAAACTTTTGAGGAGAACTTGATACATCTGGAAAAAGATTTCTGTAGGCTCCAAGAGGCTGACTCTACCTTTTAACGCCTCAAAATGCAAATTTATCCAGCAAGAAATGCAATTTTTGGGATATATCGTTAGTCCACAGGGCGTTCAACCTGACCTTGAACGAGTCCAAGCCGTCGTGGATTATAAAGAACCTCAAAATCTAAACGAAGTGCCAAAATTCCTTGGTTCATGCAATTATGACAGAAGTTTTTGCGTTAATTTGCTGAAATTTCTGAACCGCTCACATATTATCTCTTGCGTAAAAAGATTGCCTTTTCGTTTAGGGAGTGCCCAAAAGCAGTCTCAACTATGAGCTGAAGTCAGCCACTCTTCTGTATTACCCGGTCTTTTCCTTACTCTGGCATGTTGCGACAAATGCCAGTGAAGTGGGGATAGCAGGCCAATTGAATCAAGAACTCAGTGGTCAGAAACGCATGGGCTAGTCGCCTCCTAATAGATCGGGAGCGCCGTTAGCATGCAAATGAAAAAGAAGCAGCGCTTTGGAGCATCAAACGTTGGAGGATTTACCTGACGGCTAATAAATTCACCTTGCACACCGACAGTAGGACTCTAACTTACCTGAATACTTGCAGGCTTCTGTCTTCCTGAATAACTCGTTGGGCTCTAGGCAAGTCTTTTGACATCGTACACGTTTCCGGAAAATAAAACTTTGTGGCTGATGCCCTGTCGAAGTATGGTTGTACCCATTTTCCAACAAGCAGACCTTGCCTTCAGGAGAGGCTGAAAAAAATTATTGACCTTCAGTCATCTGACAAAAAACTTTCACTGATTATTGCTGAGTTGAAAACTCAAGAACACTTGAGAAAGGTGCTCATAACGACCGAAGTATTACCAATTTCCATCAAATAATTTTCTCTACACCGAATTGGGATACTTTGTTCCAGTCGATTTTTTCGTGCAAAATTTCCCGATTCCACAAAATTCTTGTCATCATCGCTGTACAATATGGATGATCATTCTCGTCTACTGATGAATCTTCGAAATCTTTGTAGAAAAATGTTTTTTCATAAACTCGAAACAACTTCAAAATGCACTGCTCTGTATATTGCATAGGTGAAAATACCTTCTCATTATTTTTTATAAAAAGAGGACCAACTCCGATGATTTCGAACACAGCTGCGTCTTTGATTCGATTCTCGGGCAAGAGCACTGGAGGAGTACCTAAATGTTTTGCATGCTTTCTACGGCATACAACACATTTGGATATTATTGATTTTATCGTTTTCCTGCCTTTTATAATCCAAAACTTTTCTCGCAACATACTCAACAGACCTTGAGTGTCAACGTGACAGTTCTCAACATGACAATTATGAATTCTTGGCAACAAAGGGGTGATCCGATGGTGAAATGATGGGGGTTCGAAAACTCCGAAGATCTGCGTGATCAACAATATTCGTTTTCGATCTGAAGGCCATCTTTTTCTTAATAGGAACTAAAGAAGAAAGACTATCATCGTAGATACCAATGAAAGCTTCCCTTCGAATGAATTCAATTAACAATTTCTCAGCTTCTTGCATCTCCCCTAATGTGAGATCGAAACATATGTTTTCTTGGAAACTGCGACAATTGTTAATGAATCTTCTCCACCATCCAGTGAGATTCAAAATTTGTTTATATTTCGAATAATATCGATAATACTATGTATGGTTTTCTTTGGCATTAAGGAAAGAAGATATCACGAATTTTTTCCTTTCACAAATTACAGAATCCTCATCCACTTCAAAACATTTTCAAGGCCAATTTTTATGGCCACTCACTCTGCGGTTGTAAGTTTTGGAGAACATCCTCGTGAAGGCAAACCGGCAGGATTCATTGGGCCGGGCACGAAATTCTAGGTGTCGACGCTCGTCATACTCCTAATTTCTTGTGCCTTATTCCATAAAAATGTTTTCCACTGATTTTTTCGTCGTATTCAGGATAAAACAGTCCTTGAATCAATCCAACAAAATACTGGTGTATTTTTGTCATCGAGGTTTTCCAAAACTGTAGATATCAATCTTGCTCCGATATTTGCATCCAATAATTCCAATCGTGGTATTTACATCTTTTTCAGAGGTGAAACTCTGCACTTAGACTGGATGAGTTGAACATGTGTATATCCGTCTGATTCTGATCTAAGAAAAATAGCGGCAGCATAAGCATCTTTATTTGCATCCGAGAACATGTGTATAGTCCAAATCCAGAATTTGGAATTCAATTTCATCAGGTATCTCGGTATACCAGCCAACGTTCAAAATTTCCATTTTTTTCAGAAGGATTTTTGGGATCAATGAAACAGGAGGGGAGAATATACTTGGATCAAAAATCTTGTTCCTTGCAGGTAGAATCAACCTCTTCGTTAATTTTTCCCGGGAAATATCTTGAAACCAATGGAAACGATGTTCCAAAATGTCCAGTGGTCGATTCTATTTCAGCCCCAAAAGGGGTACACGAAAGTGTCACTAGTTTTACTTTTGTGAGATATTGTCCATTCCCATCCACGTAAATCAAACTTTCTTTCACTCATCACTTCTTGGGACTGTTTCATGAAGGGATGAAGTTCCTTTTCGGTTTCGAGACTGACGATACAATTGTCTTCATAAAAACTGTTTGACAATTTCGAAATTACTGTCACGGAGTATCGGGAACTATCTGATTGGGCTACATTCAGGGCTTCAGTCAGATGATTTCGGATCACTACACCAAGGTGAAATGGACTACACGTTACGCCGAACACAACTCTTGTATGCCTATAGTGTCTTAGCTGACCATTTTATTCATATCACAGAAAAAGTCTGAAGGAAACCTTTTTTGATGTCAGAAATCACACTAATTTCATGCTATTGAAATCGAGTCAATATCATGGGGATGAGATCTATCAGATTGATTCCTTCTTCTAAACATTGATTCAAAGACGGATGATTTTTGACTGGCTGATACATCAAGAACTGGTAGGAGTTTCGTGGTGGCGCTATTCAATTTCACAACATGACGATGTGGCAAGTAATGACCATCACATGGTCAACATGGCCGCAATTGATAAAACATGTTCAATGTAGCTCCCAATAAAACGTAAAAAATTCAAAGCAGTGGCCATATCTGGCCCAAATACATGAAATGTGAAACAGTGAGTAACCACAGTTGTATGAGAAATTCAAAAAACATCATAGACCTCAACAGTGATGAAATAATCTGCTGTGGAATGGAAGTATCTTCAGACTCTGATATTTTGGTGGATTGTAACAGATTAGACAAGGGGGTGGATTTCAATTTATTCATGTAAATTTTGAAATAAAAAGATCTGGTCTTTCAAGAGCTGAGAGATAAAATAGAACTCAATAAGCATAATATACATTTAATTGAAGGAAACGATTCACTTAAATCAATAACCTCCGTGCCTCACGACAATGAATCATATCCTACAAAAAGTGCTAAACGTAGACAAGAAGGTTCACTCGAAAAAAGAAGGGTCGAAGCAGAGGTGAAAAGGAATGCTCGGAATTCCCAAACAGTAACAAAAGATGATGTCTCTTTGAGTTTAATGCAAGTGGAAACGAATCGAAAACAAAAAAATGCAAATAATTTAAATAATGACATGAATATGCAGGGTTTCGATAAGACGAATCATTCATCTACATCGCGGAATGTGAGTTTGAACTCACCAAACCTCATAAAACCCGAAAACACTAAAATAACACTTGAGGTAGAGAAAGGTTAGAAGAGAGTTGAACCAAGGAAGAGAAGTAGACGTCACAATGTAATCGGAAATAATAAGGAGAATAACATCGTGCGTAGTGTTCCAAAAAACGCAGTACTACACGTTTCCAAAGCGGATAGAACAATATCTACGGAGTCACTAACAGAACTACTAAAAGATCATTTGCCGGAAGTTTTGTGTGAAGAGCTCACCTCTAAATATTAGGATATATATTCTAGTTTCGAAGCGACAATCTCAGAAGAGAACTCCAGGAAAGCAATGAAACCTGGAATGTGGCCTTAGGGGGCCTGTATCAGTTGTTTCCTATTCCAGAGGAGGGGGTCCGACAACAAGCATGTAACATTTGATCCAAGTGTATTTCTTCATCTGAACATACATGATTTGAATTATCAGAAAATCAATAATTCAACCATAGATATAACAAGTTTCAATGTAAATTCAAATGCCCAACAGAAATCGGGTTTGAAAAACATTCACCTGAGTCATTCCACATTGAGAACTTTTCTTTGAGTACTCACTTCTGTAGGACCGAAACCACTTGTGGAAGAGTTCCTATATATACCAAAAACAACTTGAATGTTAAAGATATGGTATTGAATCATTTTTGTGTTGAATAAGATTTCGAAATCTGCGGTATAACTTGTGAAATAGAATCGAATGTCACAATTGTACTCTGCTGCTATAGGTCGCCAAAGGGTGGTGATTTCAACCTAAATTTTTGTAATGGAGGAAATAGAGATTTCGCAAAACTTCGTGATTTTTTATCACTTATGGATTGAACCACTTGATCAAATGGCCTACCAGAGTAGCAACTAATTCATTCTCAACTATC
Organism: Zygogramma bicolorata; assembly: GCA_032362365.1. NCBI lineage: Eukaryota > Metazoa > Arthropoda > Insecta > Coleoptera > Chrysomelidae > Zygogramma > Zygogramma bicolorata. Next base: position 720,140 of record JAVJAQ010000725.1, read on the forward strand.
GATCAAATATTCACAAACATACCAGATCTATGTATACCTTGTTTCGTGGATAATAATATTCCTGACCATCAGTAAATAGTTCTTGAAATAGGTTTATATACACTAAAAAATTACATTGAACGTCATTCGAAACGGTCATTAAACAGAAATGCTCTTTAAAGTTTTTGTCAAGATCCTAATAACCAGAACTCGTCGGTTATTCCGAGTTTTTCAGATGGTAATTCTTCATTGGGTTATTTTTGGGAAATATTCTTATATTATTTCGACAAACATTTTCCAAAAAAGTATGTGCAGTATCGCAGTAAGAGAAATGAATGGGTTTGGATATGTTCGATCCATACTCTTTCAGCTGAGGGTAATTCTTCGGGTAAGATTTCTGATGGTAGATTCTTGGTTTCTCGATCAGAAATCATTTTTCTGACATGTGATATTCTTGATAACCATGCTGTTGACGAAAATGTCTGAACCAGGACAAAAATGTATTCATATCCGGTAAACAGCCTTGTTCCCGATTCTCTGTGAGCAAAGCTACAAATTCTTCCTTCAATTCGGACTTATCTATTTCAAACATTTCCCTCGTACTTACTCACTTTGTTGTCCCTCATTGAGTCATCTGCAATAATTTCTGTCGTTGGAAGCCAGTGCCAGTTGTTGATGCTGTGAGAACACTTCAATTTCTGTTATTCTATGGGCAACAAAAGGTTTGTATTTATATGCTGCTCTCGACCGCAACCAACTGATAATGGTCTTAGAATCCGGTCAGAGAAAAATGGAATTGAATGTATTGCTATGATTATAGAAAAAAAAATTTGATAAACGGCTTCCTGAAACTGCAGTCTGCAATTCAAGTCGAGGTATTGAAATTTGTTTCATAGGTGGCGAAACTCTAGACTTTGCCATAATGTAAGAGGTATGAATAGAATCATTTATTTGTGCTCGAATATATGCTACAGAAGCTTTGGCAGTTGCATCACAGAACACATGTAACAGAGTATTTTTTGAGTAGTATATATTTGATGTAACATCTTGAAATGCTGAAATCTTTCACTTGATCCAATTCTGAGAGCCAACTGAACAATTTGTCATTGATGGAGTCATCCAATTCTTCATCCCAAGTGATTCCAGTTCTCCATATCTGCTGTATCAGGATTTTTGCTTTAACAGAAAAAATTGTCAGAAAGCAGGCTGGATTCAGAAAGATCCGAAATTCGATTGAACGACGATCAGATAGCTTTCTGATTGGTCTGAATTGGTCTAAATTCAAATTCTCCGGCAAATCTTTTCTATGTCAAGATCTTCCATTTCTCCTGTCCTGAGATCAATCAGGATATTTCTCATTGTAAAATTGTGATAATAATGGACTGTATATGTTATACAGATAATCATCAAACAACTGTTCAAACTGAAAACCGAATTATTGATGATGTCATTTTTGAATTCTCTCTTTACTACGACCTTGATATTTTGATTAGAGATCAACTCGTTCACATATTTTTATTGGCTGCAACAAATTCTCTAGTGGGTGCATCTAAATTGCACTTTGAAATTTTCCAAATCGATATTTCCAGTAGGAGTATATTTCAGTCTATTATTAGCACTCAAATGTTGTAAGCTTGATACTTTTGATTTTTTGCTCGCTTCACTAGATGACTGACCGAACTTATTTACAGGCATGATGAATGATACTGATATTCGATCATGAGTGAGCACTCAATATATAACTCTAGCTTCTTTCAACTCTCCCAGAATACTAACAATTTAATTTTGATGAGACGTATTACCGGCTTGATGAGAAGCCAACAAAAGTTGTAAACGTTCCCTTAATTCATTCACATCATCCCAATACACATAATCTATTGGATTTGTATTGTATGTCAAATGATCGAATCCCGCTCCTCGCTTGTTGGATAGCAAGGGACTTGTCGCTGCTATCAAAGTCTCAATTATTTTCCACTTGGGGTTGTTGGTTCCTTTCAAATATCCAGTACTTTTCAAATGTAAATTACACAACTTGACCTATAGAATGATTCATCGTCTTTTGTGAATTCACGAGGTTCTTTCAGAAAAATCAACTATATGATTTTTTTCAAAATCCAGAATGGTATCTTTGAGCATCCACTTCCGAGTGGTAGGTTCATAGGTAACTCCATAAATCTTATCAAACTTATTGTCTGTAGATGAATCATTTCAATATTCATTCAAGTATTTTTTAGACATCGGTGGATATGCCGACGACGATTCCAGGTATTCTTGAGATACATTCATTTCATCAACACTGTCATCTTCAGTAGGTGCTTCTTCCTTTTTTTACTGGTTTCCGCTTTTTCATGTTGCACCGCAAATAAAGGCTTATGAAGTTTCTTTTTTTTCAATGCCCACAATTCCTTGCAAAGGTTGGGTAATTGATTTAAATAGATCATTCAATACAGCATCATGTTCAGAATATTTCTGTCAAGATCGTCGATTTGTTTACTCGTTCGGAGACGACATATTGATTAATGGTATAACATATTCATATCTGGAGTACTTATGTATGTATCGAAACCTTTCCAATAACGACCCTCATTCATGTCAAACTCCTTCACAATTAATAAGCAGCCGCACCATCTTTCCAACGCACATATTTCTTTGAATTTATCAAAACTGACGTCTGGAGCAACATGATCGAGATACGCGTGGTGTAGATTGAGTTCATCTCGTTTGAATAAAATTATTATATTACAATTGTAACGTATCAATTGTTTGGGTACCCGACTGTATGTTTGACCCAAATACACAGCATCGATAATTTTATGTCGACACATAGAAAAATATTCCCGAATTTTGTCTTGAGATCCAATCCAAAGAGTTATTTTTAATGATGGATAGTTCAATGATCTCTTCATTTTGATTGAAACTAATCAGATTATTCAATAGTCTATATATTTATTCGAAGATGTAAGCAAGTTCTAAAATCGATATGCCAAATATACTCCAATCAATTCAACCTCTAATTAGTTTATTGGAAAATTCATTGAATTCGTGAAATGTATCATTGCTGAAATAATACAGATTTCCATTGGTGATTCGAAAAGCATTTGTGATCATGTTGGCACGTGGTAGACCCGGAAACTTTTCGCTAGTAAAGACATATTTCACTGTCCCACAATCACTGAGTTCGGCATACAATGAATTTTTCGTGAAAAACATAAGTTTAACCCCTATATGAGTTGAATATTGCATTAATTCGAGCATTTTTCTAAATTCCAAACTGATCTAGAGATGCAAAAGAACGTTGTTCAAAAGTGGGAAAATCTATTATGCTGTAATGCGTATCTTTTACAAAAACAACCTCATCATATTGATTTCTGACATATGTGGGAAAACTGTATACGTGTATAGTCTGATATTTCCTTTGGAGCCAGTATCTGCGCTTTCTGATTCTCATATCCTAATTGTATAACCCACACCAATCCTTCCGAAAAAATGAACATGTGACTGTTCGATGTGATCAACATTTGGTGTGGGTATCGGATTTTACATAAACTTTTTTCAAGTGCCATTTCTTGCTCAGTTGTTGATGTAGATGGCGTTGCAGTCGTGGTCGTAGTTGTTGTCATCGGAGGAATCGATTGTGGTTCCTTTCTATACAAAAATTGTATTTCACGAATGTCATCTTCGGAGAGCTTCGACACGTTGTTAGCAAACGCATACATTATAGAATTTTCATCTGAAGAATGTTCTAGTCCCAATGCGTGGCCTATTTCGTGTATGAGGGTACTCAGAAGTAAATTATCCTCGCACCAGTTTACATTTTAATTCAAATGTATTTCCCTACATGAACTATCATAACTGGTTAGATAATAAGCATGTCCTAGTAATATTGATCCCAAATCTGAGTCGAAAGTGTGACATTTTCCTTCGCCCATGCATCTTTTGATCTTATAATGTTTTGATTTTCGGAAAGAGATTGAAATATCAGGATCATTCATCGAGTACGTGAATGAAAGATTTGCCACACTAGCCCAAGTTTTGAATGCATTGTCAGCAGCATTATAATATCTGATATTCGCTTGAGAAAAAAGACAATTTCAGATTATGAGGTAACCTTGAATTGTTCACTGTTGAGAAACTGTCAAGCGGATGATCTATTACACCACAGTGTGGGCTACTTATGAATTCTGCAATATCTTTTGTTGTATTTCCATCTGTATATGAATGATAAAAATCTTCAAAATTTATTATAGCTTCAGATGGATCTTTCAAAATATTATTGTCATTGGGTTAAATAACCCAAAATTTAAAGATGCTTAATAACCTCATTATCATCAACACTGGAGCACAGCGAGATGCAAAGAAAAACACTGAGAGTATTAACATAATGACAGCTAAAATTCAACTATGCTCTAGTTCCACTTGAAGAGTTTATATAGCTCAATATTAATTTAAGACGTCATAAGTTGTCAAATTTAAATTTGGCAACTTATGACGTCATCATCATTAGTGAGAGACAAACAAACATTTCAATTCAACAGCATATGATTTCAACATACAAGGTTATTGGTTCAAGCTTATATTATCAAACTTATTGATCATATCCATGTTGTCCTCGTATTGTTGGATTTTCATCTTCATTATTCTTACATTTTCCAAGTGTTTCTCCAATAGACTTTCAATTTCCATCATCGTTGTCGTCGTGGTCGTCGCCATCGTCACGGAAAGGTTCGAACCGTTCAATCCACTCATATACATTACGAACGTTACTTTGACTGCAGTAATATCTCCCTCTGGAATGGTCCAAACACGAAGGCACGTCTCGATTTAGTTTGGGCATATTCCAATACTTTTGTTCATATCTTTGAATATCAACAACTTTGATATGGGGGTGATTCAATTTCAACCAATCACATTTTTGCTGTCCTTTCACATATATCACATGATATTCATTCAAAATGGTTCTCAAAATGGGCACAATTTCGTCGTGTGGGATGGTACCTTTCGAGTACTGCAGCCCATGTAAATTTTCTTTATAAATAACTTGTTTTTCATTTCTTCGCGATAACTTGCTGAAGGCTAAGAGCGGCTTCAACAAATAATGATTTTATTGACAACCATTCGTCACCGATACTTCTTTCGGATAAAAACACCATTTCTCAGTTTCACTGAGTAGATTGAAACCTTGAATGTCAACGATACATCACTTCATCTCGTCTACTAGTGAAAATTCGCGATCGCGCTCGATTTTTACGCGACATTTCGAACGATCTCACTTAGTGGGAGTTGTTCAATTATACTATCGTGAATGATGATGCAATAGGCTTTCGTATCCGCTGGAATTGCTGCATTGGTTTCGATGTCGACCTTGATGTCAACAATACTTGTTTTCAAAGTAGGATGCTTTTTCGAATAGTCAATGACAAATACAGCATGATTTTTGAAACCCAAGTAATCTAGTACTTAATGGTGGTTGCCTAATGCCGCGGAAACACTCATAAAATTGAGTATAGTTCCAGTGTGCTTCAACAAAGCGGAATTAACATATTTAACGATCCATCCGCATGAGTGGGCGGATGTGACGGGAAATTCCATCCGGCGATACTCAGAATCTGAGAGTCATTATATGAATAACAAAGGTTACCTCTCACGGTCGAAACGATATCCGGATCACGTACACTTTTAACCTCTTTTCCATTCATTTCATACGTAATTGAATCGAATAGCATTATAAATGAGTTGAACTGTACCGGTTGATCTTGTTTTTTCGAGTATTCCTATCATTGAAACAGTCTTATGCATCAATAGCCAAGTATCATTTTAATTTATAGTAATCTCCACTATATCCTTATTGTTGAATGATTTCACGTACGGTAATAGCTTCTAACCTCAATTTTTTGAAGTGATTCATCATTTCAAGGTTTTTCGTATATGTCGAATATTTCTTCTGACATTGTATCCTAATGATTTCAAAAACAGATAATTATAATGCGATAGCGCAATGAACTGTCCCTAGACCATATGCCTGGGTCTAACTAATTTCGGTGATGACGGTGATGATGATGAAGACGATGATGAAGACGTATAATTAGGCTCATAATGTTTTCAGCTCCAAACGAATTATGATTTTCTCACCTCTGAAGTCCACCGGATTGAAATCTTGATCGAGTATGGTTAGAGTTATGTTCGAAATTCAACGCCTATTATTTATCGGTAAATAGAGGATATTTCTGGAAACAATATCAATAGCAAAACTGGGTCAACTCCAACAGAAAATCCGTAGATTAAATGCGAAGATTTCGCATTGTAAAATGAACCGGTAGTTATATTGCAATCGATGTCGTGATCTTTACAATAAGCGTCAAGCTGATTATTTCCTGGGTCTCCACGCGCAAGTCGTTTTTGGAGCTTAGTACCAGCTCTCGTTACCCTCAAATTCAATACATTCCAGTGTGTTTCTTCTGTTACATTTCGAGTTATTGAAACAAAGCTCAGCTTGTATGAAATCATATTCTCCGAAAGCAATGCGTTCGAATCCCGTTTGAAAACAGGTTGCTGTTGTTCTATAAATGGCTATTCCATTCTGTACCATTTTATTTAATTTCGATTGTTATTCAGATCTAAACAAGTGAATGCCTGATTGCTTACTCGATTGATATAAAAAGTATTGTTCATTAATGCATACTAAATTAAAACACTCGATTTGAATATGGCCATGTTTCGACTGATTGTCAAATAGCGCAGCTATACCTATATATAATCAATAGCCGAATTCGCAGTGTTGGTCGATAGTCGAAAATCGAATCCGCACGCCGATTTTTCATCTGCAGTGCCACTCAATGGCCGAACTCAATAGTTGAATAATCGAATTTTCAATCGATAGCCGAATTTTCAATAGAAAACGCTCCGAAATTTTGATCAATAGCCGCAGCCGATCTCAGTTCGCAACACCATTCAAATTTTTTTTCAACCGAATATTCGCACTACAACTCCGAATCACCAATAGCCAAAAATCGAATTTGTAGTACCGCTCCGAATTCTCCATCGAACTCGTAGTGCCGCTCAATAGCCGAACTCAATATTTGAATAATCGAATAGCTGACCTCGATAGTTAACCGCACATTCGACTGCCAAATTCGAATGCATACCATCAAAACCGAGAACCGAATTTTCAATCGACAATCCGAAACGTGCCCCAGCCATCGAAGACTATCTCCATGCGCGCGGGGTATCATTGCATTCACCTATTCACTCATACTTTCAAGACGGCTCGTTGTTGTAGCTGGCTAAATACCGGGCGTTCACGCCGGCGCAGCGGCTCGAGTTCAATTCAATTCAGTTTATGTTCTATGGTTAGGTTAGAATGTTTGTGTTCCATGGTCGTGATGTATGCACCACGTGACGTACAGACCACCTGACACGCCCAAGCTGTGACGCGAGTTTGGAACCAGATTTCAAATCTCCCGCGGTTGTGGCCGCCATCTTGGGTTCATGAGTACTTTCTTCATCTACTCCCAAATGCCATAGGGTCGGGATTTCAAAATTCCTTCAATTTGTATTGAGGTTGTCAGGAAATCTTCGTAAGTGAAATGTAAATTACCGATAACACACTTGATATGATTTTTTCATTTTTCACTCCTTTCTCCCAAATACCACCAAAGTTGGACGGGAATAAAATACCAATTTATTCCTTCTTCACTCATATCATTCTCAATTAGTTCCTTTGAATTATCCAGAAACCCATACAATTATTCCTTCAATTCGAAATTCGCGCGAATAAAGTTCGAACCATTTCTCTTCTAGCAATGAATCGTTTGAAAGTTGATGAAAATGCCTGTTTTGACAATTCAGTAACTGAATCAAGATGTATTGCCTTGACTGGCATGCAAACAAAAACACATAGGTAAGCTTTTATGAGTTTAGAATTACGCAATTTGCGATCCTCAATAAAAATCGGCCCAGCATAGTCGATACTAACGTATTCACTTCACAAAGGAATGTTTGCGAAATTCTACATGCAGGTTAGTTACCCATAATAGGTTGAGTAGAAATTTGTTCAACCCAAAAACATGTTATACATGAATGAACAATTTTTCTCGCAACATTTCTTCCTGATAGTGGCCAATAATTTTCTCCGATCCAAGCTAATAATTGTTGAGGACCACAGTGAAATGATTTTTCATGTTGATGAGTCATAATCGTTTTTGAAAGAACATGCCATTTACTTGAAATTATGGGATGTTTCTTATCAGATGAAAATTGTTTAGAGTTTTGTAATTTTCCACCCACTCGCATGAGACCATCATTGTCATTGGCTGAAGAGAAAGTTAATTGCTTTTTGGAGTAATGTTCTGCTCTTTCTTCGAATGAAGATAATCTACAGGAAATGATTGTTGTTGTAACAACTTGACTAAAATAACAGGAGCATTATTCAACTCATCCACAGATAAAGTTTCAGTTTTACGATTCTCCAATTTCATATTATTGTAAAATCTTTCAAAAATACTGAAATCATAAAACGAAGTCATTGTAAGTACATAATGTTTTTTGATCTGGTAATTCTTGAGATTTGTAATCAATAACTGAATTAGGCCATTCAGCCTCATCATTTAGTAACCATTTCGGGCCTTGCCACCATAATTTCGAAACGAGTATTTGTCTAGCATGAATACCTCGAGTGAGAAGATCTGCAGGGTAATCTTGAGAACCTACATGTCTCCAATCTTTAGGATCAGTTATAGTCTGTGAGTTACCCAAACGATTAGCTACGAATATTTTCCAATTTTTTGCTGATGATTTTATCCACCCTAGAGCAATAATCCAATCTCTCCAAAAATATTTACGTGTTACAGATAACGAAACAGATTGAAATACTGTTTGACTCATATTGGATAAAAGATTTGCTGCGCATAACTCTAGTCTTTGCAACGTAATTTGTTTGATAGGAGCTACTCTACTATTCGCAGTCAATAAGTGACTAGAAAATTCACCATTCTCATTCATACTCCTCAAGTATACGCAGGCACCATAAGCACTTTCTGGTGAATCGGCAGAGCCATGACATTCCAAAAGCACTCTTTTTTGTGACAAAACAAATCTAGGAATTTTCAAATCATTGATAACTTGCAAATCATCTCTGAAATCAACCCATGAAGTATAAATTTGTTGAGGTACCGCTTCATCCCATAAAAGCCCTGCTTGCCATAGACGTTGCAAAATGATTTTGGACTTTATAGTTACTGGTGATAGTAATCCAAGGGGTTAAAAAAATCTGTGATGAAATCGAAAGAATTATTCTCTTTGTAACATGATCTGGAATTTTTGGATTTTGAAGTGTGTCACTCTTTGAATTCTAGTAAACACCTAGAGTTTTATTGTTCTGATCGCTATCTAGATAAAAATTTGGAATTGATGTACTCCCCTGATCTTCAAATTGTTTTTTCAATTCTTCACTATTTGTTAACCAGTATCGAAGAATAAAGCCTGCTGATTGTAAGATTTCTGATATATTTCTCTGGAGATATACAAGAGTATCTACTGAATCAGCATTCCTAAGTCAATTCATAGTTTCTATATGATAAGTGTGCTCTTGAGTAAAAAATATAATGAAAAAGTTCATGGTGTGTGCACACAGCATTCGTACCTCAATTCATAGTGTCTATAAAAGCGTGCTCTTGAGTTCGACTGCTGATGCTCAAAGAAAAAGTTCAAGGTTTGTACGCACACAGCATTCGTAACTCAATTAGTGTCTATATGAGTGCGTTCTTGAGATCGACATCTGATGAGAAAGTTTATGGTGTGTGCACACAGCATTCCTAAAACAATTAGTGTCCATATAAGTGGGCTCTTAAGATCGACAACTGATGAAAAAGTTCATGGGGTGTGTGTACACAGCATTCCTAAATCAATCCATAGTTTCTATATAAGTTTGCTCTTGAGTTCGACAGCTGATGAAAAATTTCATGGTGTGTGCACACAGCATTTCTTAGTCAATTCATAGTTTCTATATAAGTGTGCTCTTGAGATCGACAACTGATGAAAAAATTCATGTCCGATTGCACATAGCGATGTGTGGTACAATTTCTGTCCAGTAGCAACTGTTAATAGAAACATCATATCATATTATAATACTCCATATCATATGTTTTTCCAAAAATTTTGCAACTTACGCAATACTAAAAGTACCTAATGTACCAAATTCGCAGGTCATAATGTGAACAATGAACCTTATATCATTCAAGCTGAAACAATGGGCGTGAAATAACGACAAAACTAAACATTTGTTTCAAAATGTATTAGATATCAAACTTGAGTCTCTTAATTTCAGTCGCCGAATAGCTTCGGGTACTTTCAACATTTCATTACTGATGTGAAATGATTTGAATTTTCTGGCAAGCTTAATCAGGCGAAGTGCCCCTGTTAGTGTAAGTTTTGATGAGGAAATTCTTCAGGGGTTATTTTCAGGAAAACAAAGTGGCTCAGTTGATCTACTTTCTATCATTTGTTAATGCTGATGATCAACTGAAATTTTTTCTTCAATTCCCAATAATGGAGGGCTTTTGTCATTTTTTTTCGATAATAAAAGGCGTTGGTCGATGATTTTTTGTTTATTTGTTATAAATGAAGCGACTCGATCATCTTTGTATAATGGCCTTAGTTGATATTCTTAGGATCCCTTTTCAATGAGCAAGTACCTCGTTTGATATTTCGACCATTTTTCAATAAGGAAGTGACTTGATCATTCTCAGTAGAGAACTGATTCAAATAGGTGATATGGTTTTGATGTTAACGAAGTGAATGGCTTGAGCTAGCCATCTCTGATCTGTATATCAATGTACTAAAAAGGTAAGCCACTGTTTCACCTCTAGCTAAAATGTTTTTGAACTTATTACCGAACCCATATAACATACTTTCCCCTCCCTTGCAACTTTTGTCTATATGAAATCATTTAGTATGTGCCCCTTCCCACTCAAGGTCCTAACTATACGACCTTCGGTATGACTCGATGATTCGAACCTGAATATGCAAGTAATAGATGGGTCTTTCAATTCTGAACTTCATACTTCAGGTATCTCAACTTTCCCGGCACTTATCATGACGACCTTCTTTCATGAGTGCGCCTCTTGCAGAACTTTGTCACAAGTATTGCTGACATATATGAAGTCGCCGCTAGTGAAACATAAACATGGCCAAACGAGCCATGTTTATTTGATATGCATCCATACAGACCTCCACCACTTCCATCGAAATTTCCCTAATGCTACCATGCATCTGCAGCCATATTTGTGATCAATTAGTGTATATTTCTTATCCACATTTTTGTATCCAGTCAATTGCCTGTTTTTACCCCCCAACCAAGTCATTGACGTTTCCTTACGAAATATTCCCCTCTTCCTTCAAATAACTCTGCAGCGCAGTGAGTAAAGCGCTGGTCTCGTAAACCGTAGATGAGTGGTTCGAGCCCCCGACAAGGCACTTATTTTATGTAACATTCAGGTAGGTACTGTTAGAAATATATTGAAAGACATATGGCCGCATGGACCTTCTTGATCGATGCACGCTACCGTGAAACAAATTGTGGTCTCGAAAAAGTAGCAGATCTGGGGAGAAGTGGCAACGCTGTCTTATGGAGAATCCCATAGTTGGTTCAAAAATTTGCAAAATCGAGCTTGGCTTTTTGCCCCAGATTTACATGGTTCTCCATAAGACAGTGTTGCCATTTTCCCGATACATACATAGCATATCTACTAATAACATTTGGGTTTTTTACAGAAACATATAAGATTTATTGTGCCTCTTGAAATTGTTTTTCAAATCATTTCGAACATCATTAGTGGTACTAACTTTTTATTCTAATTTTTTATCAAATTAGGCTTATCTATCAAAAAGTTCTCCATTTCTAACATGGTTGTTTTTTTAGCTGAAATCTGGAACAGTTCCCAATCTCTCTGTGTATTTTTGTCGAATTGTTTTTGCAATATAAATCAGAATAGAATCCACAGAAGGTTCCTCAAAATTTTTCAAAGCTCTAAGATTTTTGGTAATATTTAAATATAAATTTCTCAAACCAATATGACTCTCTTTAGGGTCTGATCGAAAATAGCTTTGAGGTGATTGAAAATTATCAAACTATTATTATCATAATATTGGCACAATAAATTCCAAGCTACCGTATAGTTCGCATCGGATTTCTCAATTCCCTTCATTAATACTTCTGCTTCACCTTCTAAAGAAGATTGTAAATAATGAAATTTCTCAATATTGCTCAAAGTTGTCTTATTATGAACCATGTCAGTATATATCACACGAAATTCCAGCTATTTATCTATAAGTCCATCAAAATTTGGTACTTAATCGTTGGAAATCTTATACTAGATATATTGTGTTGAAATTGATGCTGGACTGGAATTCCGTTTTCCCGATTTAGTACGGACCTGTGAGTAATACCAGTAATGACTTCATTTTGTATTTCCCTTGTATCACTATTATCGAATACCACAGCCCAAGTAGCACATCATATTGGCTGAACCCCAAGTTCAGATTGGTCCAATATAGATACATCGTAAGTGAAAAATTGATGTTGAACTAATATTAATCAACATTGAAAAAACGATATCTCATTATGAATATTGGCTCGATATTGACAATAAATTTCAAGTGCATTTTGTAAGGTTCAAATATTGATAATATATGGGTTTGATAACTTATTACTAATATCAGAATTGCCATGTCAGGTGAAAATAAATACTATCGGTTTAACAACATAGATATTTCAATATTGTCTGCATATTTTGTATATAGGTACCCAATTTTCAACATCGAAATCTAATGTGTTATTCGACATTGTTTGGGAGCGTAGATTAAAATATTGTATTATCACATTAGGTGGCATATTGGCATGATACTGCAATATAGATATGCGAATTCTGATATTGCTTGAATATTGTTTCAACAGTAAAATGAAAATATTCAAATAGTCATTTTAGAATCACAACCTGAAAAGGAGTAGCGAGATTTTGAAAGTGATCACTTAATGTATTCAAACATATGTCAATATGGGTAACGCAATATTCATCACGAATTATTCCTAACAAGATTTGGAAAAATTGAAATATCATACCATATGGTGGATTTCAATACCAGAAAATTACGTACAGAACATTTGGCACAGCAAGTTTGATATTCCAAATCGCCATCACATAAGACAGCGATCCTTCAGTGTTTTTTCGAATATATTTCATTGTTACTTAAGTTTCTAACATTTTAATTTTGTCTCGAACATAACTAACTTGAAGTCACCACATCTATACCACCCAACTTCTCCTTGACAACAAGTCTTTCCGTGCCGTAGAGTGTATATATATAGTGGTCGACAACATTAGTTCTATTCTGAAGGTCGTGAGTTCAAGACCCGCAGCAGCCACAGTTTTTCCAGGTTAGTATTCGGTTAGTTAACGTGCATAAGTGAAATTTTCAAGTTGACTATTCGATAAAAAAGATGAATAATCCCTGATATCATAAGGAAAAATTTTGAGTGTTCCCTTTTTTTTGGGGCCAATATGATATCTACAATAAAAGATTAATATCCCCGTAATATTGAACCAATATTGGTCTAATATCTTTAATATGTTTGTGCTACTAGGGAGGTGAAATATTGTCAATGTCATTTTGATTGTCCAGCCTGATTAAAAATAGAACGAGGTCCCTGCCGTTTTTTTCTGCTCTCACACATATTGTCAATTCATCTCTCTCGACGGGAATATTTCCAGATCTTCTAATAACTAGAAATTTGGTACCAGTTCATAAAAATGGTGATTCACGGCTTGTGAATATCTACCAATCACACATTTTTCAAAAATATTCGAGTATGCCTTTCTCAATAGGTTATTAGAAAGATTACTGCAATACCAAAAATTAGCATGGTTTCCTCAAATAACTATCATTTGTATGGAACTGATAGCATTGCCACACATATCATCAAAATCGAAGCCATGTCTCAGGCATAAGCCGGTAAAGATAGTAAAGTGGCCACAGTTTTGGGGAGATTACCAGATAAATATAGTTCTTTGCAACTGCTTAGGAGTCATACGAGTCCCAACAAACTTTCGGCAATTTGATCGTCAGGTTCCTGCAGAGGAAATGAGGCTTTCTCAAATCAATGAACTATCATCTGTGTTACGGGATAACTTACGGCACAGGACCTTCGCATGTAGAAATGAAAGCCTGGTACATGCAACGTTCATTGTTTTATTTTTATTACACTGTATTACATTTTTACAAGAGATGGAAAAACCATTATAGACTTGCACATGTAACAAAACATTCTCTTCGTTGGTTTTCCAAGTATTAGTGATTGACTTTTCTTAATGTAGTGAATATGTAATTAAAATGAATGTTATTGCATGTACAGGCCTCGATTCAAAATAGTGATAGTTCATCAAAATAGTTGAGTTTTTCAAACAATGACATATTTCTTTTTGGAGCTGTTCGGAATCTATTGACGTCGATATCACGGGCATGCTTCAGCATTAGAATCTTCCCATTCTTCCTTTGTCTTTTTGTCAACGACACCTATTCAACACTTTTTTTGATTTTCAATTCAACATTTATCGATATGACACATAAATCATAATTGACTTGACAATTGACAAAAGGCCTCACGTGACGTCGCAACATGTTGACCTTGGGATGATAAAATGAGCCTATTGAACCATCTCATACAAAATATTGTCTGATTTCCTTGAATTACCATGTCGAAAATGTATATCAAACTATCCGGTTTTTTCTTCTAGCATTTTGTGTTTATTTAGTCATTTGTCACTTTTGTCAGATTGTCAGTTTTGACTCCTCTTATGTTGCGTTGAGGATGCAAATATCATGAAAAAGACTGCCAACTTCCTCAGGAATATATCATGATTATAAGAAAGTATTTTAAATTTACTATCCTTAAAGAAACGATCAAAAATGAGACGGACAAGTCAAATTACCAATAATCAAGAAATTCTCCGCTGGTGATACGGGTGTATGTACGATATAATTTAGCATTCGTGAGAAGTGTTGGAATTTTTAATTCACAGGGATCAAGAAATCTGAAAGACAAAACTGACTTAATCCAGGAGAGTAAAATAGTTCTTTACGGTGTCAGAGCTTTCAAAAAAAATAGTGAAAAATGGAAAGGTTGAATTCCGTTTGTCTGGCACACTAAGATAAAAAAACGGTTTGCAGGAATTAATGCATGTATTTTGACTTCCTGAACGGAAAATACAAATGAAATTTTTGGCGATCTCAATTAGTTTCGGAAATATATGCATAATTTGTACAGCGTTATGATCATTGCAATGCGACAGAAAGCTGGTCAATCTTGTACTCATGGGAATATGGATCTTCTCTAATGATTGATAGCATTGCAATGATGGGTCTTGTGATAGTACTCTAGATATCACATCAATAGTCAAGATAATATTTATGCAAATGAACTCATTTTCTTTGCGCAAATCTAGAATCAACAGAACTCGAATGTGGAAATATGAAATTTTTGCAAGATACATAAATTGACCATCTAAGTGAATAGGTATTTTAGTTCGAAGTGCTTCTAAATACACATCAGACTATAGAATTGAAGATAGAAGAGTAAGTATACATTATTGTTGTATATGCTACTAATGCTCTCAGAAAAGTTATGACACTTGCCATTTGAGATGAATGATAGATGTTGGAAAACAGTGCAAAACAATTACTATAAGCGTTACGTTGTTAGATTGGACCATTTCCTTCCAAAAGACTGGTTCTCTTCCTTCACACAGATCACAATTCCATCTAACAAAGTTTATGTCGGTTTGGAAATAAAATATGCATTGTAACCTTTTTCTTACTATTAGTTTCAAAAACTATATAGGCTCTTGTGAGTTGTAGGTGGGAAAAAACACAAATTCAACGTTCCGGTATCTTCGGTTTGGAAATAAAATATGCATTGTAACCTTTTTCTTTCTATTAGTTTCAAAAACTATATAGGCTCTTGTGAGTTGTAGGTGGGAAAAAACACAAATTCGACGTTCCGGTACCTTGTCGATTTATTGTAAAAACATAAGTGTATCATATACATGCATTGATAGATGTGTCAAAAAAATTATCCATCTAGTGCTGTTTGAATTTCAATATTAGATAATGAGATCGAAGATGTATTCTTGAGAATACAGTGCATAAGCACATACAAGATAATGAATAAAATAGTAATATAGTCATGTAGCTGTCAACTCAAGAATACTGTATATAGTAAACTATGCTTACGCTGCACATCATATGTAATGAAAGGGCGAATTACCTAGCATTATATTTGAAGGATGAAGTTCTCTAAATAAAAAAAATAATTGATAAAGAATAAATGTTGCCTGGAATTTTCCTGAGAGTTGATTTGTCCGGATGTCCTCTGGGAACTCAAACGGCTCAAATGATATTCAATCTTGTTATGGAAGGCATCGTACCAGGTACGAGAATTTAGGTTGAATAGACGATCACAGGAACATGAATGACGACGAAAAGTATGAAAATCGTCGAATGAAATTTCCCATACGGAGTAATATCGGAACTAATGTACGGCAGAACTCTCTCTCAGTAATTCTGATTACTAGCAATGATATATTTCCATAATATCAATATAAAGATTCCAAAATCATCCATCCATAACCATAAACCCTAGAAAGACAGTACTATTGTACTATTGAAAATTTCACAACAGAAAATTGACTTTTCATTAAACAATTCAACGACTTACCTATTCGAGGGTTTTTGCGGTTGTCAAAAAAACGGACCTAATCTCAATCGACTTCTTTTCAGGAAGTGCAGCCTCATATGTGTTCATTCAAAAAATTACATTTGGAATTGTCCAGATCCGTATGATACCGCAAAAATGTATTAAATTCCAAAAAACACAACGGGCCTACCACAACATATCCCTTACTTAGCCTTCACACTCGATCTCCTCTCCACGATTCCAAAATTCTCATTTTCTCTTCGAAACCTCCCAACTGAAATCTCGTAGATTAAATCGAAGGTCGGACTTCGCCGAAGCAAGCTGACGAATTATTGCGACAGGAAAACAATCCGAAAACCCAATAATGAAACAATATTATTTTTGTAAACACGTTACTTTTCAGAAACAATAACAAAAGTCAAACCAATCAAGGAAAATCTCGTAAGAATCAAAATGAAGAATAGCGAGAGAATCAAAATTATTACTTCAATTTACGAGGAAAACAGACATCTCACCTAGGCAAATTATGTCGCTTCGGAGAGTATAGCGGGTTGTATACTTCAAGAAAATTTGCCTTATTCGCAAATGGATGAAAGACTCACTCATTTGTGACAAATAAAAGAGAGAATCACAAAAATTATAGTATGGAATATTTACACGCTACAACATAAATGTTGTTGTGAGAATCAGGAATAACCCATCTTCATTAAAGCTGACTGCTTTTTTACTCATAGTTTCAAGAAGTTTGGCTTCGATTACACGCTGCTGAAAAAAAAACTTCGTTCTATAATACAGGTAAATCATATGGTGGAAAAAAAATTAGTTAAAAAAGAATTGTGAATTGTACTTCAGATGGAGAAGGAAGAAATTGTGGTGAAGACTGTTCTCTGCAGATGGATATATAATGTAGAAATACAATATAAACATGTTTCAATGGATAGAACGCGGTACTCTCCCTTCATTCGAAAGTTACTGTCCTTCAATAAAGAATAAAGATCGGAACAGTGGCACAATCCACGATTTTTGTAGAATTTCCTGATCAGAACTAACACGCATTTTACACGTCATGTACCCTTTACATCCCATTCTACATTTTTTCTCACGAAAATATCTGAATTAACGCAACAATTGAGGTAAGGAAATTTCGATTCAAGTTCATCTTGAGTCTTGAGTTCCGAGAGTAGCGTTTTTCTGGAACCACCGAGAACACCTATAATCCAAACTACTCATTTGAAGGGATAGTATTATCATTATCACTTTTTTCGTCGTCTAAACCAACCTACTCTGGTCCGTACCAGTCCGACTCAGTGGGCGAACGCTCTAGTATAACATTAACCAATGACCACTTCCCGCACCGCGGGGTGGGTGATCACTGGCTCCAATAATTGTGAGTCCTAAGCAGTCGCATCGAACCGAAACATCCTGATATTTTGTCCATTTTTGCTCCTCTTCTCGGACGATATTCGTTTCGGCTGGGGCCGAAAACTCAAAAACGAATATCGTCCTACTTCGGTAGTCGAAGAGGACTATATCTGGCTTATTGGATTGTATTTGCCATTATTATTAATTTTATTGTTATTATTATGTATCCTTGACAAACTCCTGTATGTGGGTATATCATACATGACATTGTACTTCAGGTACTTAATCACGTCTGAAAAAGCTATTGTCTAGTTAAACTTATGCGACTGGATGATTGTTTCCAAAAAGTTCAGAGAAAAATGAAAACGTCTGGCATTAATGAACAAACTTTCGAATTGAAAATTCATGATATAATCATAATTCACAGATATATTTTTATATCACTATAAAATCCATTTCTGATTGAAGTAATGTTAATATTAAACGAATTGGACGCGTATAATCATAACGCGCCATATGTAATACTCAACTTTAATATATCGTCTTTAAGGATGAATATCTCTTGCAGTATATTTGGGTGTAATGTGTACACAAAGGACAATCGGCCGAAAATGGGTCCTAAAATGCCTCTTGACCTGGTAGTTTACAGTTTTCTCTGACACTTTGCTTTTGTCGGGTCATTTTAGCTGCAGGGGGTGGCAGCTCTTGAGATGGGATGGGTAGAAAATTGTTATGAGTTAACAGAGCTCTTTGTTTCATGCCGAAAATATATTTTATTTTGTTAATCACCTGCCCCAAATTACTTTTCGTTTATGATATTTTGAAAAGCCAAGATGTTTACAATTCTCTCTTATAGCTTTCGAATTATAATGTGATAGTGGCACTCAGTGAAAAATATGAAGATATAGAACGTATTAACTCAGTCTAGCTACAAAGAAATCGCTGAGATCAATAGTAGGTGAATTGTAATATTAACAAAAGTCATTGACTCATGTTTTGTGCATGAAAATTGACGCAACCATGCGAACAAGACAAAACACGTTTTTTACGGCTATAACACAAAACTGTTTTCTCAACTGTCCTTGAGAGAACAATGAGGTTCATTGTATGTCTTCAATTACATATCATCACCTGATAATACGATGTTACAAGTGTAGTACGTCTTCGATTTCATTTCCCCACCTGATAAAACAATGACTTCATTGTGTTACAGTTGTAGTGATTATTACACAATGAATCAGTTCTCCCAAGGAATATCAAATTTCGAGCAATGACAGCTCTATTTACTTATCCAACTGAATGGAAATCTTGAATGAAATTAAGATTGTGCATGATATTTGTTAAATCTTTCAGCTATTATCTGTTATAGCCGTAGAAAAAGTGGTGTTTAACTCACATGAAATGCGAAGTTCCCACTCTATGATATGCAGCATTCAAATTCGTGGAAAATGACTATCATTCCTTGCTCGTTAAACAATATACAATTTCACCATGGAAATGCAATATCGACAAATATCTTTTTTTTCATAAACATAGTGTTTTGATATACCTAGTGTTTTTCTGCATTGAGTTTCTGTTGAATTTCGTGAAAGCTGCCTCCATCACCATTTTCCGTTTTGAGGCACAGAACTAATGACGTTCATGCCCATCAATCTTGGTGAAGTATAGAAAAATAAAAAACCACTCGAAATATGTCTTCACTCTGTTGAAATTTATTCCTAGAAGGTAATTTTTTCATTCGTCATGGTCTGCACTACCAGCGTGCAACTGGAAATGTAGTAGACCGGGAGGTGATGTCACTTTTTTATCAGTGATTTATCTGCAACTCAAATGTGATTAATTAGAGAGTTTTACCATTACTTTACTCCAAATCGAAAGTCAGCCGGCGCGACCGTGGTGGGCGTGGGCGTGGGAGGCGGTGAAAGTCGCTGAAAAAATCTCAAAAAAAAGTGATTGATCTCCACGTGAAACTTTGTTATAGTGTAAATTATTCATGATCATGGGTGAAAATAGGCGTCAGCCACGTTCCCGATGGTGGAAACATCGTCAGTCAGGCCTTTGAAGTGGTCGTAAAAATCGGAAAATTGAAGTGACCGATCTGCACTTGAAATTTTGAAGGATGATTATTGTATTCAAATTGAACATGAAAATGGGAGTCAGCCACGTTGATAGTGGTGGATTCTGCGTCAGTCAGGCGTCCAAATAAGTCAAGGGCAGTGACCAGCTTCTTTTGGCGCGCTGTATCTTACGCAGTTCGAATGACGCATATTCCACCGGCATCGTGCCGGCTGACGATTATTTATCGAAAGTACATAACAATCACATGTTTATATATCAATTTTAAGGTGATATAAATCACTATATCCAACATTTTGAATATTGATTATGACTATTCTTTCAAATTTGAAAATTATTTTCACTGAATGCGTGATGTCTTCATTATTTATACACAGATGGAAATATTATAACAAAGCCTACTCCTGCAATATAGTCAATACAACCAGATGCAATAAAGTTAAATTATCTATATTGTACGTTTGACTCAAATACATTGTTTGTTTCACTTTGACGAATATATTTGAGCTCAATTTTATATCAAGTCCACTGGTGATATCCCAGACGGCACAATCATATTGCATGAATATCCTATGCACATCCCAGTGGAATATTGGAATATGCCAGGAATATCCCATATCCCCCAAAACATATGATATGCATATTCCATGGATATTCAAAGTCACCATGAAACTTATTCCAGGAATATGTTTTGATATCCCAAGATATGTTCATGGCTTATGCAACAGATATGTTTTCTTGCCCTTGAAATATATTCCAGGAATATATTTTTTGTACTGCATAGCATATATGCTTTTTTTGACGGAAATAGCAGAAAGAAAACACACATCAAGAAAAAAAATATAGGTGAACAGAAAAATGTTTATTGAAAAAACTCAAAAAACAGTTAAGTAAATAGGAACGCTAGATATATCACCAAGAACTTTGGACTCATCTTCTGAGACACAAGTATTCCCAACCATATTACTTGGTGAGTGATGATCATGCATCAATTCAGTAATGATGCTTTGGTTTGCTGGTAGAGTCAAGGACTGCATTATCATGGTATCAGAACTATTTACTGTTTCTTCAGCACTCTGGTCATTCTTTGACGATTCAGAAATTTTCTGCTCTTCAGCAAAATTGTCTTGAGAAATCAACAATTGGTTGAAATTACAGATCAAATGTCGTATTTGGAAAATATAATCATGCTTCAACTTTAATATTTTGTCTACGAACCTTGAAATACGTACTACAATATTCTCTTGCTGATAGTTATGTCTCTGTCTCTCCCATGAAGGCGAGCATAGTGCCATTTCACTTTTTGCATGAAAGGTAGAATAGAATAATGTGGTACATGAAATACCACCCCAGTTGCCAGTTGAACTAGGAACAAGGATAAATGCGTATATGATAACAAAAGAAAAACTTCTGGTGTTACATTTTTAATTAACTAGTTTTTTATATTAGTTGAATATGCTACACAAATGCATTTTGAATATTCCCAGAATATTCGAATATCTACCTTTCCGCTCGATATGACATTTGAATATACCAGTAAAATTAAATAAGAATATCTGATGGATATTCGTAAAAATATATTCCAGGAATAATTTTCATGGATATTGGATAAAACACATATTTATGGAATATTCCAGAAATATTGCAATATCTACTGAAAAATGGGATGTAGTAGGGATATTCCAGGAATATTTGGTGCCGTCTGGGATGTTAGAGTAACTAGTTCAAATATGTTTTGATTGATATTATTATGAATGAATCACCGAAGGGATTCATGAAAGTTGAATAGATTATCCATCTGAGACAAACAAACAATATAGTTACTTTAACTATATTGCATATACGAAGGTAGTAGTCCATACTCAAAGTGGAAGACCAATTTTAGTGAAAAAATGGAAACACGAAGTCATTTCCACAACATATTTAATTCCTACAGGAACAGGTCCTTGTTAAGACAAGTTTCGAACATATATATTTTCATCTGCATTTGAGTACAAACAGAGAAAAAGTTGGGAGACCAAAAACTACATATTAAACTAGTATCTTGAACCACCTCAGATTCTTCATACTCCCAACTTTTTCTCTATATTTGTACTTAACGAAGATGAACATATATATGTTCCAAACATGTCTCAACTAGGACACTGTTCCTGTAGGAATTAAATGTGTTGCGGAGATGACTTCGTGTTTCCATTTTTTCAATATATGGCATATAATTGGATCGACTACACTGCAGGTGTAGGTTTTTCTAAAATATTTGTATCTATGTACAGTTTATAATAATATCACAAAATACACGAATGTTTTTTTTTTCAAAAATTTTTTTCAGAACGAATAGTACAAGGCAGTTTTATATCTGATTTTTACGACTCAAGCCAGTGAGGCACAGTGAGACAGTACAGACCGCGCTATTTACTGGAGTAATTGTTTTCGCGATGTCGGAACCAAAGCCTTTCTGTGTTATTTGTTTGAAGAGAAGTGAACCTTCAATTTCATTTTCTGATGTGACATGGAATAAGTGTAAAACTGTGTTAACAATTCGCAAAGAAAATGAATTGTACATGCATTATGTAACATTGCCCGAAAAAATGTCATCAGCGAGGAAATATCATTCGAAATGTTATAGACTCTTCACCGCCATGTCGAAAAAAAACCAGAGAAACAAAAGAAGATGATTTATTGGAAACATCAAATTTACCAAGGTGAGTATTCATTCATCAAGAATTTGTTGCGTCTATTCGATTTTCGTTACGATATTTCATTAGTTATTTGTTATTCAGTTGAGGATCTCTACAAAGATGTTTACGTGGGTAGCACGGTAATATTTAACTAGATCACAAGACCCCCCTTTCCATTTAATTTTTATTCCAGGTGGAGCCCAGTCGCCATCTTGAACTTTCCATGTGTTAATTTTACTCCATAATGTAGTATTCATGCATAACTTTCATCATCATCAGTTTCAATTTTCTGCGTTGACCCGTTCAAAAAATAAAAGAGGGGGGGATTAAAGAAATGCACTTTATAAACATGTAATTGTTATGTACATTCGATAAATAATCGTCAGCCGGCACGATGCCGGTGGAATATGCGTCAATCGAACTGCATAAGATACAGCGCGCCAAAAGAAGCTGGTCACTGCCCTTGACTTTGGACGCCTGACTGACGCAGAATCCACCACCATCAACGTGGCTGACGTCCATTTTCATGTTCAATTTGAATACAATAATCATCCTTCAAAATTTCAAGTGCAGATCGGTCACTTCAATTTTCCGATTTTCCGACCACTTCAAAGGCCTGACTGACGATGTTTCCACCATCGGGAACGTGGCTGACGCCTATTTCCACCTATAATCATGATTAATTTACATCATTACAAAGTTTCACGTGGAGATCAATCACTTTTTTTTGAGATTTTTTCAGCGAGTTTCACCGCCTCCCACGCCCACACCCACCGCTATTGGACTGGCTGACGCGCGGTCCTCATATGTACAGGTGGAGAACTACTCATGCTGAAAAATTCGTGTGCAGATCGATCACTAGTTCAAAAGTGACACCACCTCCCGGTCTATAGGTCTGCCAGGATGGATTGGATAAGCTGTAGTTGAAATGATCATTCCAGATTTCCAACAAAGAGATGCTAATAGTATATTATGCAATAATCATGTAATGATGGTTATTAATACACGACCATTAACCGGGATACGAAACGAGCCGAAGGTGAGTTTCGTAGGGTTAATGCGAGTATATTAATAAGCCTAATAAAAACCAAATCGGCATCACAATAAGCTCATAAGATACAGATTTTTCATTACAAAACAAATTTTTGAGAAGTAGAAAGTGGGTAGAAGTAGGAATATATGGACCAAGAGGGGACCAAGACCAGGAATGGCTCGGGGAATAGGTATGATGGTAATATCGACCTCCGCAATCGAAGCAAGTTATTCTATTTCCATGAAAAATTCACAACTAGGAAAAATATAAAAATCCCTATTTTTTCAACATATCTAACCGTAACTCAATAATATCCGGTTTTTGAAAAATTATATACTACTTATGAATTCGTTTCATATTTGCAAGTATGGAGTTTGAGTAATGAAGATGGTTGAAATTGATTGGAAAGTTTTTGCACAATGCTTTCTTGGACTCCTATACCCCCTCATAGAACTGCTATTATATCCATTTTGGTATTTCAAACAACTTTCAGGGTGATTTAAATGAGCTGGAAAAAATTACTATTTCGAGATTCAAATCATTTGGAATGGTTTCGAATCATTGTAGATCCGTTTTCCTCCATTTAGAGGTTAGGTGAAAGTTCCTCAGTTAGAGCTTTATGAAAACCCAGGTGTATAAACTGATTCGATATTTCTTGAAATTTTTTGCAGAAAAACAATCGGATCGGAAAGGCTTTCAATTTTTTTCGTATAGGGGCATCATTTTCGAACTCTCCATAAAATCAATCTTTTGTTAATATCGAAATGGTTAAGGCTTTCGCGGGCGAGGTTTTTAGTGTAACTATTTTCCTTCGGGTTTGAAGGCCGTCGTTCTTTGGAATTTCTTCCTAACATTTCGCTAGCCTCTGAAGAAGCTGGCCACTCGCGCTAGCGAAACGTTAGGAAGAAATTCCAAAGAACGACGGCTTTCAAACCCGAAGGGAAAAATAGTTATTTTGTTAATATCACTCCCATTTCCGCGTAGGTTTATAATTAGACATATTCACATTATCTATTTCTACTAGCCAATGAAATCTCGTACAAATATTTTTCTTCCAATATGGGCTGAGAATATGTTCCTTGTTGATTGTTTCAGCTAATATGCATGGGATATTCTTAAGGGGATATGTCTACACGCATGACTACGGCATATGCATAGAGTACATTGAGGTTTTCCGGGATATTATTGAGATTATTCATCTATAAAGTCTCACAGGGAGACATTCTCATTATTCGTCTCAGTTGCAACAGCTAGTTTGCTCTATCATCGCGCACCTTGCAAAATTCAGATCATCTTCCAATGATTGATAGCAATGTATCTTATCGTGGCATTCTTCACTGGACCGTTTCTGAAATTCTCAATCAAAAAATCTTGATGATGAAATGGTTGTTCAATATCTTCTCAAACTGTATAAGTACATCGTTCAATAATCCGTAAAAAGGAAGCATCAATGTGTTCCTTCTTTTCATTATTTCAATTTTCTGCGAATCGGCTGAATTACTGAAATACTCCATTAATCTCAATGAAAATTGTCGATCCCCCTTAATCGGTTAAATAGGGCTCCCTTCAGATCAAAAGAACTTTTGTCGAAGAATATCAAGTGTCAAGTGCGTTCCCATGGTTATCAAAGTAGAATTCTCGCAAAACTAGGTATAAAAGTTACAAATTTCAATGGGAGAATAGAACTACATGGCATGAGTATAGTGTGCTCTTTTGAAGATTTCGGTACACCTGACGCAAGAGGTTCTGTTTGAACAGTCCAGTGGTAATCAAAAGCTATATGATTATTCTCGAATTTTCATTAAGTCACGAAAAAGTATAACCGATTGTGAAATTTAATTATGCATATAATTGTCGTTGATAATTCAGTCTGTTTATTCCTAACCTAAAAAACAAATTTTCCTTCAAAACAAAACAAAAATGACTTTGACTAAACAATTTATGTTTCGAACAAAAAATTTTGATATAAACATTTTTTTCCTTCGATCTCCTGTCACAAAATGATGTTGCTCAAATTGTAATATAAAAGCATACATTCTCGCCGACACTGTAAGTAATAATTCATTTTCCTGTTTGTTCTTCATGTGACATGATATTATTTGTAGCCTCCCTGACGATGACAGTAACAACTGTCGAAATATTGAATTAAAGTGTTAAGAGAACATTTCTGGTTCTCATTTGAGTGTGACAAGAACACCGTGAAAATATCGTTTTTTTCGGGTGATGAAAGCCATCATTACGGATACCAGTAATTGAAACTTCTACGTCGTGAGTACACTCAACTTGAAACTTTCGCTTTCAATATTTTTCTTATTTTCATTCCAATTTTATTTACATGTCTCTTCTGAAATTGTTGGTTCATAATATCATTCTCAATCGAAAGTCATTTTTATTTTTTTGCTTAAAAATGAGTGTTCATTCATTTGTTGACCCAGTAAGTTTTTTGACATTACTGCTTTTCGTTTAATGTCTGCTTATTCAAATTATTCTTTCTAATTTTCAAATTTCAATCCTTCGATTTATCTTTATATCATTATTATTATTTCGGTTCTATCAATCTGATTGATAATCGACATATTTCAATAGGGTAAATAGGGTATATATACAATGGAAGCTCGATTAAATAACATTCAACAAGGTACAATGTAAACCACGAAAGTTCTTGTAGAGATCAATAACCCTTAAACCAAACTGATATTATTTGCACTCGACGCGCGTTTTGCTAACAAGATTAGCATCTTCAGGAGAAGAAAACTGATACTCTATTATCACAAAAACACTCTCAACATTGAAAATGCATAGGTTCAATTTTTCCTATTGTATAAATTCTACTCATTTTCCGAAACAAATCTAATTTCAAGAAAAAACCCACTACTTTTTTACAGAAAAAGCAGTTTGAGAACTCCTGGTGGACCTCTTACCCTGTAGGAATTATGTCGAGGTAACACTTTTCAGCAATGAACTGTCATGTGGAATTCTTGTAAAGTGTCCCCTGTAGTGCACCGATTTGTTCCGGATTAGATGTTTCTTTTGTCATCGAGTCGTTTCGGTGATACACTTGTGCGTTTTTGGTTTAAGCCGAAGCACTGAGCTAATGTCCTTAATTGGCCTGGTTTGTCTATTCGGAATCCAGAATTTTCAGGGTAATGAGAAATATGATATACCCAGTTGAATTTGTGCCATATACGTTTGTGTACGATGGGTTCATGGCACTGAATACGGTAGAGAACAGACGCAATATATGGAGATATGTAGGTATTTATAAAAAAAAGTTAAGCTTAAGAAACGAAGGAAAAAGTTATTGTTCCTGAATGTTTTTCAAATTCTTGAAATTATTTCGAACTACCAATGTATTATTATGTACATTTGATATCTGCATCAGGCCACATCAAATAATTTGAAAAATGCTGCACACACTGGTACTCTGTCTAGATGAATGGTCATCATAACATTTCGAAGAACGTTCCAAAAACTAGTCTTTCTATTCACAATGATTTAAATATTGGTTAATCGCAGAGAATTTGATTTTGAGAAAATGTTTGACACATATATTTCCTAACCGTTGAACATGAAGTCAAAACGTGTTCCTCTCCCTACGTTCGGAAACTCTGACACCTCCAGGTTAGAAAACGCATTTATTCCACCTTTGTTGCATCATAAAACCATTGAAACACGCATGTCTTCAGCTACCAATCGATTTTACACCTTATTTCATCTTCATACAAAATATTTTTCGTTTTTCATAAGTCAATTTACAACTCCGCGCCCTTCAAGTTTTGGAACTTTGTGTCATGTACCTATGGTGCAGGAGCGGTGGACACAAAATTTCAGAACTTTTATCGTCGCCGAATTCCAAATCGACTTTTTCATGAAAAATGAAAATATAAACGAAAAAAGTGGAAAAGAAGGTGAAATGAGGTGTAAGAGGTACCTAATGGCTAAAAACACGTGTGTTTTGACATGGTACCAAAAGGAATGTGGTATATCAAGTGATGTGTTGAGAATCTGAACAACTCTCAGATTATATTATAATACGTTATGATCATGAACTTAAATAGGTTCTACAGATGATATTATATAAGAAAGACATCATTTATAGGATGTAAGATCCATCTATCTAAAAAACTATGATTTGTGAAGGTTAGTTATTGATTTTTTTGTAAGATTGAATTGCACAGGTTTCAAATGTTTGCCCGATTTGAACGTTGAATTGTTATCGGGAATACATTTCTGAATGTTTGTTCATAAAGGAAAAGTCTCGTTCTCGATGACCTATTCAATGATCTAGTTTCCAAATTATTCGTGGACGAGACAAAAATATTCATTTCTGTTCCAAATATCCTCACAGGTAATGTGGGGAACAGATGATGAGATGATTTCTAAAGTTAATAAACTTCGGTCTCTTCGAGACCACCTCACTCATTCTAGCCCAGCGTCGAAGATATTACATATCGATAAAAAACTCCTGATATGATTTTCTCATCAACGGTAACCCTTTATAAGGTCATCTATGAAATTTAATTCGTTCAAGCAGGTAAAAATGTCTAATCAAATCTTCCATCTATAAAATAATATCATGACTAACCACGAGCTAACCTTCCGATAAGAAAAGGCGATTATTTCATCCCCAATTCAAAAAAGGAACACAAGAGTGCGGTGTACATTGATAGGCCCTTATTAATCATTTTAAGCCGCCTACTCCTACCTTGAAATCGGCTTACAAGCGGATTGTACTTTTAAGACAACATTAGTAGGCATCTGTTCCTTGAAGTCAAGGATTTTTGCGGAATCCAATTATTCAATTTGGCATTAGGATATCATTACAGGAAAACTGGAATTGACTGGAGCTAAAAGAGTTGTGAGTTATCGGCTTTCTGGGTTTTGCTGTTGTGTCTTACAGATGTAATTTCGGAAAGCAAACAAATAACAGATGATGGTTTCTGACAGAGTTTTGAAATCCTGTACTTTCTCAAACTTTCATGAAAATATTGGGACTATTCAGAAAAACGAGACATATTCGTTCCAAGACTCTCACGACACAAGGTTTCAAATATTTCGACAATTCTAATTATCATCGTCAGGGAATGCTATACAATATCGTACATGTACAAACTATGTTAAATAATAAGAATTAACTTAATGTTGTTGAGATTGTTCGTAAATGTTATGGTGAAATACTATGGTACATGAATATATAAAAAGTTTTTTTTTT
Source organism: Zygogramma bicolorata (assembly GCA_032362365.1). Classification (NCBI taxonomy): domain Eukaryota; kingdom Metazoa; phylum Arthropoda; class Insecta; order Coleoptera; family Chrysomelidae; genus Zygogramma; species Zygogramma bicolorata. Next base: position 749,224 of record JAVJAQ010000725.1, read on the forward strand.
TAATTTTCAAATGAGTGACAATTGTTATCATGTTTTCGTAAAAATGAGAAGATTTCTGAATCACGGAATTGACTCGTGACATAAGAGATAGTTAAACGTGTGATAATTTTTGTTTTGTTAATGTCATAGAAATGAATGAATGAAAAATATATGATTCAGTGGTAGAGTTCATAATATTGGGATCATTGTACATTTGAAGGTATTTGTTTATCCAGTAGTCATGCTTATGAATATATTTCACTGAGATGATTGATATCATATTTTTTTTATTTAGATAACAGGTGACAGATTGTGAGGTGAAAGCCATTTCTAGCAACAATCTCTCAGTAAATAGCCTAAATTTTATTGAATCATACCTCATAGAATGTCCTTCATTGAAGACACGGGTACTGAGGGCAAATCTTTCAGGATGCATTCGATGTATATATATATATAGATATGTAAACGGTCATTTTCCGTAGAATATACGAAGATGTCATTCAAAAAACGAGATAATCGAAAAAAGTGATTTTGCCACATTCAAACAAAGCAAAGCGAAGTATTGTAATTGAAATGCTACTTTCATTTTCTCGTACAACAAGACGTCGGAGAGGAACGTTCAACATGTAAAAAATCATCAAAATTATCCTGTTCAGAATTTTCTCTAGATTTCAAAAATGTGAAAATGAACAAGGTGTTACATTCGAAAAACTAATACTCACATCATTTCTGGCGAAGCCGGAAGTGCTACAGAATTAATTTTTATCACAAAAAAGCATATTTTAGTTGTTCAATAGCACCCTAAATGTTCGTGCTTTGAATCGGATTATTTCTCTTAAAAATAGGGGTGTCTCATCTCTCAGACTCACCTGGTATGCAATCGAGAATTATTGAAAGATGAACAATTTGGAGCTAGATAATTCTTACAATCAGGCGACGATATCAACGGATATGAAAATGATGAAAATCTTCCTTCATTTTCTGAAGTCGGAAGCCTTTTTTTTGGTTTTATATCCATACTCACATAGTATATCCGATCATTGGAGTGTCAAAGGTTATGGAATTTTGAATCAGATTATTCGGAATCCCCCACCACTATTTCATCTATTCGTTTCATGTGTGAGTTTCAATCGAATAAATACACCGTTATCCAAGAAATATATAATTAGTAATCATGCAACTTTTTCTTCTTGATACTGAGGAGTAACGGTGATTGATTCAAATAAATAACGATATCGTTCCAATATTTGCAATAAAAACACATGTTCAATTGTTTCTGATTTACAGAGGCGTAGAAGAGCCACATACAGAATGACGTCCAAGTTCGAAATTTCGGAATTCCGATTTTAAAGTCGGACTTTAATACATTTGGGGTCGGGGCTTTACAAAATTCCGAGTTTGAAGTCGTAATTATATGAAGCAAGTTGATGACCACCATATATCAATTTCCGACTTTCAGATTTGGAATTTTATTGATTTCCGAACTCAAACTCAAATTATAAATTTCTAATTTTGAATTGCATTGAATTCCGACAAATAAACAATAAGTTTCAATTTTGGTGAAGTTGGAATAGCAGTAAGGAATACTCAGAGTCGTCTTCACAGACGTGGTGTTATTTATTGATTAAAATTCATCCAAGACATGTTTCGGGGGTATATACTTCCATCCTCAGATTGGTAATACAAAGGAACAAGGTGTAGAACATATTCGAAGAGTTGAAATATTAGTTTCTGATAACCCCTAGAACTCGAGCATTTTTTTCTATCAGGACTCAATGTTTAAGCGTATTGCGTATGCTCTACAACTTCCTTTGGTTCTTTGTGTCATCATATCGACGATGGGAGTATATACCTACCCAGGAAATATGATAGGAAAAACATCGCAAGGAAAAATGATACAAATTATTGTTATACTACTAGGGCCATCATCACCAATATTTATAATATATGCAGGTTACCTCAGGACATATTTCAAACCGCTAAGGTATCAAAAATAAAAAATAAATAATAATAAAAAAATTTCTAGTAATAATTTTAATTTCTTTCATTTCAAATTTTTTAACGCGTGTTGTCCTTTTAGTTCATTGAAAGTCATGTTATTTTCCTATTCTACGTGTGCATTAATATTAGTAGACTTACTAAACGGTTGATTGGACAATTATTGTCAGCAGTTCTCAGATTAAGAAAAGTCCATTCAAATAAATATCGAACCTGATAAATTCGTTTCTGTATTGAAACATTCCAACTCTTTCTCAACTTTGTTTCAAATGTCTGCTGCAGGTTATGATCGATGACGATATTAGGTATTCTTAATCATGAACAGTCAACATAATAAAAAACATTGAAAATCCTGTGAAATCCTCACCGTTTATAAGTTTTGATCTCCATTTCTTCATGTTGAATCTGAACAACATCATACCTCCATGAACTGAAAGGGAGTATTCGAGAAAACTATTGCCAAGAAAATGAGAATTGAAACTTATTACTAATATCTGTTTCACAAATTATCTTACCTTATGTTATGGTTACTCAGAATATCGTTACTGACATGTCATATAAAATATGCTTTGAGTGATTTTTACCTGATTTATGGAAATGATTAGCGGAAATCCGTAGTGCTGGTGCAAATTTTTTCATGGAAGTTATTGAATTCTAGATATTCACTTTTCATTTATCAGTAAATTCATTACCAAATCATTCATCAAATTTTAGATTTTTCGTTTTTGAAAAAATTGAAATTTGAAATTTTTCATTTATTCATATCTACTCAGTCGCACTTCGATTATTTTTGTGTCATCAGTTTTTCAAATCTGCAATTCCAAACTAAAATCCGAAGTTTCCTGCTTAGCACTCAAATTACTTTACATAATGCGATTCCTGTTAGGGCGCACATTACTTGGCATTACCTTGCCAAATCATTCGACTTCGAAAATCATCATTTGAAAATATATCTAGTGACGAACAGCAAAACTATATTGATACTTTCTCCTTATAACATACCGAAATTTGTGCATCTAAGATAGTGCAGAATTAAAAAATGCTTAGACAAACTATATGGAATAACGTACTATTAGTTATCATGTTATTATCCCAACTGATATGGAAACAGTACCGCACGCGACACCGTTATCCGAAAAAGCTGATTTCGGGTAAGTAGTCGAATGCGGCAAAGTATGAATTCGGTTCAAGAATGTTTCTTCTGTATGTGGGGCACTTCCTGATCTGAATTGCTCGCAGATATAGAGTATACAAAAAAAAACATACAGAACAGAAACTTTTTCGAAATATTATATTATCCATCTTCATTTTCAGATTTCTGCACCAAGAGGATCTTGGTATGCTATCATTCATCTCGAAATGCGAGTCCAGCGTTACCGGATTGTGGACTAACCAACATGCATTGAAAGCTTTTGTATAAGCCTGGACTCACCAATGCACTATTCGTATCAAGCGTATAGAATTACACAGCCGCTCCCCCTGACGATGTTTTGTGAAAGTAGGTGGTGTATCAGCTATGTGTATATGTTGTTATTGTCGGCCCAACCCAAAAATTACCAAACGTCATTTCACATGATTATATGTCCTTACAACCCTATATACAGTGGAAAACGTTGGTGAGCCCAAAACCGGTACGACCGACGTTTCCAAAGGCTAACCAGAGCTCGCTTCGTATATTCTACGGGCTGAATATGCATCTTAGATGCACAAATTTTGGTATGTTATAAGTTGAAAGTATCAATATAGTTTTGCTGTTTGTCACTAGATATATTTTCAAATGATTATTTTCAGAATCGAATGATTTGGCAAGGTAATGCCAAGTAATGGGCGCCTCAACAGGAATCGCATTATGGAAAGTAATTTGAGTACTAGGCAGGTAACTTCGGATTTGGGTTTGGAATTGCAGATTTGAAAAACTGATGGCACAAAAGTAATAAAAGTGCGACTGAGTAGTAATGAATAAAAATGAAAAATGGCATTTTTGTCGAAAACGAAAAATCTAAAATTTTATGAATGATCTGGTAATGAATTGAATGAATAATGAAAAGTGAATATCTAGAATATTTACCTCTTTCAATAAATTCCATACAAAAATCTGCATCAGCACTACGGATTTCCGCTAATCATTTCCATAAATCAGGTAAAAATCACACAAAGCATATTTTATATGACATGTCAGTAACGATATTCTGAGTGACCATAACATATGGTAAGATAATCTGTGAATCAGATATTAGTAATAAGTTTCAATTCTCTTTTTCTTGGCAATAGTTTTCTCGAATACTCCCTTTCAGTTCATGGAGGTATGATGTTGTTCAGATCCAATAAATAACACCACGTCTGTTAAGACGACTCTGAGTATTCCTTACTGCTATTCCAACTTCACCAAAATTGAAACTAATTGTTTACAGCAAGTATGCAGCAAAATACCTACCAGAGTGTGCGGCAAAATAAAAAATAAACTTTATAATTTCGAGTCAAATTAGTACGAATTTTCAATTTTGAACTCGAAATTTAGTTAAATTGAGAGGTTTAAGTCGGAATTCAATAAATTTCCGAGTATGAAGTCGGAATTCAATGCAATTCAAAATTAGAAATTTAAATTTGAGTTTGACGTCGGAATTCAATATAATTCCAAATCTGAAGTCGGAAATTGATATATGGTGGTCACAACTTGCCTCATATAATTGAGACTTCAAACTCGGAATTTTGTAAAGCCCCGACTTCAAATGTATTGAAGTCCGACTTCAAAATCGGAATTGTATAAAATACAAATTTCGAACTTGGACGTCATTCTGTATATGGCCCTTCTACGCCTCTGTAAATCAGAAACAATTCAACATGTGTTTTTATTGCAAATATTAGAACGATATCGTTATTTGATTAAATCAATCACTGTTACTCCTCAGTATCAAGAGAAAAAAATTGCATGATTACTAATTATATATTTCTTGGATTACGGTGTATTTATTCGATTATGATTTACACATAAAACGAATAAATGAAATGGTGGTGGAGGATTCCGAATAATCTGATTCCGTAATCTTTGACACTTCAATGATTGGATATACTAGGTGAGTATGGATATAAAACCAAAAGAGGCTTCCGACTTCAGCAAATGTAGGAAGATTTTTATCATTTTCCAGCTCCAAATTGTTCATCTTTCAATAATCCACGATTGCAGACCAGGTGAGTCTGAGAGATGGGCACCCCTATTTTTCAGAGAAATAATCCGATTCAAAGCACGAACATTCAGAGGGCTATTGAACAACTATAATATGAATTTTTCAGATCAAATATAACACTCTGTACATTTTCACATTTTTGAAATCTAGAGAAAATTCTGAACATGATAATTTTGATGATTTTTCACATGTTGAACGTTCCTCTGCGACGCCTTGTTGTCCGAGAAAATGAAATTAACATTTTAATTACAATACTTTGCCACCAGCCGCTGTTTGAATGTGCCGAAATCACTTTTTTTCGATTATCTCATGTTTTTTAAATGACATCTTTTTGGGACACCCTGTGCAACAGATTGTATCGAAGGGAAGGAATCGAATGATACCAACATTTTGAATATCTGTCGATTATTTTCAGAGTCATCACTATAAAAAAAATGTATCACAAAATAGTGCAGCCGCTGGACTAATAAAAACCCAAGTAATAACATTTGAAATTTCACTTACTATACCAATGAGAATAATTGACAAATTTGGTGTATGTCTTTTTAATAGATGCATACTACTGAAAAATATAATGAAAATTCTGGTTTGCTACCAGCAGATATTTCTATAATTCACATTTTGAAAGTAATTCTTCTTCAAAAAGACTAAAATAGTCGGTTCATACACCACACTTTTACTTTTACTTCATCTTTTACTTTTACTTTTACCTCAAGAATGGAATTGGACCGTTCATACACCAGTGTTAAAGTAAACAGGACGCATGCGCAGTGATCAAAAAGAAACGAAGAAGAAGAAGTAATCGTGGGTTACGTCATTGTTTTGATTTGCAATTTGCTATTTTGTTCATATCTCTCTCTCTATATTGGGATGAATTCACATTTCTGTAGAATATTCAGAAGAAGAAGAAGTTTCCTTATAATGTTGGTGGCACTGCTTGCTGTGATGACTTCACATGCACGCATGCGCAGTCCCTAAAATTATCTCATTCTAAAGTAGAAGTAAAAGTGCCGTGTATGAACGCCTCGACTGATTTACATTGTGACAACTTTCTTAAAGCAAAAGATAAAGTAAAAGTGTGGTGTATGGACCGACCATAATTACTAGTATTCCATGATGGACCCACTATGGTTGATAGGAACACAGAAATCACACTATTCATTTTCACAAATTCTGGAAGTTTTCAATGGTTTAATCTGTTAAAATAAAGGAATGTTTTTTCATCGTCAACTCCAAATTTTGTCAAAGTCGCCTTTGGATAAAAAACTAAAAGAATATCTGCTGTCAAATAAGTATCAATACGAAATAACAGTTATCTCCCTCCAATCATTATAACTGTGTCATGGATGAATTCGGCCAAAATGAAAAAAATGACATGCTTTTCATTTACGGTGAGTGTCTGAAGAATTCTAAGGCTGCATCAAATTTATACAGACGGAGGTTCTCTGGTAGAAGACATCCGTGTAGGACATACTTCGTGGAACTTGAAATTCAGTTGAGACAAGAGCCAAATAACCGACGTATTCGAAATCGAAATGTAAATATAATAGTCAGCGAAGATAAAGAGACGTTCTAGGATATGTAGAGGTAAATTCGACTTCTTCAACACAAGAATAAGCCAATGAATGTGACGTTAGTCAATCGACTGTAAGGAGAATTTTGAAAAAGCATAAGTTTCGCTCGTATAAATAGCCAATACATCAAAGGCTCTATGGTGGAGACGATGAAAGAAGACTTGAATACTGTCGATGGTTTCTTCATAATGTTCGCGAAAATCTTCAATTTCTTTTGAGAATTTCATACTCAGATGAAACAAGATTTAGCAATAGATGGGTCTTCAATAGGAATAATACTCGATATTGGGCACAGCAAAATCCAAGGCTTTCAAATCAAGGTGATCCTCAAAAAAGTTTCGGATTTAACTGTTGGATGGGTATACTTGGAGATCGCTTCATTGGGCCAATTTCTTTTGATGGACCACCTACTGGAGTGAGGTACCTAACGTTTCTTCGGGATTCTATCGAGCCAATCATTGACGACCTTCCATTGGTTCTGCAAAATTTTCATTTTCAACAGGACAGTGCACCCCATCATAATCATGGAATGGTAACCAATTACCTGAATAATGCTTACAGAAATAAACTAATTTCTACGCACGGTCCTATCAAATGGCCACCTATATCACCAGACTTAACCCTCTTAGACTATTATACAACTTCTAGTGAGACACGCGAGGAACTGCAACAAAAAGTCATCACAGCTTTCAATAACTTCAGCCCAGCAGAGTTAACTAGAGCAGTTCCAGCAGCAGTCAGAAGGATGCAATTATGCATGGAATGGCCTACATTTTGAGCAATTTTTATAAAAAGATTATAAGAGCATTGTGTATTTGTTGTTTTAAAAAATTTATAATGAAAATTTCTATCATTTTTGTGTTGTTTAGTCTAGCGGCTGCACTATTTTGTGGTACATTTTTTTATAATAGTGATAACTGTCACAATAATCTACGGATTATTTTGGTATCATTCGATTCCTTCCCTTCGAAACAATCTGTTGCACAGGGTTTCCCATAAATATGTCATTTGAAAATTATGATATAGTAGAAACCAGCGGCTGGTGACAAAGTATTGTAATTAAAATGCTGATTTCATTTTCTCGGAAAACAAAGCGTCGAAGAGGAACATTCAAGACGGAAAAATCATCATCCTCAAAAAAAATTCCGAAAATAATAATAATAAAAAATTTAGCTTATCATGTTCAGAATTTGCTCTAGATTTCAAAAATGTGAAAATGTACAAGGTGTTCCATTTAAATAATTTCTGGCGAAACCGGAAATGCTACATAATTAATTTTTATCTCAAAAAATCATAATTCAGTTGTTCAATAGCCTCCTAACTTTTCGTGCTTTGAATCGGATTATTTTTCTCAAAAATAGGGGTGCCCCATCTCTCAGACTCACCCGGTATAGTCGAGAACGAGCCGAATAATGTAATAACTAGGTAACTCACTATTTGAGTCATTTGATCGAAATCGATTGCTTCCAGATCATTTCTAGACCAACATAATTATGTTTTTGCCAATAACTCAAAACAGTGCAAAATGAGTTACACAGTTCTTACATTCAGGCGGCGATAAAACAACTGTTGAGCCTTCATTGAAACGTAGGAAAATAAAGGATTTTTTCCCAAAAATATTGATTCAAGTTCTAACAAAGTTCCTGTCAAAAAAATTACATGAGCAACCATCAAATTTCATTCTCTCTCGATTACTTTTTATTAAAACAATATTTTTCGTTGAGATGAAACTCATTTTTCTAATAGAAAATTTTAAATTCGAAATGAAAAAATAGTGTTATATTATGAATATGAGCTATATTGAGGTGGATTAAACTACAAAAGTTGCCAATAAGATCAGGTTTCCCATGGAATACGTGAAATTATAAGCAATTTCAAATATAAATTTTGAATGACTTCAAATATATTGGGTATCTTCATTTTTCAACTCCAAAATATTCATAATCTTTTGAATGCTCACATAGACAATTTTCGAGTTGCTTAGATGTTTCCATCTATATTGCAATACAAAACATTGAAAAATCTTCATAGTTCCGTTTTCTATTGATTTTTCATCATACTACATTATTTGCATTGAAACTTCCGTCTTCATCTCGATATTGAATTTCTCCTATAGGTAGGTATTATAATCAGAACTGCGGAAATATCTGAATATTTTTTTCGATAATTTTTCACGTAAAACTAGAAATTAGTTTTTGATGTTGAAAATTGAAGGGGAAACTGAAAATCGGAATAAAGCCTGAAAAAAAAATTCTGACAACAAAGTCCTCCAAAGCACACTCCCATAAAAAGGTTCCGTTACGAGGGGAGTGCAATTTGTAAATCACCTCTCGCAGCCAAGCTAAAGAGTTTCATGTCCCTCATAATTTGATTGCCCTCATTTGGAAGGGTGGTTTTCTTCAAAAACCCCATCGAAAGTCACGTCGAAAAAGAACGATGAAGTTCTTCTATTTTCAATAGTGAATTTGTATCAGGTTTTGAAACATTTTCCTTCGTAGAAAGAACTAACTTAACTTCATCCTTCTATTTCATATTCCTCAGTTCATTCTTTTCTCTCATCGTGACATTAGGTGGAGGCGCCGAAGTTGAGAGTTTTTTCCCTTTCAACTTTCACGCCGCAATATTAGATTATGACAAATATGATACATTTCCTCTTTTTTATATTATTCGAAATGGAGAAGGTAGAGCCGAAAAACGAAATTCGACCATTTTAGTTTTTGGCGAATATCTCAAAAACAACCATTGATATCTACGATCTGGAAAGAAATGGTTGCCTATCTCAACACTGGTGTACTCTCTCTTTTTGATTACCATGCTACCCTCGAAACTATAAGAGTGACGAAACTTCTTTCCTCTTGTCTTACTTTTAACCTGAAGCAGATGATTAAACAGAGAGAGAAAGCATTCAATAAATATAAAAAGCTCAAAACCACCGTATCGTGGAAGAGTTATACCATTATGATAAATTATACTACAGGTGCGATACTTCGTGAAAAAAAGCATTCCTTGATTATGTTTTGCAGAAAAAACAATCAAAACAAATTTACCCCCAGGTGACTAGATGTTTTATGACAGGAATTATTGCGGGATCTACCAGATCAACTGCAAGATGTGAACAAGATAAGAACATTTCAATTGCATTCCAAGTTTTGATAGGACAGATTTTCAGAATTCTCTCATCAATAAATATACAAATCATTCTAACGAAACAGAATTCTATTTCACTAACATATGTGCGCAAACGGTTGAAAAATATCTGAGAAAAATCAAAGGTAATGCAATTGGATCCGATGAAATTTCCATTAAAATTATTCGAATTGTACAGTCTCATCTAATTGATATAACTTTTATCCTCAATTCAGCAATCAACATGAACGTTTTTCCATCTGCTTGGAAACCTTTACCCTTTACTCAAATGTAGCAGTCCGTTAGAGTTCACCGATCTGAGGCCAATAAGTTTCCCCTTCTAAAGTTCTCGAAATGGTTCTGAAGGATCGAATGACTGATTACATATATACACATCAAATAATGAATCCCAATCAGGAATTCGAACAGCACATAGCACTACAACAGCTCTCCTGAAAATCACAGACGACGTCTTTAAGGCTGTTGATGATGGCAATATGACATGTCTGGTATTGTTTGACACACTGGACCAAACTTTGCATTGCCAAAAACTCAACTACTTTGGCTTTTCTAATAATGCTGTGCAGTTCATCAAAAATTATCTTTCCGAAGTCAACGATTTATATTGAATGAATGTATATCTGATTCACTGACGGTTGGTTTGGATCTTTCCAGAAGAATATCAATGAAAATTTGAATAATCTTCACGAACTTTTTTCCGCTCATAACGGAAAAAAGTTCGTCTGAATTCGAACAAGTCGCAGGTAATGTTATTGGGACCTTAAAAGAAGGTAGAGTTATGCCGAAAAGAATCAACTATAAAAATAGTAGAACACGATCTGTCAATCATTAATGAAAGCAAGAATTTGGGACTTTGGCTTGACCTGACCTAAAATTCACCAAACACGTAAATTATCTGTGTCTCTTTCAACGTGCTCAGGAAACTATTTCCAAACAGATACATACCTACTGTCTGGAAAAATCTCAAACTTAACTTGTGTGAAACTCAAATAATATCTAAACTAGCCTATAGGCGAAAATCGTCAACCGATAGATGGCGTTGCTAAATCCAAGATGGCTTCACTTTACGGTGAACAACAAATTTTGGCCATTTGAAGTAATGGTACTATTAGTTCATGTTTTGCATTCTTGAGGCCTTGTTGAGTGAAATTTATTGTTTATACGTCTTCAGTTGCTTTGTGTGCTGAGGTAGTTACATGTTTGGCTAGTATTACAGCCTTATTTTACTCAAAATGTCTTATAGAATTGGAGCTACGTAATATTCTGGATTACGTGGAAAGCAGAATTAGACCGTTGAAAGAGGGTGAAGCTGTGTTCAAAGCAGGGCATATCATTGCATAGGAAGTGGAAGAAAGTAACCATAAAAATAAGGAGCTTATGTTTGCGAACATTAGCTTTAGTAGAGCATCCGCATGAAATCAATATATTGCTGGCTTATGAGGAATGGAAATGCCAATGTTTCTGCAAAGCGGGTTTATCTGGGCTCTGCAAACATATTGCAACCCTTATAGTATTTTGTTATTGAGTAGGTAATGTCATTTCCTAAATATATAGAAGTAAAAGTTGATTATCAAGAAATTTTTGCATGTAATTAGCTTTTTGTGATAAATAAAGGATCAATACATCAAATTTATTAAAACATGTCACCGAATAGTGTTTCAACAAAATATGTTTTATTTTTACTATTCAAATAAATCATGAGAAAAACCTGATTTTTGTTTTGCTACAAAACCTTTTTCTATACTTTAACATTGTATAATTCAGTACTGAGTATTTTGAAGAAAACTTACCGAACATACGGTTTCTTCAAAAGAAAAAGCTGAAGAAATAGGTTGGGTACTCCACTTCTAACGTGGAGATCAACAACCCTAACGCTGAACTGATATCACTCGACTAACTATTCAATTCTTTGACAAGGTTATCATTTCCAGAAGAAAATTAATAATATCAAGTGTTATAGTAACTGATCTCACACCAAAGGTTCCAATCTTACCAATCATAAATGAATCATGCTTTTAAAAAAATATGTCTAACCAAGAAGATACAAATTGGCAGTTATGCTACTGACTAATTGGGGGATAGTGTGAAAGGTTAAAAAACAGACTAGGGGCTATGATTTATTTACATAAATGTAATCATACTTTGCTTTAACTATATATTAATAAATATTATATTATAGTCTTGAAAATGGCTTCAAAGTGGGAACTGAAACGTCCACTAAACTTTATTTTCAAACGCTCTAGAAAGTGGAGGCTATACTTGCAAACATATTTTCAGTTATTGGTTTACTAATTTTCAACATATTTTTTTCCTGAGACAAAGCTTTTTGTCGTTAATGGGGAATTTATGTAGTGAAATAGTACTAGTATTATATAATGAGCACTCTGACACCGAGCACATTTTTCTCGATTTTGTAGGAATATTTCAATGAATTCGCTACATTTTGGATTGTAAACCATAACAACACTTCATAATCATTTCACTATTCGCAGTTCTGTACTATATTAAGTTATAAATATTTCCAAAATAATAATTTTAAATCCAAGACTCATAAGACTCCATAGAAATAATATTTGTTGTTCACCGTCCGGTTAGTTCAAAAAAAATATATAGATGGCGATCCCTTCGAAGTTTTAGCAAATTGTGATAGTATATACGGTCCTGCCTTCTTGATGTATGACCAGAATCGAATTCAACGAATACAGAACTCGTGCATCCGATTCTCATAGGGAATTCGAAAATTTGATAATATCAGCGCGGAATTTGAATAATCAGGCTGGCTGAGGTAGTGCGATTTGCAAAGTGTTCATTTTACTATCCTAACTCAAAAAGTTCTTCAAACAAAAACTCCAATTTATCTATTTGAAAAACTGAAGACATTTGCTAAAATAAATCACTTGAAAACTCGCAATGGAAAGGTTCTCGTCATTCCTCCTTATTCGACTGCGATTTATACAAGAAGTATCTCCTACAAAGCCGCAAAATTGTACCTATAATCAACTAGGTACCCTCTGAATTCAGACCGTACACCCTGATGAATTTCAAGGAAAGACTCAAAGAATCACTGAGAACTCGTCAGTTTTCCTCTAAATAATCTCATATCCTATACTATGCTCAAGATATATATTTTCCTCGCTTTATATAAAATATTTAGCAGGAGTAAAAAGTAAAATGTGAAATATGCAAGATTATCAGTGATCTATAACTCACTCGTGCTCAACTCTGGTTATAAGTTACATATTCTTCGGTCAAGTTGAAAACCAATATTGCTGACATTTCACCTTTTCATCGTGTTCGTATACGTGAATTGTATTTCTTTTTTGTCTTGTTTATTATTTTGATGATGAATAAAGTCGCTCCATTGTTATTATTATCATTTTTCGTCTAAACAAGCCTAGTCGGGTCCGTTCTCCCCACTGCTCCGACCCAGTGGGCGAACGCGCTAGTATAATTAACCAATGACCACTGATTCCAAGTCATTTGCACAATCGGATGCAGAATACATAACTCTTTCATATGAACTACCATTCAATACCCCGTGCTATTCATATCAAAATGTAGCTAAATTGGAAATCGACTTGTTTCAGACTAGCGATTTTGCGGAAATACCTAGTTGGATGTAGAATCATCAACCAAGGTTTCCTCTCACTTCTTTGTCTCCAATACTGCTCATGAATGGAAAACCTATGTCATTATACCGAATGTTTACAGAAGGAATGCCAACAATGAAAATCAACCTCATATAGGAGTGCCGAAGTTTTACGCCTATCAAAACATGAAATGTAGGACTAAATGACTTTTTTCTCGTAACAATGTTAGGACCTTTACGATACAGGCCTTTTTGGCAAATGTACCGCATTGTCCAGTGGCGGTCGTCAACGGCCTCTGGTAGCAAAGTGATTTATGACCTGGCGAAGACAGATCTTCTGATTTACAGCCACCTAGGGTAGAAGTTTCATTGGCGTAGAGCACAGACTCGTTTGAAAATTAATTGATAGTCAACACAGGGTGCCTAGAAGTTTTCAATTTTGTGAAGGTACATTCACATAATTCGGAAATATTATTCTCATTATTTCCAATTCAATTGGTTTTATTTATGCTCTCAATCGAATTCTGATGTTTTATTACAAATACCGTGAATTGAAAATGCGAAATAAGTTTGCAGATCTTGTATCAGTATACTATCCTAAATTGTTGCAAACGATTTCTCAAATCTGTGCTAAAGCATACATAATAGATTTTTCACTTGTACTTTTCCAAGTTATGAAAAAATATTTTTGATTTCATCAAAATTAACTCCTTCCATAAGAACAATTCCATAGATGTTCTGGAAGTTCAATAAGTTCGTATATACCAATACACACACATTGCAAAAACAAACTTTATGAATACTAGAGGAATATGATTCTATAGTTATCTGAATGGAAGCAAGGAGATAAATAAATAGAGAAAAGACACTGCCATTCTGTATTCGGTATGACAACCACCATTTACATTAATATGGTAAATATGGTGGATAAAATGAAGTAGTTCTGAATTTAGAATCTTGGAATATTCTTTATTCGAGATCAGTGCAACAACTATTATGAAGAAATTGATCAAGTAAATAATAATACTATACAGCTCGACCAGTATCACTAAGTCTTTCAAGGTTGATGCGCAGTGATATACAAAATGTATTGTCGCGGTGATACAATCCATCACTTAATTTTCAATATAGAAAATATAGCTTGCAAAGGGTCGACCAATTAATGAATATATCTATCACATATATATTCAGTCTTCATACACTTATCAACAGTAATCGGCTTGTCAGAATTTGATATTTGAAATATCTCAACAAGTAAAATTTCTACGCTGTCTAGTTTACTCATAGCATGATCTTCGTTTCTGTTTGCGAACCTCAGAGACGAAATGAATTTGGTCGAGCTATATTCATTATCTCTGGAAGTTGCAGGTAGCAGTATATAAGTGATAAAATATTTAAGTTTGGAGATTTGGGCTGCTTGAATCGTTTTGATCAAGTTGAATACTCAGGTTTGGCAATTTGAGAAAACCTCGATTGAAAAAGTTAAATAATGCTCTCTGCATCGAAACAGATAGAACTGTTACAATCTGATATCACAATATAACGTTTCTCCCGATTCTCATCCTCGAATTCTTAATAGAGTTTATAGTCCATCGGGTAGTCATGTACAGTATAAGTCTTTTGGGACAAAGTTCAGAGGGATAATATTTGTGTTGCAATAATTAGAAATAATGATAATCTGCCCCCACTTCAAATCTGTACTCACTACATACTTCCAATGGACAAAACCAAATACAGAGAGTATCACATCAACAGCTACAACTGAACATATTTATGAATATTCATTAATTGTATTCAGATATATTTTTCTAACGAGCAGTTCTTCAGAAATTTATTTATAGAAATATCGTGTGTTATCGTACGCGATTTTATCTCATTACTCGGTATTTCGATAGTGATTCTGACTTCGTGTCGAAATTTCTAAGAATAAATAGAAAAAAAAAAATAGGATGAACTGTTCGAAATGAACAGAACATAACTACAATATGGTGTTCCGATGGATATATTATAAAGAATTGATTCGAATGGCATGAGAACTAAATAGTTACCGAACGTCGGCAGTGTCATTGTAAATCAATCTTCTAGCTGTTCGGATTGACTTCGTATAGATTACACAAGTTCATTACTAATATATATATATATATATATATATATATATATATATATATATATATATATATATATATATATATATATATATATATATATATATATATATATATATATATATATATAAAACTGAAACATACAATCACTTACCCCTATTTATCAAAAAAGCCTTTTTCAGAAATATTTCAAAGAAACGTTTTTCTATCTGAGATAATTTTTGGTCTTTTACTTCAGTATCTTTGGTGTATAACTTTGAACTGAGTCACTCAACTGTATAACTTGAAAGCTTCAATGAAGAGTCTATCTATCTGACATGAATTATTTGGACTGGGCCTCTAAGATAAAGCATACATCTTCAGGCTAATAAAAAAATGCAATGTCAGGGTTGGCATGACTAATACTCTGGTAACGTCTCATTTGTAATTGAAAATATAGTCAACATTATTCAAGAGTTTTGAAGGCGAACTGCTGCTTTTTCGGTTCATTTATGTTTGATTATTGAATCAATGTTAAGTATATCGGTCGACTGCAAATTTTTTCGAGTATCTGACGTTAGCGGAGGTATACACATTTCCTATATTCCAGTGCACATGGAGATAGGCATCATTGTTATATAATGACCTCATTTGCCAACCAAGCATGTATCATTCACAGTATCTGTAATTATGGATGATAATCCCTACCTCTTCACATTGCTACCAGTGTTATCAACATAACACTAGATCCAGAGTTCTGGGCATCACTAATAGGGTAGGTAGAATGAGCTTTTCTTATTTTCTCCAAAAGTGGTGCCAGTCACCTGCCAGTCGGTACGACGACTACAGTTTGTTATAAATTCTATGTGAACTTGAAAACTTGTCGAAATGATGCAGCTGAGAACTTGATTGCCGAGGCTTTCAATTTTCGAAGTTCATGAACCTTTCAAATTTCTTCCATCACTCCATTGGTTCTCATGATGTCCTCTGAGCATTATATTCCTTTCCAATAAACCCAAAAAAATAATGATGATTTGATCTGAATGGACAAATTCAACTAAAAAATTTAATCTTTAAAATTTTACTCACCCTGTGCACGAATGGAAGAAAAAAGTAACCCGCCGGCTCTGACTGAATAATGTCCATAATCGCCAGCCTCCCAAAACAGCATGTTTCTGTAACTCATGATGTGAAATGAAAAGTTCACAATGTGCCAAACACAAGTGCATCCCATAGACCTGCCCTGTCGTAAAAAGATTATTTTTGAGGTTTGCCTTCATGTCGATAAAATTAGTCTCAAGCTGAGTTGTGATTCCTAGTAAGTTAATAAAAGATAAGGCGATTAGTGAAAGTAAATATGGATTTGGTGACTTCTGGACAATCGGCAGGCACTTTAAAGGGGTTTTGATATTTATCTATTAATTGAATCTGTTTAGTCACTGTGTCACAACCCAGTCAACACACGGGCATTGATTGGATATCTGAGATATCCAGTTGGTATCCGGTGGATATTTTATGGACGTCCAATGGATATCCCGAGTCGAAGAAGCTGGAATTCCATAAAATATCCTTCTGGGATATCCGTAAGGTATCGTTTAGGGATATCTATAATATATCTCTCAGCCATATTTTTTCATAATAGAGACATCTGAAGTAATGGTTCAAACAAAATTATCGAAAAATTGTATTATGGTTGAAAAAATTGAATATTCATTTAAATTCATTACTTACATAAAAAACATTCGATAAAAAGAAATAAACAATCACTTCCTGAATCAACAGAACACGAATTAAAATACACACTCAACAGGACACAGCAGGGACGTTATAGTTTTTGTTTTCAGGATTCACTTCGGATTTCTTGGCAGTGGTCCAGTCGAATCACAATTGACTTTGCCGAAACCAAGAGCAAGTAGTAGTAGGGCACCTCAACTACCACTAGTTGGATTTTGTGAAGCGATTTTTCTGATAATTGATTTTTGCGTTATTAGCAGTTATCAGTACCATCTACATATCTGTGAATCTGATTTTTCCTCGATCACCTTATTGAATATAGATTTGAAAATGTAATAGTAATGTAATTACACTTTGGCAAATATCTACTATTGGGATATGCGTATCGATATATAATTTTGCATATCTTATGGATATCCACTTTGGAATATCTTGAGAATATTCATTCCAAAATATCTTATGGATATTCAGCTCTGTATATCTTCAGGATATACAGAAATGGACTTTCAGTTGATGGATATCTTATGGATATTCAGTTTCTAATATCTCATGAATTGGTACAGGGATAGTCCGTCGTAAATTGTAAATGAACTGGATATCCATGAGAAATTAAATTTAGGTAACAATCTTATAGAAAATATTATTATCATTATCATTAGAAAAGGCTCAGTACTCTACCTGAACTATAAAGTACCTAATGTTCAAGTAGACAGCCATAGAAACCCAAAAAATCATTCCAAAGTATCAAATATCATAGTTTCCGAAGCAAATTTGGTTATTCTGCAACCTTCTTTCGCCCTACAAGAAACCAACAGCTAGCAGCCAAATTTTTCTGAAAGAACAATAATATTTCCGATCATATAGCAGAAATAAAGTACACAATCAGAAACAATAATTTTACAGAGAAGAGTTATTTGAAAAATATCAGATAGTTATCACGAAATCTTATATTAAGTTTCATGCATAAATGTCAGAATTCCTCAACATAGCAATAATGAATGAAAAATGAAATTGTGATAACCGTTATGTACATAACTTAGGTTAGGAATCAATTTTGAGGAAATTTTTGTAAACTTCGAATAATGAGAATAGGTTAAGGTGATATGAACCAAAGTGCGTGAAAAAAGTGTTGATACAATTCGCGAGTGCCTTGAAAAGAGCCGGATAACGACACTTAGCAACAAAAGTTGTGTATTGAGGACATTGTTTTTTGGGAAAAAATGGTGAATCAGAAATTTGTACCGGCATTTCAGAAATTAGAAATTTGTTAAGTGAAACTACGAAAGTTGAGTATAATCCTAGTTAATTACAACTCAAAAAAGTATAACAGTAGTAGAGGAATAAAAGTTTCACTTGTCATGCTGAAAAAGAAAGGGTTGAAAAATTTCATCACTCTAGAATACTTCGTCACCTGCATTATCCAAGGTATTTATTCCTTATAACCATCTGAGGAGAACTTCCTTGCAACTTTGAAGTATCGATTTGAAGCCTGAGCCACGACAACGGTTTTCTCCAAACTAGAAATCGTTAGGAGAACTTTTCAACGACTTTATTTGAACTTTTCATTTTACTATTATCAATTATTTGATGCTTTTCGTATTTTCTTTTGTGAATATTTATAATTATTTGTGTGAATTCTACCATAACCAAAGAATAATTTTACAGTATCACAACAGAACGTTCCGAAATCTATTCCGAGCAGAACGCTTCAAAATTGAGTATTCTGCTAGAGTGCGTTCCATTCATAGCTTGACTTGGAACACAAAAATTTTTTGGTCATCCACTTTCAGTTGAACTTGACAGTAGCAGGCTAGTATATATATATATATATATATATATATATATATATATATATATATATGCGAAGTTGTTATTCTGGGAGTTTATCCGTTGGTTTGTCATAAACAGATTTCACCAACAAACTGTTTTCAAGATTAGTCCTTGAATGATTGAAACGTAGGAGTACAGTATTCTTGTCATTCAAAACCAGACCATTTTCTGAAAACCATTTTTGAGCGTTCCTTATTTCTTCAGATGCTTAATCAACTGTTGACGTAATATTTGTTCCAGTAATTAATAAAGATGTGTCATCGGCATACATTAGAAAGTGATTCACATCTATTATATACAAGAGTGGGCCCAAAATAGAGCCTTGTGGTAACCCAATAAAACAGGTGTTCGATTCTGACTTTTTACCATTCACCTCTACATAGTAGTTTCGACCTCTCGAATAACTGTTGAACCATTCACAGGGTACTTCCCTTATACAATACATTTGAAGTTTCGCCTAGAGAATCTCATGATCAGCCAATTCGAAAGCTTTACTCACGTCCAAGAGAATAACCAATGCCTTTTGTTCTCCATCCAAACTTTTCAACAACTCATCGAGGAACTTCGTGACAGTATGGCTAGTAGACACTCCCTTTACGAAAACTGGCTAGTATTGAATAAATTACATTTATCGAAAAATGTGACTACTAAGTTGAAGACATACTTTTCACAGACCTTTGTAAATGGGCTAGGAAGTGAATTTTTTCTCCTAAACCCCTAGCACTCATCTTGGCAGCACACAATCTTCACTCTGCCAAGATGAGTGCAGGGGGTCAAGGAGACTTAGGCCTCATATATATATATATATATATATATATATATATATATATGATAACCGAAGTTTTCCGCCATTACACTCGTGTGATGTTGTCACTTTTGTTGACAACAAGCCCAGCGGATGCTCTCGGAATTTCCATCCGAGAGCCTCCGTGCATATATATATATATATATATATATATATATATATATACATATATATATATATATATATATATATATATATATATATATATATATATATATATATATATATATATATATGTATATATATATTTATATATATTCTAACCGATCCGCGCCTCGCCCTCGTCGTTGAGCATTAATTATGTTCTTGATGCAATTACATTGTGTAGTTCTTAGCAATGAGTTTTATCAGGTTTATCACAAGGCTCTGCATTCTGTTGAAAATATTATTTACCGCTTTTTTACCCTGTTGTGCGATGAATCACAATGAAATACGTAACATGTTGTCCCATACAAACTTTGACCCTGTTTCACCCCTTAGAGGTGGAATTTCTGAAAACTTTTTCAACGGATGCCCACGTCATTCCAACAGCACATCATTCAAGTTCCAGGTCTCTATGATCATTGGAATAGGCTGTGCATTGATTCTTTCCCAGAATAACTTCCTACCCCTTTTTTCCCCTTTTTTACCCTGTTAACCTGATGCATTTCAATAAAATGAGAAACATGCCTTCCATCGATTCTGTTGAAGAATGTTCATGTATAATTAGAAGTAGATTGGACCATGACTCCACGTTGTCCCATACAAACTTTGACCCTTTTTTTCACCCCCTTAGGAGTGGAATTTCTTGGCGGATGCCTACGTCATACAAAGAAAACACCCTCCAGGTTTCAGATCTCTACGATACACGATGTTGATACACCCTCAAAATAACTTTCTACCCCTTTTTATCTCCGTTAGGCGATGAATTTCAATAAGATAAAAAACACGCCTCTCATCAATTCTGTTGAAGAATATCACTCCTGAATAGTGTAGCTTTCTGTTGATGAAATTATTTTCATAATCGGATCGATACCTATTTCCGAAGATTACCCCCTACAAATAAAATTATCAACGAACCTCTTTATAATATCAGTATAGAACAAGAAATTCACTTGTGATTGATGTCACATAAGTATCTATTTCTATTGGAAATGGCGGCCTAGGAACCATTTTTTCCAAATTGAAAATGGTGGCAATATGACATAGTGCCTAGTGACACGATTGTCAAATAACTTCGTGAGGTGAAAAACTAACGGTGCAAGTAACTCACTTGACCAATGTTTCAAGCTTCATCCCTATAGAAACCGATGATGAACATTTTCTTCAAAAATTCAACCGATTTTGTCTTTTGTTTCAATCTAATATTTTTGCAATCGTCGCGCGTTTCGCTAGCTATTCCAAGGAAGTCCATTGAAATCAATGAGTTATATGCAACCAAAACTAATTTAACACCTCAATATAATAATGTTTATTCTTTTCTCATTCCTGCCTGAGTACGATATAATGTGTATTGTCAATGATCTGAGCAAGTCAAAGTCTGTGGGAGATGATGCTATAATTACAAGCACATTGAAAATGTGTATACAATTTATAGTTGATCCTCTCACCCATCTGATGAATTGTTCTTTGGAAGAAGGAATTTCCCTAGAACGCCTTGAAGTGTGAAAGATTATTCCAATTCATAAGACAGGGAAAATTCCAGAACAATTTCACTTCCTAGCCCATTTACAAAGGTCTGTGAAAAGTACGTCTCTAACTTATTAGTCACATTTTTCGATAAATGTAATTTATTCAATACTAACCAGTTTTCGTAAGGGAATGTCTACTAGCCATACTGTCAAGAAGTTCCTCGATGAGTTGTTGAGAAGTTTGGATGAAGTATAAAAGGCATTGGGTATTTTTTTGGACCTGAGTGAAGCTTTCGAATTGGCTGATCATGAGATTCTCTAGGCGAAACTTCAAATGTATGGTATCAGGGAAGTACCCTGTGAATGGTTTAACAGTTATTTGAGAGGTCGACCATTCGACGATTTGGGATGCATGCTTCTGTACATATGCATCATTTTACGAGTCGTTGCCGCAACTTTTCCTGAGTCTATTTGACCACTCCGAAGGAGTAGAATAGAATCGAAATGGCATGCATGTTGGTGGCAGACAGCTCTGAGGACCAGATCTGCCGTAGTTTCTGCCTATACTTGCCACGGAGAGTATTTTCACCGAGTCTACCTCTTGGGTGTGGCGTTGTTCCACACCCAAATTGGTCTATGTCTCTCCGGCATTCAAATGATGTAGAATTCTTCCGTCTACGAGTAGGGTTTCCTCAGCGAAATCCTCGCATCGTCCTCTTTTGAGATGAACCAGTGCACATGTGTCAATCCCGAATTCCATACCGACAGCTTGGGTGAACTCCTGCACCACCTTGAGGGATTGCTTCAGGTCCCCCTCTCCAGAGGAATAGAGCTTGAGATCATCCATATAAGAAAGATGGGCGACCTTATGGCCAAAGAAAGATTTCTTTTATACTGCACAGAGTCCTGCGTGATGCATCTATCGATCAGCAAGTCCTCCTTACAGCCCGTGAAACCCCTCTCTGACCCTTTTTGCTCATATATCCGTTCGAACACCTGGTCAAATGTAGGCATGTACAAGATGTGTGTGACATGTTGTAACTGTTCACTTTCTCTAACCTGTATGATAGTTTCATGAATGACATTCTGTGTTTTTTAACGCTAGTTTCGAAAAAGTTACATCGATAAGATACAATACCGCAATATCGTCGGGAAAACCTTTTTTGGTGGTTCAAGGCGAGAGACTGACGAGACCGAGTATCAGCTAGGAGAAAGAATCAAGCCTGAGTTGTATTTCGAGAAAATGAAATGTCGATTATGTTGATGAACCAACGTTAGTGTTGAGTTCAAAAAACCTTATAACAGCTGAGTTCAGTATTTTGATGATTTTTCGGTATTTGCAAAGACTGATATTAATGTCTGTAGGTTTATTCATGTGGATACTCCCGAATGCATTGGCAACTTTTTATAAAATACCACCCTTCATCACGGTTAGTGGTCACCTAAGCATGTTGTGGGATAAGTAATATACTCCTGTTCGAAAGATAGGAGCTGACGGTAGGTACTGAAGGCAAAAGAAAACACTTAATCTGAATTTCCGAGTGAGTAACTATTTTGTCATATACTTGCTGGGGGGACTGTCTGAGATAGATACAAGTCATCATACTACAACAATCGAAGACTTAAGTCTTCAAAGAGATTTATCACATGAGATAAGATATAAGAATTCAATATTTTGTAATCTTGAAACAGCTATTTCAAGAATAATTTTTTCAAGTGATATTCCGAACTTGTACTAAATATGGATGGATCAAAACTAAAATAAAGACACAATTCTTGGCTACAGGAGTAATTTATAGAGCTCCGACTGTTGATATTAATTTATTCATAAATGAACTTGAGGATACTCTCAGCAGATTATACCCAACTGTAGATAATTTGGTTTGTACAGGAGACTTGAATATCACTTTTATTGACTTTGAAAATCTTAGTGTAAACAAGCTTTCATCTGTTTTAAACTCCCTCAATCTCACTAATATCATAAACACTCCTACAAGGATTACAAAGGGGACAGCTACTCTTTTGGATGTTATTATCACCGCGTAGAATGATGTGGTTGAAGGGGGTGTCATCGACGTTGGTCAAATTAAAAAAAAAATTGTTCGTTTTCGTTAACCAGCTGACGAACGTCAACCCTCAAAAGTCGAAACTTGTACGAGCAATAGATCAACGAGGCCTTACCTTTTAACGTGCGATTACCCAGCAGGGCGAGGATTCGAACCCCGGCCTTCCGCTTGATAGGCAGATATGCTTACCACTACACTACCGAGACCACAATAACTGATCATTTCTTAGTGAGCTGTAAACTGCGTGTAGGTGGAGAAAGGTAGGTGCTCAAAATGTGTACGTATAGAAATTTCAAATATTTTGATGAAGGAAACTTCAGGAGAGACCTACTTTTGACTCATTTTTTTAGGATTTATGACCTGGAAAATATTGATGAAAGAGTAATTTTTTGGATAATTGCTTGAATCACTTATTCGATAGGCATGCACCGGTGACAACATCAAGAGTTACTAAAAAAATAGCTTCCTGGCTCACAGGTGTTTTGAAAGAGATGATGTCAATATGAGATAAGGCCCTGAAACGATATAAGTCAGCAAAGGCAGCATCGCATCTTCAGTTCTACGAATAAATGAGAAACTATGCAAATCAATCTGTCAAAAGAGAAAAACGAGCCTACTTTGCTCATATTTATAATAACAAAAATTCAAAAAAATGTGGAAAGCTATCAAGTTTTACCGCAGAAATGCTTTGGTATTCCTGACGGTCTGAAAAACCCTAATGAAATCAACCAATACTTCATCAACTCACTACCTGAAGTCAATCCACCAAGACTTTATCAACATTCTGTGCAAATAACGAACTGAAAGATAAAAATTTTATATTCAGAAAAGTTGATGATTTATTCGTTAACCAAACATTATGCTCTTTAAAAACAAAAGCTGCAGGTTGTGACGGATTGAGTATTGATTATATCAGACTGTCTTGTCCGCATATAGTATGTTATATAACACATATCATCAATTTCTGACTTACAAAAAATGTCTTTCCTGCATTGTGGAGGAGTGCGGTTGTAAAAGTGTTACCAAAGAAGGCGAGTCTTAGTGAGTTCAAAGATCTCAGAGGACAATCGGTATATTGCCAACCATATCAAAAGTTTTGGAAAAAGCAATAGAATCCCAGTTGGAAGAATATCTTGAAAATTTTTCAATACTACCTCCTATTCAGTCAGGATTCTGCAAGGGATGCAGCTGTACAACCGCACTCCTACATGTTATTGATGACATTATTAGAGCAACGAATGAAGACAACTATACCTGTCTGATTTTGTTGGATTTCAGTCGAGCGTTCGACACAATCAGCCATTCGTTACTATTGAGTATTTTGTCATACGTAGGTCTTTCCGGTAATGCGATATCGCTTATTGGTTCGTTCTTGGAAAATCGACAGCAAAGACTGAAAATGGACGAGGTTGATTCCCAATATCTACCATTGCACTCTGGAGTTTCCCAAGGCTCCATTTTGGCCCCTCTGCTTTTTGCTATCTAAACGTCT
The DNA here is from genome assembly GCA_032362365.1 of Zygogramma bicolorata. Taxonomy (NCBI): domain Eukaryota; kingdom Metazoa; phylum Arthropoda; class Insecta; order Coleoptera; family Chrysomelidae; genus Zygogramma; species Zygogramma bicolorata. The sequence goes on from JAVJAQ010000725.1 coordinate 774,317, forward strand.
AACTTAACAGTCTTCGATATTGCAAAATACATCTTTATGCAGACGACACCTAACTTTATTATAGCTTTCCTTCACAAATGATAGATACCGCCTGTTCGCGTATAAATCAAGACCTCAAAGCTTCACAGATTCAGCTTCAGATCACTGTCTACTCTTCAACAACTTGAAATCCAATATTATTGCTTTTGTCACGAAAATTAATCGCAACGCTATAAACGATGCTCTTGATATAAAAATGGGAGTTTTCTCGCAACTGTTCATGAAGCAAAAAGCTTAGGAGTTTTTTAGATGTCATTCTGAGTTTCTGAAAAGCATATCAATACACTCTCATTATGTACATATTTCATGTTGAGAACTCTATATGGTAGTGTCATTTTCTTTCACTGAGGTTGAGGGCGTTACTATATGAGGCAATGGTTCTCTCGAATTTAAACTATGCTGATGTACTTCAAGGCCCCTGTTTGACTAGTCAATACAAAGGAAAAATCCAAAGAGTGCAGAAATCTTGTTTACGGTTTATTCATGGGATACGACGGCGCCAAAGGATTTCTCGCAAACTGCAAAATATTGGCTGGTTAAATATGACTAATAGAAGAGTTCTTCATTCTGCTCTTTTTCATAAAATAATCTCGTATAAATCACCGCCATATCTGCATAGAAAAATCACTCATCGAGCAGATGTTCACAACCTCAATGTGAGAAATAAAGGTTTATTAGCACCCCCTAGTTTTGGGCTGGAACTTTTCAGGCGCAGCTTGAGTTATCAAATTTGCAAAGTTTATAATCCTACTCCGGAAGACTTCAAAACGAGTGGGTTTCAGCGATTCAAAACCAATTTCGAGAAATATTTATTTGAATCCCAATTATATTCTTCGATATTAGTTCAGCTGAGTCATACTTAGAGCGCTCTAAAGTCAATGACATTCAATGAATTTTCTTAAGAAAACAGAGCGATTGTTGAGGTTAAGTGGAAGAACTATTAATTACGATTTAGCGTTATGAAAATTGAACTTCGTCTTTTGTTTTCAACATTATCATTTATATCTCTCCCTTTTATACTTAACTGAAAAACTGTAACAGTTGTTAACAATAAAGACGTTTATTATTATACTCTATTTCTTCCTATTCCATTCCATCCCACTCCATCTCCATTCCATTATCTGTGACGAATTTGGAATATATAGAATACATATTTTGAGGAAAATGTTCAAAACTAAAAAAAAATTGAAAAATTCTAGGTAACTGCCATTTGATTTTTTATTGATTCCTTGCTCTCTGTAATAAATGATTGAGTTATTTTGGTCGAAATATGCGGTGCAACCATAAAGAAAATCACAAATACTATAAGTACAAATGACAATTTTCACAGTAACTTATCTCCTGAGTTACCAATTTACGTATAAGAATATGCCGATTTGAAATTTTCATAATATCCATCATCCAGAATTTAGCAGGATTCCAAGATGAATGGTAAAGGTTCGGACTTCCAATGTCTATATTATTAAATCTATTGAAACCTGTTGCTAAGAACGAGAGAATGAAAATACAAATCAAGTGAGAAAATCAAATCAGAAACGAAAGATTGATGACCAGTCATCATCCGATGACGATTGCGGATACCAGCAATCGAAACGTCGTGAGTACACTCAACTTGAAACTTGGTTTCAACATTTCATTTATTTCTTCATTTACATTTTTTGACTAATATTTCACATTCGATGCCTCAATTTTTTTGTCACAATATTATTTCATTTCTTTATTCAAAAACATTTTCGACTAATATTTCATAATATAAATCTCGATTTTTTGTAAGAGCATTATTTTGCTTGATCACTCAATTTTTGAATTCATTATTGACCAGAAAGATCCATTTCAACCTTTCGTTTGGGATTTGATTTTTTCACTTGATTTGTATTTTTATTCTTTCTCAGCAACGGGTTCGAATAGTGTTAATAATATAGACAATGGAAGTCCGAACCTTTACCATTCAGCAAGGAACATTGTCAACCACATTCAAGCAAAAGAATTTCAAGATGTTTCATTAGGAATTTTTGCTTTTCTTTTTGGAGAAACGCTTTCGTTTATTTGTGAAAGCAACTGCTATTTCAATAAATTTCCTTGATTTATATGCCAGAGTTATTTTTATATCATTTAGATCTTTGTTTCTTATAGAATGAAAGTTGGAATTCTGAATAGCATATGGTGTTATACATAAGTTAAACGTCATTCACTGGTTTGACTGAAATCGATCAAAATTCAATCACAGTTAATGATACAACTGTAACCATATATTTTGTAAAAGTAATTAAGTTTTTCTGGTCCAAATATCGAAGATTCGATTCCAGTCATTTCAATAGGTACTCAAAATAATCATTGGCCATTGTCGAATCAATCGAGCCAAATGTTGATGTAATATAATATTCCTTGAACTCGAGGAAGTTACAAAATAAAACCAACAAAATGCTCGAATATTTTCATTTCTACCATCAAAGTGGACAACTGGTTGAAGAAAATTCGTGGTTTAAGATGGCGATTACTCTATGAATTCAAATGATTTGTGGCATTTATTTCACAAATGGAAAATATATAATCATCGATATATTCATTTGAGGTATATTTCGGATTTCAAATTAATTGAAGTAGGTTATCGTTTTGTGAGAACAATGATTTAAAAAATTGCTCCCCAAGTAAATTATTGTTATTTTATTTTATTTTGACAAAATGCGATTTCATTTCACCTAACAAAATTGTCATCACTAACCGACGATGCAATCTAATGGTGTTTTCGTCCACAACCCATTTGTTATCGTCTATGGAGAAACAGGATTTGATTAAAAATAATTGGATGAAATTGAAATAGCCCGACAAATGATACATGGCGCCACTGCCACTTTTCAGAACCAGTGATCATTTCATTTCAACTACATAACGATCTGTGAGCAACAACCGAAGGCTGTCTCTGATTGCGATGGTTTTGGAGAGAACAACGTCTCAGCATCCCCTTTGGTTCCGGGATGGCCCGGAGCCGGGTCGTAGCGCAGCTCCCTTGCGCATCCACGCCCCCGGTCATCAAGATCGTCATCTGTTTCTCCTAGCGACGCCGGAATCTCTGCCAACTCAGTTATTAGTGCATCGTTTAAGTGTCGAGATTGTCGAGAATAATGATGGCATCTTCGGTGCCACTTCAGTACCATCAGGGATCTAGTGCGCAATCGCATCAGGTGCGTGTTTTTAATTATAGTAATCTCGGAGACGGGAAACCCTATATTATTGTGTGGTTGTGGTTTATTAGTACTAAGTACTATTGAAGATTTTTGCTATCAATGTCATGGTCAAGATTTGGACGAAGATGGAAGTAAATGCAAGTTTTCAAACAGCATTATCATTTCTAGGGTTAGAAATTCTGTCTGAAATGTGAGAAATGGCATTTTTATTACACATTATTGTTTCTGTACACACCTTTAAAAAAAACTATGAATACTTCTGACTTGAACTTGCAAAAAAAATTTTTTGACTTCTCACGAGGCTCTTTAATTAAGAAACTGAATTTGACTCGTTCAATTTCAATTTTTTCAAAGAATTTACTCACATGTGGTACTCAGACACTACTCGTATTTTCTGTAGTTTTTTTTTATAGTTTTCGAACAAATATGAGAAGGCACTGAACAATGTATTCAGTTCGAGATAATTTTCAGATCAGATTTTTTTGAATGTTGAAATAAATTTCACTCAATTCTGAGGCACTACCTATATGTTTGAGTGAACTTTATATTCTACTTTCACAAATATGATGACTGATTGATGCAAATAAACTTATTCAAGATCAAGTATCTTAGGGAATAGAAAATAGAATGATAGGAAAACAATGGAAGCACTTGCTCATGATGCCTGAACGTATAATGCATAATTTATGATACATAATTCTTTTTCTTCTTCATTGAATTGTGCATAGTCATTGGGTCATTCTTTGTTTATTGTTTTCACATGTGACAAAGACAGTTTCAGATTTCTGAGGGTATGCATGCGCATTTTCAATTTATGTGTATCTCATAATGCAGAAGAAAATTAGGCAATTCGAGCTTATCAATTGTGAACTATCCATCATGAGTATTGAAATGCCCATCGAATACAATGTACTCGATTTTTATGAATTGTGTATTTCAGTTATGAATGATCCACTGAATTTTGTTCATTCATTCACTACAACCCCTTCACTAATCTTGTGATTTGACAACTTCCCACTTCTGTTATAATTCTGAGAAGGTTTGTGGTTGCACATGATTATATCATTGTGATTTGAAGAAAAGACACAGAAGATTATTTCTTTCAACTTGTTTTCACCAATCAGCAATTTATAACTCCACAATCTGAGGAATCATTTAAAAATTAATTTTTACGCAAATCGCTAGGAAATTTTAACATTCCAGGCGAAATTTCTTGGAGAAAAAGTCAAGATTCTCTTGTTCCAAGGAAATTATATTTCTTTATAGTTGCCAGTGTTCTACATTAATGATTGAAGACAGTTTCCTTAGTAATCCAATTAATTTTATAACGAATTTCAAAGCATCATACATTCGTGAATGAAATTATTCGCGATTTTTTCGAAATCGATTGATATCTGTAGAATTCAAACGATTTGTGAAAAAATAGTAAGTTTACCTCGTAGGAAAATCCACATTCCTGGACTAGGCTTATCCTTCCTGGTTAACGATATACTATTATTTGCTTGAGAAATTATTGTCGTTTTTCAAGAGAATGTGCATGCAAAATGTATCTTCTTGCATGAATGTTCGTTTTCTTAAGTTGATTTTCTAAGTTGAGGTAAATCACTCGAATTGGGTTGCATGAATCAACCATGAGTAAGCACAAAAAATTAAGAGTGTAAAAGCACAGATAAGTCTCATCATTCGAATCGATTTATGGAAAAAAAATTAGGAAAGATGAAGGCAGTTTTGGTGTCTGGAAAAAGATTGATAATGTGAGTTGGAATCGAAAAAGTAAAGAAACAGGAATGCGAAGCACGCATTCGAAATGGGAATGTCTAATAGATCTTGTGAACTTATATAGGGCCTTCTGAAGTCACTATTACTTTTTGTATCGGAGGAAGTAGATTCAGTAAATAGTTTTGAAATAATAATACTCATATCTCTGGATCTGATGAATGTTTTTGAGAGTTCGAGAATATTAATGGTTTGCTCGCAGAATAAACTTGAGATATATGAATCATAAACTTATGAAATGCATAGTTTAGAAAGAAACATTCATCTAATAGTTACGTGAATAGTGAACGCAACCGTACAAATTCAGCTTTTCGGGATGGAGTTTTCATATTTAGTGAACCTCGCCAAACATTACGAATCTGGATTAGACGACATTTTTCGAAACATTTAGCTGGTATCAAATTTCTGAGAACGTTTTGTATGCATCTATAAATCCTGGAAATGAGTTGCTACATGATATGACAAGTGTTTCACAATTTCATCATGACAACTGATAATGCATTGAATTCAATATGAGCTTAATTTTTTAACCCATGAAAATTTGTATAATTCTTACATCACATTCCTAGGTCCCATTTTTTCAAATCGAGAATCTAGTATTCTTCCATTCATAGGAACCGAGCAACTGGAAGAATATACTGAGCATTTCTTTTATGTCTCCCCCTTTTATTTTTTGAACGGGTCAACTCAAAACATTAAAACTTGGACTAATGAAATTGATGCAAAAATACTATATTTTGGAGTGGAATTGACAGATGAAAAATTCGAGACGGCGACTGAACGCCACCTGGAAAAAAAAATGGATGGAAAGGGGGGTCTTGTGATACATCATTTTGAAGCTCCCGGCGAATACTTTACAACCTTAGAATATGAAGTCAATATCTCCACCAACTACAATAAAATGGCTGAATACAAACATATTAACATCGATATTTCTAGAAACATACGTTTTTCTCTGCAATATGGAAATCTCAAAAACCCGATAAGGTTAAAAGGTTATGTTTTGTTTATAGAAAAGACAAAGAATATCATTGTTCAGCTCATATATACTCATTCAGTTTTCGATTTCACAAGTAGATAGGTACCACGTACACTATCTCCAAAATGGTCAATTGAACATTACTAGGAGAACTCTATTTGAATGTGCTGGAAACTACTGTTGATCCTACAATCAACGAAACCGTCGAAGTGAATCCCAATGAATTCGATATGAATATTATCAATTCAACAAGATGGATTACTACCACATTACTCCAGACAAGTACGAAACTATTTGGATAATACTTTCCTTGGCCTTTTGATTGGTTCTACGGAATGGCCAGCCAACTTGCCAGATTTGACACCTTTGGACATTTTTATGGGGCTTTTTGAAGCGAAAGCTGTACGAAACTGAACCTGCTTCTATATCAAATGTAAGGCAGAGAATAATGAATATTTGTAGAAATATCGACGTGGGTTTGTTCGAAAATGTTCGACGTGAAATATTGGATATGCTGTTCTGTTTGAGGCGAACATTCCCAGCATTATCTGAACTGAACCCAGATTATTTCCTCAAAGTATGAGTTAAACGTCGATGTATTCAGGCAATTATTAAATGTTCCGCCGTTTTTTAGTTGGTGAAGATATTTACTTGTACTCAGAGTTTCGTCGAATATATTAAAATCTTCAGTTTTTTCTCAAGGATCAGAACATTCAGAAATCGAATAGTTAGATCAATGATGTAAATAATTATAGCATGAGAAAACATGACGGGGGAGTCATTGTTGAAATAAGTATATGTTCCATGAATGTTGAGAATAGCCATTGGATTCCAAAAGTTTCATCAAAATAGGTTCACCTGTGCATTGCTTATATTATTCGTGAAAATTTTCATATTTGGTATTACGATCAGTAATACACTCTAATTATAAAATCATAAGAAATCAATTGTCGACTGCGCCTCTCAAGAAATTGTGTTTTCATTTTGTGCCAAGGAATACCTACCAGACCTCATCCAATCCTGATGATTTATAAGGCACAGACCCGAAGCGTCCCAAAATATGTTATCACGCATAGAGTTTGGCACTAACGTATACATCGAAGCTGGTGGAAATTATTTAAAAAAACATTCGTATTGTGCGACATACTACTTACAAACCATCTCACTTATCTTGAACATCACAGAATAATCGGCGATTCATCCCCAGTTTAAACTGGGACATTTCCACTACCGTCGCTCTTCTGAAATATCATTAATCGTTTAAACTTTGGCAGTCCATCACGGTTAACCCGAAGGAAACGATTTTCTCACCCTTTGAGTTGAACCAGGAGAAGTGTAAAAATTGTCTTTTCTCATGGGTCGTTTGTTGATCGAATAGCCAAGCTGTAGAATTCTTGCCGAAGGATTTTTTTAGAGGCTTGTAACCTTCAAAAATTTTGAGTAAATCAAGAGTTCATATGAACAATAAACATATACTACAAACTTCATATCTTCCCTTGGTCTGAACTACTTTCTCTGAATATCACAGTTTGAAAAATGCTTCGGTGTTCACTGACTTCAATAAATTATTTGAATATCGAATTGAAAACACATCAGATGCATGCGTGAACCAATTTGGCATCATGAACTGTTTCCGAACCTGAAAACAGTTTCACTTGTAATTGGCTTTGTAACATATTTATTTGGCCTTCGAATATCCTATAAGGTGTAATCAGATGAAATCAAATTGCAAGTAATTATAAAACAAGTAAGAATTGGTCCGCTGATCTTACCATCTCGGTTGGTGTTTCAGTAACTGAACTTATGAATTCAACTTCCACACCAAATGAGGTTTAATTTCGACCAAGAGTTCTGGAATTGAGCAGAATCACCTTCTGCATATACACCCCTAAATGATTATATTGAATTGAACTGAACCTGTGACAATTTTTTTTACAGATTCCCCCACTCAATTTACTGGCAGCGTCTTGCAACAGGATGTATGGTCAACCCTTCCATAGCCACACCCAGCTGTCTCCAGCCTCAACTACCTCTTGTAGCAGCGATGGCTATGCCTCCCAGGTCCCGTTGGAATCAGGGCGATCTCCCTTGGAGTACTCACCACATTATCAGCCATCCTACGGCCACTACTCAAACCAGTACTGGTTCCAACATTCACCACCTCCCGCAGATATTGCAACTAGTGGATACCAGCCTCAGCAAAGTATGAATCAGCAGTACCAGTGGACACAGTCCAATTACATGAACCCTTTCACACAAAAAATGATGATTAAACCTGAAATAGGCGTCACTGAGTTTTCATCATACTCATCCAAAGCGAGAAGGTGTATCAAGTGTCAATGTCCAAATTGCATCAATGAAGAAAACGGACTGAGAAAACCATCATCGAAGAAAGTTCATATTTGTCACTATCAAGGTTGCGACAAGGTTTATGGAAAAACCTCACATCTTCAGGCTCATCTCAGGTGGCATACAGGGGAAAGGCCCTTTGTTTGCAATTGGTTATTTTGTGGGAAGCGATTCACGAGGTCAGATGAGCTACAGAGACACTTAAGAACGCATACCGGAGAAAAGAGGTTTGCTTGTACTATTTGTTCGAAACGGTTCATGAGGTCCGACCACCTCACCAAGCACTTAAAAACGCACAAGAACGGAAGTCATAACGGTAGAAAAAAAAATTCAATAATAACTAAGGATGTAGCTTCTATTACTTCTTCGAAAGAAGATCATCAACCTGCAATGGTTAAAGTACAACCTTTACCAACCAGTGTACCACAACCCCATCTGTCTCAGTATAATTTGTTACGTTCTGGTAGTTTATATAGCGGTTATCAAGGACTTTACCTGCCAAATATCAATGAACAATGATTTGTATATTTTTATTCTTGGATAAAGAGATTATTAGGACCATTGTAAATATTTCGGATATTATAATGTAAATAAGTGTATATATATCAAGAAATGTGCAGATAATTTATTTTGCTATTAAAAGACATACTTAATATTGTATTCTTTTTTTGTGTGCTTTTCACTCGGAAGAATCGCGATATTCTTTCCATCGTGGATTTAAGACAAAAGTGAAAGATGCAGTTTTTGTAAATTTTGTTTTATGAACGAAAGTCTTATTTACATATTCTTTTTGACCCAATTTCGGAGAGAAATTTCAATGAATCGTGAGGTGCCTTCAGATTTTATTAAAATGTAAATAATATCTCTTCTCTTATGCTTTACATCACATATCGATTTTAGTAACATGGCTCCTGATTCTCAAATATCGACATTCACTGTCGCATATGAAAAAATCAGTGCATTGATTTTATTACTCTTGCATTGAAAAGAGATGAAATATTTTATTGTCTGCGACAGTGGGCAGTATACATTATTTGAGAATCAGGGCTCTGACTGTCATTCGCTAGGGATTGCATTTACATCAGGAAACTTTGTACCAGCAAGTGCTGCCATCTTCCACTGGCTATTGGAAGCGCATGTTTTTTAAATATCCGCTAGATGTCCAACCTATCACCATAATTGAGGGTGCTATTAACTGGGCGGGTTTTACGGATGCATGGCCGCCCCAGACAGAGGAGGGCAGAGAAAGAAAATGAAACAAAAAACGCAAATTATAGTGTGATATTATGTATGCGCGGTGGGGTTGTATGAAACAGAGAATCGGCAGCAAGTGGCCCTCGAATTAACTCAGTTTCAATCAAAACACATGAATGTATGCGTAAATTGTCGCTATTCTATTGTTTATAACGGAACCACAACCTATGGCGCACTGTGTTGCCTGTGCGCGAGTGTTGTGCTGAAGCTTGTAGGTTTTACTTTTTTGACGGTGTGTGTTGAGTGTTGTTGTATTGCCTGAGGGATCTTGTTGGCCTGCCGTCAAACTGGAGGACCAAACGGATAGAGACAAGGGGCGAGGTTCCCCCGGAATTTTGGCAGTAAGTTCTTCATTTTTTTAAATAAGCTCGCACAGCTTCACGTGCGCAAACGTAGCGACGGATGATATATATTTGAATTATTTTGCCTTCATCTGGTTGGTTAGGGGTGAGTGAAAGCCGCGATACTATCTATCTCGTTTTAAATATCCTATATCTATATATCTGAGATAATTATCCGGGGATCGAACTTCTGAGAGAATTAATGATCTATCTCTATATTCTCACTCTATTACTATTTTTTCATGAATGGGTAACAACTAACGGTGAACTTGAATGTCTATGAAAATTGAAATTTTCCGCAATTTATATTAAAAACGACTTTATGCAGTCGAATGTGGATTCGTTAATGACTAACACAAAAAACTTTTGCATTTATTGATTGCCACATATAGAATCAAGGGATTTGATATTTTGTCGAATTCGATAGATATAGGTACCTTTGTCGAAAATTATATCGATTTATGCACTTTTCAATCTGTTCCCACATAAGATGCTTTCTTGACAAGTGAGCGCTAGTAACATGTTCATTTTTTAATTCGGTTGATGAATTATTTTCAGAATATTCAGATTTTTTCTTCATTCATTCATTCATGCAGAAGAAATAGCATTGTGATTCATCATTACAAAAGGTTATGTTTCATGTGGTGAGTGCGAAAAACGATGAATGAACCATAGGGAGGTTCGCCAACCACGAGAGCCATTACCTGAAATTTTTTATCCGAATTGCACATGCAATTTTTTTCTATGAATTATTTTTTGACACTCTTTTCTTGTCCTGATCAAAATATAGAAATTTCAACTTCTATGAAAGGAGTAAAATTAAAGTTTCAGTAATTTACCCTCTTCTCCACTGAAGAGCCTCGTGAAGAGCTCAAGAGATAATTTTTCTATGAGCGAAACGAGATCATGTATGGGTTGGAATGAAATATTATCCTGGTGAGTGAAATTGTTTTCTACAAATATCTCTTTATTTCACTGTATGTAGATATTAATATGTTTGCTATATATTTAATTCAATTATCATATGCTTGGTATACAAATTGAGCAAGAAAAAGTGATTTCTATGTTACCCTGTGCCTGTCGTCGCAATACAGGCAGAGGAGTAGCTGTTTTAGATAGACTTTTTATTCCGTTTTGTGGATAAATCAACCGCCTTTGAATGATATACACGTACCTATCAAAAGAGAGTGTTTGAAAATTTTTTGATTGTACTTCTTTCATAGAAGTTGTAATTTCAATTTTTTGATTAGGAGAAGAAAAAAAGGCAAAAAATATTCTTGAAACTTCTTTTTTTCCACAAACATACCAAGTTCCTATTTTTTTCAACAATAATGAAAAAAAGTAAATCCCAATTATATATTGAGTGAAACGTACTACTTTTTGGAAGTTTGAGGAGAAATGATATCAAAGCAAACGTATTCTGCTTGGGCATTGAAAGTGAAACATTACCATGGTGATGATGAGAATGATGATTCGAAATGGATGGGAAAAAACATCAAATTCAATGTCTGATATCCCTCACTAAACTGAATGGAAATGAAATGTCACGGCCGACGAAAATGTAAGATCGATAAAATGCGGCAAAACATGTGAAAACTTGGGAAGAACGAAAAATAGAGTAGAAACAATGTGGAGTGTTGGAACGAAATTGCAAGTCGACTGCTCTCATCGAAAGATTACGGATGGAAGCAATCTAAACGTCATGACTACTCTCACTCAACATTGTTGTGAACTTTTTATTTCATTTCTTGTCGAATTTAATATCAGAAGAACTCAAAATTTTGCCGACAAATTTCCATTTTTTGATAAAACTGTTAGTCATTAAAACCATTATGTATTAGTACTGAAATAGTAGGTAGTTTGAACAATTAGAATGGATATGAAGTTTGAGTTTGAGCACGATGCCGTAGGCGAGTGCTCAATTGTTCGAGGGCGATATGTCCAATATCCATTCGAGTTGTACAGTTGACTTTTTCTTCGACTTGGTAAATATTACAGAACTCTCTTTCAATTAACATATTGATAATCAATTCAAGATATTTATGAAAAACTCAAAGGAAAGAAACTCAATTGAATTTAATATTGATCGTTACAAATCAAATTAGAAATTTCAATTCAAAAAAAGCACAAAAAAGTAGGTTTTGGTGAGGCTCGAACTCACGACTCTCGTCTCCGCGTGCTAACGCACTAACCACATAAAACCACTTGGACCCTATAATTTCAGGTGAATTTTTTGATGTGAAGAGTAGATTTGAGTCCTTCAATTCCACAAAAAAATCAATTGTGACATTCCAAATTAATCTCAATGAAACAGAAAATATTTCAGATATAAGTGCTTACATTTAATTATGCTTAAATGAAATAACTTTGATTTCGTGTTTGTAGGTAGACAGATCAGAATTGTGACGTTCCTACAAGGTGGTCTCTGGTAACCAAATATTTTGTTCTCTGTCATTGTGATTAGTGGAATTGAGGGGGTGACCACTCATCAGAAAACGTTCACGTATTGTTGTTGTTCTAAAAAAAAAAAAATTGTTCTAAATTGTTGTTCTAAATTGTTCTAAAATTGTTCGTTCCGTTGACCAGCTGACGAACGTCAACCCTCAGAAGTCGAAACTTGTGCGAGCAATGGATCAACGAGGCCTCACCTTTTAACGTGCGATTACCCAGCACGGTGGCCCGGCGAGGATTCGAACCCCGGCCTGCCGCTTGATAGGCAGATATGCTAACCACTACACTACCGAGACACTGCCAAAATACCTTATGATTTCCTGAAGTATTTAGGATTTCCCAGGATTTCCTGAAAATCCCATGCGATTTCGAGAGATATCTGGGGATTTCTTAGGATTCGCATAAGATTTAGAGTGATTTCCTGTGATTTCTTGGAAATCCCATTAGATTTCGATAGAATTTCCTAGAGATAATAGGAAAATTATTGCGATGGGTACCTACTTCATTGAAAATGGATCATTTTCAATGTAGTGTTTTGTGTTTGAATAACAAAAATTTGTTTGTTGTATTTGTTGTATTTCAAAAGAATGCATTCATTCGAATTTGTTCCATCAATTTGATTGCATATTACTCTTTGCGAACAACATGGGTATTCTCGAGTGTATTCTTGAGACCGAAAGATTATTTTTCAGCAAAGACATGGAGTTCTTTTTAACAATGTTCTTAGGTAGGTAAGTATGGTTTCATCGATCTTTATATATTATTGATCTAATAATAATAATTTGCTTGAAAGAAACAATCAAATTTATACTCGAATTCATACTCATTACACGAAAGCTTTTCCAATTCAATTTAATTATATCCCGCTGTCGTATCGATTTGACAGTAAGATATATAAGATAAGTAAGAGATGAATGAAGTCAGACTAATGAATGATTCGTTTGGTACAATGAACATGCGCTTGAATCAAGAGTTGGTATTCAAGAACTAACTTTTCCTGCAAAATATTTTTTTGTCCATATGACACTTTCATTTCTTTGATTCAAGTGAATTTCGTTTAACTCAACCAATCTTTTTTTTCGTGAAGTAGGTATCATATAACTGAATCAATCCTAGTGATTTTATTCTGCCAAGAAAATAACAATTTTGTTAGAAGGAAAATACCCGATTAAAAAAGTAGAGAAAATTTCATTCACATAGCTTCCATTCAACCTGAAATTTTTAACATTGACCAGTCTGAAAATTCCACACTCGAACCTAGATCTTTCTTTAATCATCTACTCAATTTTTGTGTTTTCCCCGTGGTTAATGCAGAAAGGCCGTTTCCGATTAGGTTAAGTGGCTCAAAAAAAAATAATTTCAACCAACTGAACATCCTTACATTTTGAGCGTGAGTACATATGAATATAGTTCTCATTCGATGAATTATATCTTGCATTCCTTGTCTGATATGATGTCCACAATACGGCCAATATACCGGTTGTCGTAATATACAGCATGATTGTGTTCTATCTATATTTGTGAAGTGATTTGTGAGTTTTTTTTATGTATAGTTTATGTACTCTTTTTTTATATCGCATTCTCCTCTTTGGAGTTTGTATTTGTATGCCTCAGGAAAACCTCTCTCGGTGAGGAATTCCAAAGTTCAGTTATTCTATCGAAATAAGGCCCCTGAGCAAGAGAAGTTCGACAGGTCTTCAACCACACGTTTGTAGGTTGAGTATCAATTTTACCCATGGAAATGTTAACTTGTTTCATGCGAAGTGCGCGGTGGGTGCGATTATTTCCAGTTTTGTGTTTGGACAAGACATCTCAACTTGAAAGTTTCTACCAGCCATGTTATTCATCTGTATTGTCCACATGGGAAACTCAAGGTTGATGAAAATCGAAATTGAGTTATGGATATTATGAATGATAAACCAGACCTACCAAAATTCAATGTTTGGTTCTGATGTTGAGAGGCATACTTCAAGTCATACACAGCCTCAAAGTTATTGTAAATACTATTCTATTTTTGGATGCAAATATTCTCAATATTTGAATTTTTTTTTTCAGTAGGTACAATTAATGTCAAAATTTATTGAAATCTTCAATTTTTATGGGTTCATACCCCACTGATGTCAGATATATTTCCGTAGATTTCTATCTTTGATACGAACATGTGACGTACTGCTGTTGATACTATCTACTCCGAGATATGCTCACTAATAATAATGCATTGTTCACAATGGATTCAATGGAACAAGTAGCTACACGTGGTTGTATATTCATGCATTTTTTGTTAGAGAAGAGATCGAGTGAGTTTTAAATGATCAGTAACTTTTCTCCCCATCCCTGGTCTGTTCAAATAATGATTTGAATAAATATATTATTCACTGAAACACGTGTTCGCCCTTCGATATTTCACACTTCGACCACTCAAAACTCAATACTCAATCCGAGTTTTCATTTCGATACGAAGAAAAATACCTCGATGTTTCCCGAAAATTTAGCATATCTCAATGGTCGTATCTAGGCATTCATTACAATTTCGTAAAGGATATCGAATTTCTCGATTTCGGGATGGCGGGATTTCTGCCGAAAATCAAGCGATTGCGGTCAACTGCGGGGCAAATTTGTACTTTGTACACGTATTGCCAGGGTGGTCAACCCCCTGAGTGGAATTCATATCCTTCCTTTCGTGGATATGAAATCATATTCATTCCGTTGACTGGAATCGCCTACTTATCAGTTTAGTAAACTATAAAGAAATCACCGTATTTACCGGTGGTAGAAGAAAAATAATGTTTATCATTGATTATTTTGTGAAATTGATATTCAAGATGATATCGTTTGTGAATCATTAGGAATAATGTGATACTTGAAATAGTCGTGAGAGAGAAAACTATTCATTTACTTGGGTGGGCTTGCTACCTAGCCCACAATTAAGTATTGTGCTTTCAATGTTCATGTTGGAATTCCTCGTTATCCAGATAATGAAATTGTTTCAATTTTAGAATTGATATTTTGTTCTCAGATCGATTCATTCAGTTGATAATAGGTAGTTCAGGAAATAAACTTTACGAATATCACTCGACCTAATAGTTTTCTCAGGTAAATTTCCTTATTTTTAACTGAAACACTGTTATTTTCGAGCAATCGTGCAACGGACCGGTGGTTTTATCTTTGTTTTTTTATCATGCTGATTGCTCGATTTTGGTATTGCTCAAAATAACAGAGTTTGGGTTTGAAAAATTGGACATTCATCGGGGAAAATTTTTGGTTAGAGTGGTATTCGTGAAGATCATTTTCTGGAATATTCTGAGCTAAATCGTTCTTTGGAATTTCTTCCTGACGTTTCGCTAGCGCGAGTGGCTAGCTTCTTCAGAGGCTTCATCTTGACTATTATTCCGATGACTCAGTCATCATAAAGTATGACGTGAATTGTTTATATCTCCTACGATAGGACTAATTATGTTTCATTGAAATTGAGCCGGATTGAATAATGTTCTTCGAAAAATTTCGATATATTTTCCTATGTGCTCGGCCACAAGGAATAACACATTCGAAAATGAAATCGCGGACAATGTCAAGTTCACGAAATAGAATTTTTCGTAGTGTTTCAACTCCATTTCCACCCCCTTAGACGGCCTGAAAAATTCCGACAAGGTATTTTTCTTATGCAGTTGACCTCATGGAATAATATATCCGAAAATGAAAGGGGTACAATATCAACTTTTCGAAATAGAAATTTCAAAGTTACCGAACACCATTTTTACCTCATTCACGTCCTGTTCAGATAATTTCAATAACTCATAATCATCAGATTTTCAACTCAGCTCATCAAAAAAAACATCACATTGATTGCCGTGGCGTATATCAAATGTCTACAAAAGTTTGAAAAAATTTAAATATATTTTTCTCAGTGTATGTTGTGGATGTGAATAACTTCACACCCGTCTCAATACTTGGTTTGAGGCTTATACTAGAAACGTTCTCAGCATTTCAGCCAGAGATTTTTTCATCTGTCGCAAAGTTTGATATAAGTGAAAACATCTCTAGTACTGTGTTGAATTGACACCACTGCTCCGAGTATTCTTTACACAGCCGCAATAGTTTCTCTTCCTTGTAATTTCACAAAGTGGATTCTCTTTCAGTGCCAGGGTTATCTCATAGACGATTAACTCCCTTGGCAGACTCTATAGCTGACACATTTTGCCCTTCTATTTTCAACATTTCTGCATGGAAGGTCGCTGCTTGTGTGTTCAAAAATTATAACCAAAATTCTGAGATGGGATTTTCGAAAAACGTTTTTCAATTATTAGGAAATTTGTCGATACTTGTTTTTCAAAGGCGAAAACATTTTTATAACTCTCTCAAGCGCTGGCATTAACGCAAGCCACCTTGTTTTACTCATACTCTTTTTCGGTAGAATCACAAAACTCTTCCAAGGCTTCTGCTCGAACGCTATAGATGTAGAAAAATGACTGAATTTTCACATTGATGCATTCGAAATCAAGAGGAAGACACTCAGCGGCAGTTTTGATTACGTTTCGGACTATGTGGGCTCCACATCCAATTCCAATAAGCTGTCTGCCGAGTGTTTCGTTGAGTTTTGGGTAAACATTAATACTTATTTTTCTATTATTTTTCCCGAAAGACAATACTTCCTCAGATAATGTTTTCCCAGGCTGCTCTCGAAACTCTCAAACCTTGACTTTCACGCCTTCGTAAGGTGAAAAATAGAGAATCGAAATTGAAAATAACTTGATTGAGCCATGGTTTGAAGCATCCATTAATGAAGTTATGCAGTGGGCTTTACGTAAAAACTCTTCTGAATCTTCGGTTACCATAGTTGTCAGCACATTTACAACAATAGCTTGTGCTTTAGACTTTGTACGCGCCCTTCTCAATTTCTGCTCGAAACATACTTGAATAAAAAAAAAAAATAAGAGTCATTTGAGCGAAAACTGTGATAATGTTGCACGGTGGAAACGCCCAGTTATATCCAAATCCATAGAAATCGGCGAATCAGTTCTCTTAATAAAACTAAGCATTGACGAGCTGTGATTTTCCGATTTCATATCACCAGCACCACCATGACAAACACTAAAATCAGTAAACACTTCTGAAGCTGAAAGTTTCATTCTTCTGCCAAGTCAATACTTGTTGTCGGAGTACTTAAAGACATATGGCATGATTCAACTGATGAATGGCTTCGTTATGATTTTCTGCACCCCTTTTCTTTTTTTACTACTTACAGACCCTAAGGCTCCGTTTACTTCAAATATCAAATATAAATACAATTCATTCCACCCTGAAAAGGCCCGATGGTTCAATACTAAACATTCGACATTTTTGTTCACTGCACCTGGCCGAAATACAATTCAGTTGCCCTACTATGCATATCATTAGATGAAGCACATTTGCTACGATCCCACTTAAGCATAAAAAAATGAAAAATAATAATAAACAATAAATATCATAGGTGATGGTTATCTTCAATTTGTTTTATGGCGAGAGGCGAATCTTTGCCAGTGGAATTTTGCGAATATCGTGTTCCGTGATCACACGGAACCATGAAAATGTGAATCGCCCACCTTGTCCGATGATACGAATACGAATCGGATATCGGATCTGATGTCTACAGTATCATCTGTTCTTTGTTTTATAAATAGACACTTTTGTTATAAACTACAAAAGTATTGAATAAACATTGCGATGAGCATTTTTTTTGTTACATATCACTGCTTTGCGTTAAAAGTTCCCGGAGTAAGCGCAGGCTAGCGGAAAGAACACAGTTTAAATTAGCAGTTTGCAAAAGCGGGACTATGGCGGCGTCGCTGGAGACACAAGGACAGACTGCCTGTAAGCGGGACCTATGGTCACATTACCCAAGCGTCATCAGATTCAAGGCAACATTCCACCGAGTCCGGCGCCGTGCGACACGTTGACGTACAGGTTATCCAATCCATCTTGACACAAACTCAGATACTATTCCAGTTGCACACTGGTATTGCAGACTATTTCAATACAATGAATACATATAATAGGTGTTATTTTCCTCTTCTATATTTTATTTTAGTATACTCAGTATACTCTACAGAGATTGCTGGGCAGATGCGTTATTAGTTCCGTGCCGAGATGGATTGGATAAGCTGTACGTCAACGCATATCTTTTATATTACTATGCAATTGCTTGGTTGACCTCCCTTCTAGTACGGTACGTCAAATGACGAACGTCTCGTTGCGGCACGTCGACGCTTGTTTTGGTTTGGGCATATCAGTAGAATTTGATTCACCGTGGTGTTTTGTAGGAAAAAACCGAGGAATTGTTGATTATCGAAGAGGAAAAGCAGGCTAATCTATACGATCAACGTCTCACGCCTACAAAAAATCAAATACACGCGATGATGCATGGAAAGAGGAGTTACATGAATTAAAACAAGGTAAATATTGAGTACACATTGAATTATTACTATCAGCAAACTTCTTTTATTGATTTATTGTTGATTTTCGAAAAATTCAGGGTTGAAAATACAAGAAAATATATCATAAAAGTATCTTCCCTACGTTTTAATAGGATTCCCAAGTGTGGACGGTTATGGCATATGCATTTTTTATTAACTCTCCTTGCATAACCTTCAATATTTATTGTTGATTATTAATTTTCATTTTTTTGATGCTCAAGTGGGATCGTCGCAAATGTGCTTCATCTAGTGATGTGCATCCTGTAGTAGGGAAACTGAATTATATTTCGACCAGGTACACTGAACAAAAATGTCGAGTGGTTCGTATTCAACCATAGGGCCTTTTCAGGCCCTATGGCTGAGCCTTAGGGTCTGTAAGTAGAAGAAAGAGAGCAGAAGTGCAAACTATCATAATGAAGCCATTCATCAGTAGAATCATGCCATATGTCCTTAACGAGTTGTTACGCACTTTGTTTGCCCGTCTGTATGCTCGTGGTGCGCAACCCTCTCTGCCCAAGCCAGCTCAGTTCGGTTGGGGAGGGATTGCAAACAGAAATATATTCAATTTTTAGCTGTTAGTGAAGTGGGCGCCACTAGCAAATTTCTGTATGAGCCAGTCCTGGCTAGTGGACTGCCAAGATGATCTGGTTCAGCCGACAAACAAAATAACACGCAAATATTTAAACTCTATATTAATTCCAACCAAATAGTGGGGACAGTGATACTTAATAACATAAACATAAATGGATCACAAACGAGAACATACATATGTGAGCACACTAGAAAATGACGCGCCGCTGTGACGTCACGGGGCCGTTTACAAGTAATACGTTATCTAACAATAATTAAACGATTGGTGTAACACCTCTTTGTACACCGGGGTCTGAAGGACCTGAATTAGTTTGATTGCCAGCGCAGATCTTAAATTACAACGCACTAGTTAAACGTCCACGCAGTAACTAAACGACAATGCAATAATGTATTGAAATGGGTGTAGCGTCTCTTGGACACCAGGGTCTGAAGGACCCGAATAATCCAGTTGGCAGCGTAGATCTTAAATAACAACGCAGTAACTAAACGCCCACGCAGTAATTGAACGACAATGCAAAAATGTATGACGGTCACGAGACCTGAAGGGTCCTAACAACCACGCTATCGGGGCAAGAGTTTGATGAGCCGTATTTCAATAACAACGCAGTGAACAATTGACAACGCAAACGATATGAAGTCTGTATTGACCGGGAGGGTCCAGATAAACACGCGATGATTGTTACTCTTTAACACTCTAACAGCGCCTGACTACATAGAAGCTGTTCTCCACAGAGTACACTCATGTCACATTAGACAGGAAGAGGCGGTGGTCCGGTGGGGAGGCTACCCTAATTGCAGTGTTCAGGACTACGCTCTGGTCTGGAAGTACTGGCCAGTCCGGCAATGTTAGCCCCCTCGACTGGCACCCTATAATTTATAGATGTCAACAAAACTCACCAAGTGGCTTCCTAGACATTCTTTAACCTCTGTTGAGGGTGCTGAATCAAATATCACGTCCTCTCGGCTCTTCCAGGCCCATGGACTAACGGTAGTGACCAACGAACAGCCAGGTATCTAATAACTCATGGAGACTCCTCTGCGACCTTCGGCCCTTCCACACCAAATCCTGTGCTGTACTAGGAAGACTCCACTGCCTCTAACTGAAGCAACCGACGAGTTCTCGCATTCGTGCCTTCTCAACGATCCACTAACCCTACAGAAATCGCCTCAATAAGTTCCCATCTAGCTCGAAACCACCCGACAACAATTACTTACTGTTATGGCTGCCAGAACTCTCCTTCGTCTTATTCTACCAAGATTCCACACATTTCTCGAAAAAGAACCGAAATGCCATCTACTATTTTTGACAAACTCGTAATCGGTAACCTCAACGCCTTTCGCTCTGTTCGTCCATCCACCGACCCACAGTCCAACAGATGAACCACCGTCTAATGTCACGCTATCTCTCTCACTCTCGCGGGTTTACACGGGAACGCACCACCTTCACTCCGAACGGAGTAATGCGATGCACTCCGAACAGTCAACGGTATTCTCTACTCACTCTGTCAGATGATCGACTAACCTCACTTTTACCCCCAACAACAAAGCGAAGATTCGCATATTGTCGCCTGGAAAACATGCCTCTGAGATGTGGAACTCAACCTTCCCGATCTCAACAGGTAAGTTATGAGACTTTGACGATGAACTTCACACACTTATCGATTTCAACCTTTTCCAGCGGACACAATAGTTATTAGAGGTTCTGACATCCAACTCTCGAGATTTTGCCTCCAATCTGATGAAACAATACCCGAAGTATTTGCCAATTTAGTGATGAATATGTTATAGACTGTGTAAGACCGTTGGGATGTTGTCCTATCTACGAGGGTGAAAGTTTGGACTGGTGAAAGGTGAGTGCAATTTTTGTACCGTAAGCTTCACATAATCCCAACAGAGTGTTTCCAAGTACGGGTTGGGCAAAGAAGGCAACTCGTATCAATCCTTCGAGTTATATCAATCCTAACCTAACTCCAAACTAATCGAATCTATCCCAAATCGGACTAACTAACTGATCTCTGTTTCCAGGCGAGCTTCCTTCGAATCGAGTCACAGGGATCTGACAAGCTATCAACATGGCATGGTATGAAAGAGAGAACTGAGGGTTATGATGGTATTTCTCTATCTCCAGTGAGACGTCCAGCATCCATTACTAGAAGGCAGTCGAGACACAGGTGGGCACGAAGTGTATACCAGGTGATTTTATGAAAGTGTTTCTCTAGATGTGTTTGATTTCAATGTTACGGGGTGAAACGAAATCAACCCGTTACATCCCCCCCTTACGTCCAGAAATTTCCTTGAAATTTCCCAATCATATACCTGCCGAGTTAGCCAAAAGAGCACCAGTGCCTTCTCTTACCCGAATCTGAGTCACTCCCATCGGGTTCTCTTGCCGGAGCTGACATACAAGAGAAGAAAAAAAAACACACACAAGAGAATAACCTACGAGTAAACGCCTCAATCAGTGATTACCTCATAACCAAAACAACGTCCCACTGCAAGTGGATCTCATGGCGTCGACTCGCGGGACCGACCCCACTACGCCCTCTCCACATAGGGTTTCATATCACACACGTGGAAATCCCCCAGCAGTTTCCTCCCCTCAAAAGCCTCTAGCCTATACACATTACTCGAGATCTTCTGCCGTACCCTACTTTTAATGAACTTCGGCGCCAATTTCGCTGCAAAATAGTTGGGAGCATCGGACAGAACGTGGTTCTTTACCATCACTGTGTTCCCCATACAAAAGGTCACCGGTCTCCTTCGCAAATTATACCTGTCCGCACTTTTCCCATAAGCGGCGTTCAATCGATTCCGCACCTCATTTTGGACTTCGTTCAACCTCCTCACATGCTCAGCTAAGGGACGTCTGTCGCCGACTTCAAGGACTGGGGCCTCTGTTGGCGGGTTTTCTTCCCGAGCCGATCTACCCGAAGAATTCAGTTCCCTACCAAAGTTGAGATAAGCGGGGGTGTACCCCGTAACCTCATGGACGGCCGTCCGAATCGCAAATCCTAACTTGGCCAAATTGGCGTCCCAGTCGCGATGATTATCACCGACATAAGATCTGATCATCGTCTTGAGTACACGATTTGTTCTTTCGGTCGGGTTACTCTGAGGATGGTACAGAGGGTTCAGTACCATAACACAATTATATCCTTGGACCATGGCTTTGAACGATTTACTGACATACTGCCTACCGTTGTCGCATAGTAGATATTCGGGGACACCGTAAACCAAGAAGACGTCATTTTCCACGTGGCGTTGGATCACAGCGGCAGTAGCTGTCTTCAGGGGAAACAACAGCGTATACTTGGTAAAGACGTCCGCAACGACCAGTAAGAATCGATTCTTCTTAGTAGTTAACGGGAACGGTCCCATTATATCCGTACAAACAACTTGCCATGGTCTAGTCACCTTCCTCGAGCCCATAATACCCGCTGGGGCCTTCTGCTCTGGTTTCTGCGCCTGACAAACCTCGCATCCTCGGACGTATGCTGCTACATCCTTCTTCAGACCCGGCCAATAATAAGTCTGAGCGATCCTCTGGGATGTCTTGAAAATTCCCAAGTGGCCCGCCGTTGCTTCATCGTGACATTCTGCTAATACCTCTTGTCTCTTGGGTTTGGGGACCACCAATTTCCACTCGAAACTATCTTCTAAGTAGGGGGCCCGACACGACACATGCTTAAACAGCTTACCTCCCTCAATCTTCCACAAAGGGAACTTGTCTGGTGTACGTTCGACGTTCTGCAGCTGTTTCTGGTACCAAGTATCGAAATCCGCGGCTATGACTTCAATCAAATCGAGTTGTGGGACTGCACGCGACAACGCGTCCGGGACCTGATGGTATTTGCCCTTACGGTGAATGAGCTCAAAATCGTAGGCCTGGAGCTGCAATACCCAGCGACCAAGTCGCCCTGATGGTTCCTTCAAATTGGTCAACCACTTCAGGCTGGCATGATCTGTCACCACTTGGAATGAGGCACCTTCAAGATAACAGCGGAATTTTTTGATGGCCCAAATAACCGCTAAACACTCTAGCTCCGTAGCACAGTATTTTGTCTCGCACGAATTCAAAGTTCTGCTGGCGTAAGCTATCACCTTCTCCCCATCCTCGAAATCTTGCACTAGAACGGCTCCCAAAGCCCGCTGGCTCGCGTCCGTCTGGACTATAAACGGCCGGTTGAAATCGGGACATGTCAAGATAGGGGCGGTAACCAAGCACTGTTTCAGGTCGGTGAAGGCCGCTTCGGTATCTTCATTCCACACGAACCTCTTATTCTTCTTGGTGAGGTTTGTCAGCGGTGCCACCCTTTCGGAGAAATTCGGGACAAACCTTCGATACCACGAAGTGAGCCCCAAGAACCTGCGAACTTCCTTGACTTTAACCGGAGTTGGGAAATTGACAACTGCTTCCACCTTTTCGGGATCGACTCTCAACCCATTTTGATCGACAACATAGCCCAAATATTTAAGCTGGGGTTTTACAAATTCACATTTCTCCCGATTCACGGTTAGCCCCGCCTTGGTCAGTCGCTGGAAAATAGTCCCTAATACCTTAAGATGGGTCTCGAAGTCCGGGGTTGCCACGATGATATCATCCAAGTAGATGAAACAATACGGCTCCAGGTCATGCCCCAGAGTCGTGTCGGCAAATCTCTGCCATGTGGCCGGCGCATTATGAAGACCAAAGGGCATCCGAGTAAATTGGAATAAGCCTCTGCCAGACACGATAAAAGCAGTTTTTTCCTTACTTGACTCTTCCAATCTTATCTGCCAATAGGCGCTTTTCAAGTCGATGGACGACAAATACTTACTATCCCGGAGCCGATCCAAAATCATCGATACATGCGGGATGGCATACGCGTCTCTCTTCGTAATCTTGTTGAGTGCCCTGAAGTCTACACAAAACCGGAACTTATTATCCGACTTCTTCACAAGTACCACCGGAGACGCCCAGGCTGACGAGGATGGTTCGACTACTCCTAGTTCTAGCATATGGTCCAATTCATCACACATAATTTTCTTCATGTAGGGTGAGATTGCATAATATCTCTGTCTGATGGGGGGGTGATCTCCTGTCTCAATTCTATGTTCTACGCCGTTAGCACAGCCCAACTCCGTTCCTATTCGCTCTAAGTGGCCTTCAGTTAGCTGGTCCAATAACCCTTTTTGTTCCGCAGTCAGTAGCTCCCTGTGAACAATACTGCAGATCTGCTTCCGCTCGAATTCCCAACGGTTCGATGAGAAAGATGGCACCACACCCATCTTCTTCCAGAAATCTATTCCTAGTACTATCTCCATCTCTACAGAGGGAACTACCAAACAATTGATCACCTGTACCCTTCCCTGTAGCTCAATGGGGAGGCTCACTATCCCAATCGATTGGCACGAGGCGCCATTTGCTACCGTCACCGAACCGGCATTCCTATTGGTCAAGGCCACTACACCCATTTCTTGTAGCCGCTGCCAACCTCGCCGCCCTATTACGGTTTGGGATGCTCCTGAGTCCAATAAGCACACAAACCTCACGCCAAATATATCAACTTCAACATACGGTCGGGGATCCCCAGACACCTTTGTCAGCATATAACTGCATCGTGGCTGTTGGTACGCTGCTTTCACCACATCCAGCCATACTGCCCATGAGAGATCTACCGGGATTGGTCCTCCTGACGACGTCCGGCAGCGCCGCCGTCCCATCCGTTTCCCGAACAATGAGAGCAATCCCGTTTAAAGACGTTCTCCTTGCCACACCCATAACAAAACTTCTTCCGGCTTTCAGTACACTGTGAAAACCGATGCCCTTCTCTGGAACAATTCCAACAACGCAACTTTGGCTCCATAGCCATCAGTCTCCTCTCGGCTCTTGCTGCACTAGGGTTTTGTGCGTTTGAATCTCGATACGCTAGATCTGGTTCGAGTAGTTTGTGTCGTTGGGAAGGAGGCGGTTCACACCTATCAGCCCTATCACGGTTCAGCTCTAGTCTTTTGCACAGCTGACGCAACTCATCCACACTCCCATACGTGGCTAAACCTAAGCTGTGGATGAAATACGGATGGATATTTTGCCTAAGGACATCAAGCTTAGCATCCTCCGAAGGGGGGGTGGGCAATCGCCTGAAAAGATTGTCCATGAATGCAAAGTAAATTCCAACACGTTCGTTTGGGCCTTGGGTTCTCTTCCTAATTTCGTCCCACAATTCTTGTTCGTAATGGTAGGGTTGGAACTCATCCCTTAACAGATCTACGAAGTCTTGCCAAGTCCTAATGTTGTTTCGGACAGACCGATACCAGATTGCCGCAACACCCTGTAGGAGATCGCTGACCGAACTCAATAACTCGCCCACGGAAATGTTGCCAGACCTCCTCTTCTCTTCAACGATTTCCAAAAACGCTGACACGCTCAATCCTCCTTCGCCGGTGAAGTGTACCTCCCACTTCCTGGGTTCAAACTGATACTTATGGACGTTAGTAACCAAGGTATTAGTACTACTCGACGAGGGTTGAGCTGGGGTCGTACCGGCGGCATTAACCCCACTCCGAACGAGCGTTTGAACTTGCATTGCCTCCCGAATCTCATCCGCCTGCAACTCAATAGCTTCTAATCTGGCGGTAATATTCGACAGCGCACTCAGAAGGGGTTTGTTTTCCGGTTTATCTTCGATCGTTAGACGTTGTAGTCGACCATACAGATGCTTGAGTTTAGTGTCAACGTAATCTTCCCCTCTTTCCTTGCCATTAGTTTTCCAGGAGTTGACATATTGTTCGAGGTTTTCTGTCTTCTTTATGATAGTGTCAATCTCTTCCAATGGGATCGGCTTGAAATCATCATGTGTCGCAATCTCGCCAAATCATTCTGTTCGGATAACCTCCTGTAGTTGGCGTCTCATAGAGGAAGCCGTTTCACCCTGTAATCCCGAAAAACCCCTTACCAGAAGTTCATACTTCAATTCGTCTTTCAAGAGTTTGTTCACGTCCATCCTGTATATATGTCCACACGATAACACAGTAAACCCCCCGACGAACCCCGGGCAATGAATCCGAAAGATTTATGTGAGTTGATAATTCTTAACCTACAGTAGTACACCTGAATGACCAGCTATAATTCATATAACCAAAAAAAATCTATATAAAGAAATATAACATATATGGCAGAGAGAAAGGAAAAAAATGCAACTCCTCAGTGCCAACTCATATATCAACAGAATACACGAATATCAAAAAACCACAATACCAAAAATACAAAAATCATACGAACATAACCTCACAAAATATGGGGACAATACGAGCTCATATATTACCAGAATACACGAATATCCAGACCAAAACTACTAATTCATACAGATATCATACGTATATGTACATAAATGACCAATAAAAAAAATATATATAACCTCACAAAATATAGAGACAACAAAATCAGTACCACACAGCCTCTCAACCTCCCAAATCGGGGCCCCCACGTTAAGGCGCCAAATTTATGTTACGCACTTTGTTTGCCCGTCTGTATGCTCGTGGTGCGCAACCCTCTCTGCCCAAGCCAGCTCAGTTCGGTTGGGGTGGGATTGCATACAGAAATATATTCAATTTTTAGCTGTTAGTGAAGTGGGCGCCACTAGCAAATTTCTGTATGAGCCAGTCCTGGCTAGTGGACTGCCAAGATGATCTGGTTCAGCCGACAAACAAAATAACACGCAAATATTTAAACTCTATATTAATTCCAACCAAATAGTGGGGACAGTGATACTTAATAACATAAACATAAATGGATCACAAACGAGAACATACATATGTGAGCACACTAGAAAATGACGCGCCGCTGTGACGTCACGGGGCCGTTTACAAGTAATACGTTATCTAACAATAATTAAACGATTGGTGTAACACCTCTTTGTACACCGGGGTCTGAAGGACCTGAATTAGTTTGATTGCCAGCGCAGATCTTAAATTACAACGCACTAGTTGAACGTCCACGCAGTAACTAAACGACAATGCAATAATGTATTGAAATGGGTGTAGCGTCTCTTGGACACCAGGGTCTGAAGGACCCGAATAATCCAGTTGGCAGCGTAGATCTTAAATAACAACGCAGTAACTAAACGCCCACGCAGTAATTAAACGACAATGCAAAAATGTATGACGGTGACGAGACCTAAAGGGTCCTAACAACCACGCTATCGGGGCAAGAGTTTGATGAGCCGTATTTCAATAACAACGCAGTGAACAATTGACAACGCAAACGATATGAAGTCTGTATTGACCGGGAGGGTCCAGATAAACACGCGATGATTGTTACTCTTTAACACTCTAACAGCGCCTGACTACATAGAAGCTGTTCTCCACAGGGTACACTCATGTCACATTAGACAGGGAGAGGCGGTGGTCCGGTGGGGAGGCTACCCTAATCGCAGTGTTCAGGACTACGCTCTGGTCTGGAAGTACTGGCCAGTCCGGCAATGTTAGCCCCCTCGACTGGCACCCTATAATTTATAGATGTCAACAAAACTCACCAAGTGGCTTCCTAGACATTCTTTTACCTCTGTTGGGGGTGCTGAATCAAATATCACGTCCTCTCGGCTCTTCCAGGCCCATGGACTAACGGTAGTGACCAACGAACAGCCAGGTATCTAATAACTCATGGAGACTCCTCTGCGACCTTCGGCCCTTCCACACCAAATCCTGTGCTGTACTAGGAAGACTTCACTGCCTCTAACTGAAGCAACCGACGAGTTCTCGCATTCGTGCCTTCTCAACGATCCACTAACCCTACAGAAATCGCCTCAATAAGTTCCCATCTAGCTCGAAACCACCCGACAACAATTACTTACTGTTATGGCTGCCAGAACTCTCCTTCGTCTTATTCTACCAAGATTCCACACATTTCTCGAAAAAGAACCGAAATGCCATCTACTATTTTTGACAAACTCGTAATCGGTAACCTCAACGCCTTTCGCTCTGTTCGTCCATCCACCGACCCACAGTCCAACAGATGAACCACCGTCTAATGTCACGCTATCTCTCTCACTCTCGCGGGTTTACACGGGAACGCACCACCTTCACTCCGAACGGAGTAATGCGATGCACTCCGAACAGTCAACGGTATTCTCTACTCACTCTGTCAGATGATCGACTAACCTCACTTTTACCCCCAACAACAAAGCGAAGATTCGCATATTGTCGCCTGGAAAACATGCCTCTGAGATGTGGAACTCAACCTTCCCGATCTCAACAGGTAAGTTATGAGACTTTGACGATGAACTTCACACACTTATCGATTTCAACCTTTTCCAGCGGACACAATAGTTATTAGAGGTTCTGACATCCAACTCTCGAGATTTTGCCTCCAATCTGATGAAACAATACCCGAAGTATTTGCCAATTTAGTGATGAATATGTTATAGACTGTGTAAGACCGTTGGGATGTTGTCCTATCTACGAGGGTGAAAGTTTGGACTGGTGAAAGGTGAGTGCAATTTTTGTACCGTAAGCTTCACATAATCCCAACAGAGTGTTTCCAAGTACGGGTTGGGCAAAGAAGGCAACTCGTATCAATCCTTCGAGTTATCTCAATCCTAACCTAACTCCAAACTAATCGAATCTATCCCAAATCGGACTAACTAACTGATCTCTGTTTCCAGGCGAGATTCCTTCGAATTGAGTCACAGGGATCTGACAAGCTATCAACATGGCATGGTATGAAAGAGAGAACTGAGGGTTATGATGGTATTTCTCTATCTCCAGTGAGACGTCCAGCATCCATTACTAGAAGGCAGTCGAGACACAGGTGGGCACGAAGTGTATACCAGGTGATTTTATGGAAGTGTTTCTCTAGATGTGTTTGATTTCAATGTTACGGGGTGAAACGAAATCAACCCGTTACATCCCCCCCTTACGTCCAGAAATTTCCTTGAAATTTCCCAATCATATACCTGCCGAGTTAGCCAAAAGAGCACCAGTGCCTTCTCTTACCCGAATCTGAGTCACTCCCATCGGGTTCTCTTGCCGGAGCTGACATACAAGAGAAGAAAAAAAAACACACAAGAGAATAACCTACGAGTAAACGCCTCAATCAGTGATTACCTCATAACCAAAACAACGTCCCACTGCAAGTGGATCTCATGGCGTCGACTCGCGGGACCGACCCCACTACGCCCTCTCCACATAGGGTTTCATATCACACACGTGGAAATCCCCCAGCAGTTTCCTCCCCTCAAAAGCCTTTAGCTCATACACATTACTCGAGATCTTCTGCCGTACCCTACTTTTAATGAACTTCGGCGCCAATTTCGCTGCAAAATAGTTGGGAGCATCGGACAGAACGTGGTTCTTTACCATCACTGTGTCCCCCATACAAAAGGTCACCGGTCTCCTTCGCAAATTATACCTGTCCGCACTTTTCCCATAAGCGGCGTTCAATCGATTCCGCACCTCATTTTGGACTTCGTTCAACCTCCTCACATGCTCAGCTAAGGGACGTCTGTCGCCAACTTCAAGGACTGGGGCCTCTGTTGGCGGGTTTTCTTCCCGAGCCGATCTACCTGAAGAATTCAGTTCCCTACCAAAGTTGAGATAAGCGGGGGTGTACCCCGTAACCTCATGGACGGCCGTCCGAATCGCAAATCCTAACTTGGCCAAATTGGCGTCCCAGTCGCGATGATTATCACCGACATAAGATCTGATCATCGTCTTGAGTACACGATTTGTTCTTTCGGTCGGGTTACTCTGAGGATGGTACAGAGGGTTCAGTACCATAACACAATTATATCCTTGGACCATGGCTTTGAACGATTTACTGACATACTGCCTACCGTTGTCGCATAGTAGATATTCGGGGACACCGTAAACCAAGAAGACGTCATTTTCCACGTGGCGTTGGATCACAGCGGCAGTAGCTGTCTTCAGGGGAAACAACAGCGTATACTTGGTAAAGACGTCCGCAACGACCAGTAAGAATCGATTCTTCTTAGTAGTTAACGGGAACGGTCCCATTATATCCGTACAAACAACTTGCCATATAGTTGTCTAGTCATCTTCCTCGAGCCCATAATACCCGCTGGGGCCTTCTGCTCTGGTTTCTGCGCCTGACAAACCTCGCATCCTCGGACGTATGCTGCTACATCCTTCTTCAGACCCGGCCAATAATAAGTCTGAGCGATCCTCTGGGATGTCTTGAAAATTCCCAAGTGGCCCGCCGTTGCTTCATCGTGACATTCTGCTAATACCTCTTGTCTCTTGGGTTTGGGGACCACCAATTTCCACTCGAAACTATCTTCTAAGTAGGGGGCCCGACACGACACATGCTTAAACAGCTTACCTTCCTCAATCTTCCACAAAGGGAACTTGTCTGGTGTACGTTCGACGTTCTGCAGCTGTTTCTGGTACCAAGTATCGAATTCCGCGGCTATGACTTCCATCAAATCGAGTTGTGGGACTGCACGCGACAACGCGTCCGGGACCTGATGGTATTTGCCCTTACGGTGAATGAGCTCAAAATCGTAGGCCTGGAGCTGCAATACCCAGCGACCAAGTCGCCCTGATGGTTCCTTCAAATTGGTCAACCACTTCAGGCTGGCATGATCTGTCACCACTTGGAATGAGGCACCTTCAAGATAACAGCGGAATTTTTTGATGGCCCAAATAACCGCTAAACACTCTAGCTCCGTAGCACAGTATTTTGTCTCGCACGAATTCAAAGTTCTGCTGGCGTAAGCTATCACCTTCTCCTCATCCTCGAAATCTTGCACTAGAACGGCTCCCAAAGCCCGCTGGCTCGCGTCCGTCTGGACTATAAACGGCCGGTTGAAATCGGGACATGTCAAGATAGGGGCGGTAACCAAGCACTGTTTCAGGTCGGTGAAGGCCGCTTCGGTATCTTCATTCCACACGAACCTCTTATTCTTCTTGGTGAGGTTTGTCAGCGGTGCTACCCTTCCGGAGAAATTCGGGACAAACCTTCGGTATCACGAAGTGAGCCCCAAAAACCAACTTCCTTGACTTTAACCGGAGTTGGGAAATTGACAACTGCCTCCACCTTTTCGGGATCGACTCTCAACCCATTTTGATCGACAACATAGCCCAAATATTTAAGCTGGGGTTTTACAAATTCACATTTCTCCCGATTCACGGTTAGCCCGCCTTGGTCAGTCGCTGGAAAATAGTCCCTAATACCTTAAGATGGGTCTCGAAGTCCGGGGTTGCCACGATGATATCATCCAAGTAGATGAAACAATACGGCTCCAGGTCATGCCCCAGAGTCGTGTCGGCAAATCTCTGCCATGTGGCCGGCGCATTATGAAGACCAAAGGGCATCCGAGTAAATTGGAATAAGCCTCTGCCAGACACGATAAAAGCAGTTTTTTCCTTACTTGACTCTTCCAATCTTATCTGCCAATAGGCGCTTTTCAAGTCGATGGATGACAAATATTTACTATCCCGGAGCCGATCCAAAATCATCGATACATGCGGGATGGCATACGCGTCTCTTTTCGTAATCTTGTTGAGTGCCCTGAAGTCTACACAAAACCGGAACTTATTATCCGACTTCTTCACAAGTACCACCGGAGACGCCCAGGCTGACGAGGATGGTTCGACTACTCCTAGTTCTAGCATATGGTCCAATTCATCACACATAATTTTCTTCATGTAGGGTGAGATTGCATAATATCTCTGTCTGATGGGGGGGGGGGGTGATCTCCTGTCTCAATTCTATGTTCTACGCCGTTAGCACAGCCCAACTCCGTTCCTATTCGCTCTAAGTGGCCTTCAGTTAGCTGGTCCAATAACCCTTTTTGTTTTTTGTTCCGCAGTCAGTAGCTCCCTGTGAACAATACTGCAGATCTGCTTCCGCTCGAATTCCCAACGGTTCGATGAGAAAGATGGCACCACACCCATCTTCTTCCACAAATCTATTCCTAGTACTATCTCCATCTCTACAGAGGGAACTACCAAACAATTGATCACCTGTACCCTTTCCTGTAGCTCAATGGGGAGGCTCACTATCCCAATCGATTGGCACGAGGCGCCATTTGCTACCGTCACCGAACCGGCATTCCTATGGTTCAAGGCCACTACACCCATTTCTTGTAGCCGCTGCCAACCTCGCCGCCCTATTACGGTTTGGGATGCTCCTGAGTCCAATAAGCACACAAACCTCACGCCAAATATCTCAACTTCAACATACGGTCGGGGATCCCCAGACACCTTTGTCAGCATATAACTGCATCGTGGCTGTTGGTACGCTGCTTTCACCACATCCAGCCATACTGCCCATGAGAGATCTACCGGATTTGGTCCTCCTGACGACGTCCGGCAGCGCCGCCGTCCCATCCGTTTCCCGAACAATGAGAGCAATCCCGTTTAAAGACGTTCTCCTTGCCACACCCATAACAAAACTTCTTCCGGCTTTCAGTACACTGTGAAAACCGATGCCCCTCTCTGGAACAATTCCAACAACGCAACTTTGGCTCCATAGCCATCAGTCTCCTCTCGGCTCTTGCTGCACTAGGGTTTTGTGCGTTTGAATCTCGATACGCTAGATCTGGTTCGAGTAGTTTGTGTCGTTGGGAAGGAGGCGGTTCACACCTATCAGCCCTATCACGGTTCAGCTCTAGTCTTTTGCACAGCTGACGCAACTCATCCACACTCCCATACGTGGCTAAACCTAAGCTGTGGATGAAATACGGATGGATATTTTGCCTAAGGACATCAAGCTTAGCATCCTCCGAAGGGGGGTGGGCAATCGCCTGAAAAGATTGTCCATGAATGCAAAGTAAATTCCAACACGTTCGTTTGGGCCTTGGGTTCTCTTCCTAATTTCGTCCCACAATTCTTGTTCGTAATGGTAGGGTTGGAACTTATCCCTTAACAGATCTACGAAATCTTGCCAAGTCCTAATGTTGTTTCGGACAGACCGATACCAGATTGCCGCAACACCCTGTAGGAGATCGCTGACCGAACTCAATAACTCGCCCACGGAAATGTTGCCAGACCTCCTCTTCTCTTCAACGATTTCCAAAAACGCTGACACGCTCAATCCTCCTTCGCCGGTGAAGTGTACCTCCCACTTCCTGGGTTCAAACTGATACTTATGGACGTTAGTAACCAAGGTATTAGTACTACTCGACGGGGGTTGAGCTGGGGTCGTACCGGCGGCATTAACCCCACTCCGAACGAGCGTTTGAACTTGCATTGCCTCCCGAATCTCATCCGCCTGCAACTCAATAGCTTCTAATCTGGCGGTAATATTCGACAGCGCACTCAGAAGGGGTTTGTTTTCCGGTTTATCTTCGATCGTTAGACGTTGTAGTCGACCATACAGATGCTTGAGTTTGGTGTCAACGTAATCTTCCCCTCTTTCCTTGCCATTAGTTTTCCAGGAGTTGACATATTGTTCGAGGTTTTCTGTCTTCTTTATGATAGTGTCATTCTCTCTCAATGGGATCGGCTTGAAATCATCATGTGTCGCAATCTCGCCAAATCATTCTGTTCGGATAACCTCCTGTAGTTGGCGTCTCATAGAGGAAGCCGTTTCACCCTGTAATCCCGAAAAACCCCTTACCAGAAGTTCATACTTCAATTCGTCTTTCAAGAGTTTGTTCACGTCCATCCTGTATATATGTCCACACGATAACACAGTAAACCCCCCCCGACGAACCCCGGGCAATGAATCCGAAAGATTTATGTGAGTTGATAATTCTTAACCTACAGTAGTACACCTGAATGACCAGCTATAATTCATATAACCAAAAAAAATCTATATAAAGAAATATAACATATATGGCAGAGAGAAAGGAAAAAATGCAACTCCTCAGTGCCAACTCATATATCAACAGAATACACGAATATCAAAAAACCACAATACCAAAAATACAAAAATCATACGAACATAACCTCACAAAATATGGGGACAATACGAGCTCATATATTACCAGAATACACGAATATCCAGACCAAAACTACTAATTCATACAGATATCATACGTATATGTACATAAATGACCAATAAAAAAAAATATATAACCTCACAAAATATAGAGACAACAAAATCAGTACCACACAGCCTCTCAACCTCCCAAATCGGGGCCCCCACGTTAAGGCGCCAAATTTATGTTACGCACTCTGTTTGCCCGTCTGTATGCTCGTGGTGCGCAACCCTCTCTGCCCAAGCCAGCTCAGTTCGGTTGGGGTGGGATTGCATACAGAAATATATTCAATTTTTAGCTGTTAGTGAAGTGGGCGCCACTAGCAAATTTCTGTATGAGCCAGTCCTGGCTAGTGGACTGCCAAGATGATCTGGTTCAGCCGACAAACAAAATAACACGCAAATATTTAAACTCTATATTAATTCCAACCAAATAGTGGGGACAGTGATACTTAATAACATAAACATAAATAGATCACAAACGAGAACATACATATGTGAGCACACTAGAAAATGACGCGCCGCTGTGACGTCACGGGGCCGTTTACAAGTAATACGTTATCTAACAATAATTAAACGATTGGTGTAACACCTCTTTGTACACCGGGGTCTGAAGGACCTGAATTAGTTTGGTTGCCAGCGCAGATCTTAAATTACAACGCACTAGTTAAACGTCCACGCAGTAACTAAACGACAATGCAATAATGTATTGAAATGGGTGTAGCGTCTCTTGGACACCAGGGTCTGAAGGACCCGAATAATCCAGTTGGCAGCGTAGATCTTAAATAACAACGCAGTAGCTAAACGCCCACGCAGTAATTAAACGACAATGCAAAAATGTATGACGGTGACGAGACCTAAATTCCACACATTTCTCGAAAAAGAACCGAAATGCCATCTACTATTTTTGACAAACTCGTAATCGGTAACCTCAACGCCTTTCGCTATGTTCGTCCATCCACCGACCCACAGTCCAACAGATGAACCACCGTCTAATGTCACGCTATCTTTCTCACTCTCGCGGGTTTACACGGGAACGCACCACCTTCACTCCGAACGGAGTAATGTGATGCACTCCGAACAGTCAACGGTATTCTCTACTCACTCTGTCAGATGATCGACTAACCTCACTTTTACCCCCAACAACAAAGCGAAGATTCGCATATTGTCGCCTGGAAAATACAATTAGGCATTCCAGATACTTGTCAAAAATGTCAAATAAATCGAAATGAACCAATCAGCGGCATCTGCCCCCCAGGAACTTTCGTTTGTTTTCTTTTTTATAAGTGTGTGATTGGTTAAAACTGGTATTTGCCCCCCAGACTTAACCTGATCTGGAATGCCTAATAGTTATTAGAGGTTCTGACATCCAACTCTCGAGATTTTGCCTCCAATCTGATGAAACAATACCCGAAGTATTTGCCAATTAAGTGATGAATATGTTATAAGACTGTGTAAGACCGTTGGGATGTTGTCCTATCTACGAGGGTGAAAGTTTGGACTGGTGAAAGGTGAGTGCAATTTTTGTACCGTAAGCTTCACATAATCCCAACAGAGTGTTTCCAAGTACGGGTTGGGCAAAGAAGGCAACTCGTATCAATCCTTCGAGTTATCTCAATCCTAACCTAACTCCAAACTAATCGAATCTATCCCAAATCGGACTAACTAACTGATCTCTGTTTCCAGGCGAGCTTCCTTCGAATTGAGTCACAGGGATCTGACAAGCTATCACCATGGCATGGTATGAAAGAGAGAACTGAGGGTTATGATGGTATTTCTCTATCTCCAGTGAGACGTCCAGCATCCATTACTAGAAGGCAGTCGAGACACAGGTCGAGGCACGAAGTGTATACCAGGTGATTTTATGAAAGTGTTTCTCTAGATGTGTTTGATTTCAATGTTACGGGGTGAAACGAAATCAACCCGTTACAGAGTACTCCGACAACAAGTATTGGTTTGGCGGAAGAGTGAAACTTTGTAATGGCAGTGATATATAGACATTTTTTTGTGTGGATAACTCGGTGGATCAGTGCTATCAGATAAGGTGTCGAGGGCACAGTGAAGATGTATAGAATTTCAAAATTTCATGAGTAGTTACATCGAATATCTAGTCCCAATTATCCACAATCGAATGGATTCATTGAGAAGCAAGTCCAAACTATGATGAACTTGATGAAATAATGCCATCACGAAAGAAATGATTTATTTCTAGCATCATTGGACTACAGAAATACACCAAATATTATAGAAACTCTTCGTCAAATGTATAAATTGGAAGATTCAAAGCGAAATAACGAGAAAAATTTGCATTTTTCGAATAAGGCTCATAAAAACTTTGAAAATCTTGAGTATTCAATTAGAGCTTTCAAACAAACAAAATGTCTCTAGCATGAAAATTGACCGACTTATGATCAAAATGAGATCGGTAACCGCTTTTTTTCTACGAAAAAAATTTGTGAAAACAACCCCCAAAGCACCCCCTAATTGAAATTGATCGCCACCCTTCTGTGATTCTCTTTATATATGTACAAATAATACACCCACGAAGTTTGACATATTTAAAATGCCTAATTTTGGAAAAACGAGTTTAAAGAGAAAACGATTTTTTTCAATTTCGTGTTTTTAACCCTTTTCTCAAAAATATCTCCCAAAATACTGAAGATACGAAAAAAAGGATGGAGTACTAAATTGTTGCTCTTTTGATGACGAAGATTTTCCTGTGAACCGATTTTTCGTGCACTGAATATTCGGCGAGATATAGGCGTTTAACACCTACATTTACGAAGAAAAATCACCTTATTCAAGCGCTTTAAACTCTTCCCATTTGAAAACTAAAGGATCTTGAGTAATTTAATTCACCTAGTCTTATAGGTCTTGAAAAGCCCTGCAAAATGGTTTCTGGAAAAATTTTTCATCACCCAAAATGAAGGAGCTATACCACTTTTTCCATTCATATTGGAAGACAGAGAAGAAGAAACATCTGCTCACGTGTATGCGTGTGTGAGTGTATATTTCGTTGACGTGCTCTGACAATTATTTCAGACTTATTGAAGTGCTTTTCGTTGTATTCGTACATTATTGTGGATATATATGCCCAAGATGTCTAGAAAATTATCTCAGTTACTATCAAAAAACTGATTATTTTTGAAAAGTGCCACCCGGTATCTCAAAAGTTAAGGCGTTTAGGACATTCGTCCATAGGAAGTTTTTTTCTTGAATATTAGCATGTGTTTAAGGAACACCCTGTATAATGAAAATTTCAATGTTTTCATGGGTAGTTTCTAACAAGGGTAGGTTGAAAGATCATGAAATTGTATCCTGAAGCATGAAACAATCATTACTTTACCATATTTAGAATTATGTTATTTCGAGTGTTATTTTATAATTTTTGACAATAAGGGGTGGTTTTCACTCCTAAAAAACAGAAAGCGTACAGCGGCACAATATAGAAAATGAACTAGAGGGTGAAATAAGCCTAATCCCAAATTTTTGTACAAATCGGTGCAAGGTTTTACCATTTTTTCAGCTTCAATTCTTGAACTATATTACTTATAAGCTCTGGCCAATTCATCAAAGACCTCGTTGGAGACATTATACCACGCAACGGACTTATCCACCGGTATTGGGATAGCCTTATGTGAAAACTACATGTATAATAGGTATTACTTTGATATTTTCGTCACTTTTTTTTGGCAGTATTTTTTTGAAAATCGATAGTAAACAATGGTCGTGACGATTCTAATATCTGAGGTGAACTTGACAACACTGTAAAACTATTCATCACGAAACCCAGAAATGAGTAGTTAAATGACATTATGTCAATTTTAGGTTATTCATCTTTCATCATTTGGAGGTTACGTGCTTTAATGTTTTTGTAATAATTTTCAAATACCCACAGAGTTGCATCCTGCTGTGCCTTGACACAAAAAAAAAAGAATTGAAGTAAAGAGTTGTAGTCTTGACAAGATAATCGATTATTTTTCCTTTACAACTTGTGCTCGAAAAAATCCTGTTTAAAATTACATATTCATTCATATGAACGGGAAGAAGTTGATGTTGGTTAAGATATGGGTCCTCGTATGAGTCTTTTAAGACTTTGAACTTGTCATCTGGACTGTACAGGGTCTTTCACGACGAGCGTTCGTTAGGAATATATAGAACGATTCAAAATAAAAACTTGAAATTTTGTGTTAGTGGGTTTTACAAAATGTCCTTCTCAACTAAAATATTTTTAACTTCCGTTCTCTTTCCGTTATACCGGAAGTTGAGGTCAACTTCCTTATTTCAAATGGAACACCCTGTGTTACATTTTTCAATTTTATATCACATTTTAGGCCCACTTTCTATAACAATGCCTATTCCCAAATTTTTTGGTTTTCGAGATTGATTTTTTCTGAAAAATTTGACAGTTACAGCACCACTCCGAAAATATCATAACTCATAGACAGTAACAGTTGAAAATGTGAAATTTCACAGAACCACACCTTAAGCATCAAGTCATGAACAGGTTCTTCGAATTTTCGAAAATAATTTACAGGGTGGTCGAAATTTCCACCATAAACATAACATCGAGAAAACTGATGAAACACGATTTTTTCAAATGGAAACCATACACCATTCTATTATTTTTGGATACTACGAATAAAGAGATATCGAATTCATGAAGAGTGTCCTATACCTAAAATACACCCCTGGCAAGATATATTCGAAAACTTGTTTTTCAAACAACAGTTGCTAGCACCAAGTAGGAGCAGTAACATTCTTGAAAATGCCAACTGAGATGTCAATACCGACAAATCAACGGATAAACTCCCAGAATACCAATTCCGCATATATATATATATATACACACACACAAATATATATATATATATATATATATATATATGTGTGCCAGTTCTAATTGACAATAGACGAACGCCGCGGTAGCGCTAGAGTCCTGCTGAGCGGCCCATGATCAACTCAGGTTTATTTATAATCGAATTTGAAGGGCTGTGAAATACATATTGATACATAACCCGCCTGGGTAGAATATGGTACGGAGAGCAACAACATTTTTTGACGAACTGTTTGGTTATGTATTCTTATAAAATTGTAGTAGAAGGTCGTATGAAAAATCATATTTTATTGAAAGTGAAGAAGCATGTTTTTCCACACATAAAATTTGGCGCCGAAATTTCTGTTATGAAACTTCGACGGGACGTCTCGATTTTCAGATCAAAATTAAATGTCCCGCGTGGGACAGCCCAATTCCCACTTTCAGGGATACTAGGAATATGTTCAAATCAGTGTCCTTCATATTAAGTATCCTGACATCAAACTGCTTTCTTGATCGAGTTTTTCCCAGATGAATTTCGAATGGACGGGTGCCAGAAAAAACTGTTCCATAAATTCAATGAAAGCAGAATTACTTATCCAGTTATTCATCTTTATCAAAGGGAAAAGGGAAACTTTAAAAATAGTTGATTCTCCACAGAAACATCATGAGAAAGTTATTCCCATAAGTAATTATTCTCTAATCGTAAGTTGCAATTCGTAACACTAACTCAGACTATTATTTGAATCACCAAATTTTTCTAACGAATAAAACTTTTTTGACTGTGATTTTTGTTATTTATTTATTCTTTTCAGAAAACTTAGAAAACTCAACTACCTGACAATG
The DNA here is from genome assembly GCA_032362365.1 of Zygogramma bicolorata. Classification (NCBI taxonomy): domain Eukaryota; kingdom Metazoa; phylum Arthropoda; class Insecta; order Coleoptera; family Chrysomelidae; genus Zygogramma; species Zygogramma bicolorata. The sequence continues at coordinate 814,316 of JAVJAQ010000725.1, forward strand.
GGGTGAATCTAAAATATCACATTTTTCAAAATAAATTTCTATGGCAATTTTTGCTATACAGTGTCATGTTAACGTAATATATAACTCAAATGAAAAGATGTATAATTCAAAAACTATAATTAACCATGATGAGTTCGAATTCATGCTCGATGAATCTTTCCATATTATTTGACTTCAGAGATTGGAATTATTCAAAATTTTGAGTGGAACTCTTCAGGTGCTGTATAATAGCAGTAGCCGCCTTCGATAGTGTAGAAGTTGCTAGGAATGAAGGGGCGTGGAGTTGCTATATATTTTTTCTATGTGAAATTTTCCGTGGTTGATATCACATCTTTCTAGAAAGCTCCTTAGGAACTCATATGAAAGCTTGTGTTAGCAATGCACAATCCATCAGCTGAAATTATGTATCATGCTTGTAAAGGGGTGGGGAAAAATGTCCGAAACCAAACAGAATAAAACTGCTGAACAGGTTTATTCGATAATGCCAGTTGTCGTTTGACAAATCATGTCCAGAAAGAATATTCTAGAACAAAATTATCATGGCGGCGACTGAAGGTCGCAAAACTACTAAATTATATGTATTTCACATTCACATATGTATTTTCTCATCTTGACCAGGCAACAAGGTTCTAGTTATCATTAACTGAATTCACACCCACCTTGAATGGCGATCATTGCAATATGCTTTGAACAACCTATTGAGTTCTCTCCTAATGCGTTCAGATGGGTTGGTTGAGGTATGACGAACAGAGCAGAACACTACTCGGATCCCTAGTTCTGTCAAAGTATGTTTCCACAGGCGAACGGTGAATTGGCTGCCATGATTCTGTAGAATACTGTTCGGAGTGCCGTTCTTTGGAAAATAGTCATGAACCAAACGGTTCAATATAGATTTTGTAGTTGCTCGCTTCAGTGGGAAAAGAGCAACATGCTTCGTAAAAAGATTGAACACAACTAGTAGGTAAGTGACACCGCCTCTACTTCTAATTAGGGGCCAATACAGATCGAAAACTATTTTGTCATTCTTAGACGAGGGAATTATCGGTTGTTGGGGAGGCATAGGCAACTCTGAACTCTTCGATTTTTGACAAATGTCACAAGTCACAACAAATCATCAAGGTAAGTATTCAAGAACATACAACGTTCAAAAGAACTAACGGCGGTCAACAAGCCGAAAGGTAAACGACAAAAACGGTAGCATTTGTTGCCCACCATGAAGCCAGTAACGAAAGAAAATCTTTTTTTTTTACCAACCGATATAAAATCAGATTTCAAAATATATTCGTTTATCTCAGTATCCACCAAAGTTTCCTGTTCTCTAGAGCAACCCTTAAAAATCACCGAGAGACCCACTTCGTCAGGTGGACGGACTTCATGATAGTAAGACACTGCCGGAACTGTTCGATCTAAGGAGTAGGCAGATTGAGACCTCAGCGTGAAGTCACATTTACTCTTGAAAATGGCTCCAAAATCGGAGCCGAAACATCGAGAACAAAACTCCAGACGCGGTTCAACCCGAACTGAACAACAACATACAACTGACCACGGAAACCTATCCGAACACACACACATATATATATATATATATATATATATAGTTTTGTTCTCGATGTTTCGGCTCCGATTTTGGAGCCATTTTCAAGAGTAAATGTGACTTCACGCTGAGGTCTCAATCTGCCTACTCCCCAGGTCTCGTCACGAGTTCTTTCTAAGGTCTCAATCTGCCTACTCCTCAGATCGAACAGTTCCGGCAGTGTCTTACTATCATGAAGTCCGTCCACCTGACGAAGTGGGTCTCTCGCTGATTTTTAAGGGTTGCTCTAGAGAACAGGAAACTTTGGTGGATACTGAGATAAACGAATATATTTTGAAATCTGATTTTATATCGGTTGGTAAAAAAAAAAGATTTTTTTCCGTTACTGGCTTCATGGTGGGCAACAAATGCTACCGTTTTTGTCGTTTACCTTTCGGCTTGTTGACCGCCGTTAGTTCTTTTGAACGTTGTATGTTCTTGAATACTTACCTTGATGATTTGTTGTGACTTGTGACATTTGTCAAAAATCGAAGAGTTCAGAGTTGCCTAAGCCTCCCCAACAACCGATATTTCCCTCGTCTAAGAATGACAAAATAGTTTTCGATCTGTATTGGCCCCTAATTAGAAGTAGAGGCGGTGTCACTTACCTACTAGTTGTGTTCAATCTTTTTACGAAGCATGTTGCTCTTTTCCCACTGAAGCGAGCAACTACAAAATCTATATTGGACCGTTTGGTTCATGACTATTTTCCAAAGAACGGCACTCCGAACAGTATTCTACAGAATCATGGCAGCCAATTCACCGTTCGCCTGTGGAAACATACTTTGACAGAACTAGGGATCCGAGTAGTGTTCTGCTCTGTTCGTCATACCTCAACCAACCCATCTGAACGCATTAGGAGAGAACTCAATAGGTTGTTCAAAGCATATTGCAATGATCGCCATTCAAGGTGGGTGTGAATTCAGTTAATGATAACTAGAACCTTGTTGCCTGGTCAAGATGAGAAAATACATATGTGAATGTGAAATACATATAATTTAGTAGTTTTGCGACCTTCAGTCGCCGCCATGATAATTTTGTTCTAGAATATTCTTTCTGGACATGATTTGTCAAACGACAACTGGCATTATCGAATAAACCTGTTCAGCAGTTTTATTCTGTTTGGTTTCGGACATTTTTCCCCACCCCTTTACAAGCATGATACATAATTTCAGCTGATGGATTGTGCATTGCTAACACAAGCTTTCATATGAGTTCCTAAGGAGCTTTCTAGAAAGATGTGATATCAACCACGGAAAATTTCACATAGAAAAAATATATAGCAACTCCACGCCCCTTCATTCCTAGCAACTTCTACACTATCGACTACTGCTGTTATACAGCACCTGAAGAGTTCCACTCAAAATTTTTAATAACCCCAATCTCTGGAATCAAATAATATGGAAAGATTCATCGAGCATGAATTCGAACTCATCATGGTTAATTATAGTTTTTGAATTATACATCTTTTCATTTGAGTTATATATTACGTTAACATGACACTGTATAGCAAAAATTGCCATAGAAATTTATTTTGAAAAATGTGATATTTTAGATTCGCCCCATCGTCAGGTAGTTGAGTTTTCTAAGTCTTCTAAGTTTTCTGAAAAGAATAAATAAATAACAAAAATCACAGTCAAAAAAGTTTTATTCGTTAGAAAAATTTGGTGATTCAAATAATAGTCTGAGTTAGTGTTACGAATTGCAACTTACGATTAGAGAATAATTACTTATGGGAATAACTTTCTCATGATGTTTCTGTGGAGAATCAACTATTTTTAAAGTTTCCCTTTTCCCTTTGATAAAGATGAATAACTGGATAAGTAATTCTGCTTTCATTGAATTTATGGAACAGTTTTTTCTGGCACCCGTCCATCGAAATTCATCTGGGAAAAACTCGATCAAGAAAGCAGTTTGATGTCAGGATACTTAATATGAAGGACACTGATTTGAACATATTCCTAGTATCCCTGAAAGTGGGAATGGGGCTGTCCCACGCGGGACATTTAATTTTGATCTAAAAATCGAGACGTCCCGTCGAAGTTTCATAACAGAAATTTCGGCGCCAAATTTTATGTGTGGAAAAACATGCTTCTTCACTTTCAATAAAATATGATTTTTCATACGACCTTCTACTACAATTTTATAAGAATACATAACCAAACAGTTCGTCAAAAAATGTTGTTGCTCTCCGTACCATATTCTACCCAGGCGGGTTATGTATCAATATGTATTTCACAGCCCTTCAAATTCGATTATAAATAAACCTGAGTTGATCATGGGCCGCTCAGCAGGACTCTAGCACTACCGCGGCGTTCGTCTATTGTCAATTAGAACTGGCACACTCGATCATGTTTATTGGATTAATGAGAAATGATTGATCTCGCGCTTGCTACCCAGTGTCGGCCACACTCGTCTGCACAAGATGTGATCGCAACATTTTGATTTGTTGAGTGCTCAGTTCCTATGGAAATCATGTGATTGATTGGGGTGAAGTGATACGATATTTATCAAGTGTCAATGAAATCGGTCAACAATAAGCACCGAGTTTATATCACAATATAGCATTGTGTCACAATAGTTCATGTGTGACAAGATTCACAGATACAATGGTATGGTGATGTAATTTGATATCCATATTCTAGGAGTGCATTAAAAGTAAAAGTGGACTGTCATCTTGGGTGTTTTGCAATGTTATATTTAGAATTACTTCACCCAGCATTCACTGTCATCCAAACAAAAAGTGTATACCAAATATCAGCTCAATCGGTTGAAACATACATGCATTGGAGGTTGAATAAAAGCTTGTTGTTCGGTGACATGAAGATCTGATTTTTCAAAAAAAAAATTGTGGAACTCACGTTATTCGGTTTCCTCTACAAGAAATCCCACTGTAAGTTTCGGTAGTCATGTCTATTTTCGGAGATACAGGGCCATTTGGTGGTAAAACTAAGAACACACCTATTTTTTTCTCCTCTTCATCAAAAAACCACACACGCAATCATTAGTTTTCAACATTTTCAACCGGAAACAACCATTATTGCTTCAAAGAATGTATCTTTCCTCAAATCGTCAAAAATTTGTTGTTCAATACTGATTTATATGCGATGTTGTCGGTTTTGCCGCCATCGTTGTTGTTGTTGAGAACTGAACATATTCATGTTGACTTTTGAAGAAGGGTGAATCATTTGAAACGAATAGTGTTTTTTTTTCTGCTTATAAATGTTACAAACAAGTGAATAAGGGCGTGTGTGATGGTGTTATGATCAAAGGAAGGACAATTTATGTGTGTTACAAACAACAGAAATTTGATGTGAGAAATTGTTGAGTTTTACAAAGAAATGGCCCTGTATCTACCATAATAGACGTGACTACCGAAAATTTCATTTGTGATTTTTTGTGGAGAAGACCAATTTACGTGAGTTCTATTCATGTATTTTTTTGGAAATTCAGATGCTCACTGTGAGAGAACTATCAGCAAGAAACATTCTGGGCCTTCAAGAATTTATAGTCACTCGATGAAAGGAACTTCAATTACGAAAGGCAGGAGTACAATTTTTTACTGATCACTTTCTAAGGCACTAAGAGAAAAATGTTATATAATTTTGACACACAAAGTGACTCTTTTTCAAACTTTCGTAGATATTAAGACGCTTTACTTTCTACAACCAATTTTGAAATTTTGTACTTTCACTCACTTGTTTTAAAAAGTTGATTTTGAATTGAATTTTCATGAGTGTTATTGGTTCGGACTGCCATTGTTGATATAATTGACTCTATGGTGGGGGAAAGGTGTGCTTCTGAAGATTCCCCGTTATAAGGTAGGAGATTCTACTAATGACTCCTCATGGTAGAAGAACGGGATGCTACTAATAAGGCGAGAAAATGATGTATTGGCAAGAAGTACTCGTTTGTCGAACCGAAGTTTTTCTATCTTTTGGATACACATTTCAAATTTCTACGGTGGGATTATTGCTGTTGAGAAGGAAGAGAGTTTCCCTGAATTTACTTTCGTCCCGTTCCAAAAGATGGGCCAACTTCGGTTCAACTACCGAGAATCTCGCGCCAATACATCCTTACCCCGCAGAAACCAATCAGTGCCCAGCATCAGTACCACACACTTCCCTCACCATTGGAAATTATTAGTAGCACTCCCTTCCCCACCATTGGGAATTGGATCTTCATAACAGACCTCACCTCGAGAAGTTGTCAGCCATCACTCAGGGAAATTTTCAACCACATCTATATACGGTTTCCCTGAATTTACTTTCGTCGCCGTAGTCGTCTTAGCGTAGGTATTCGGGATGTGTGGAAATCACTGTTCCACAAGATGGGCCAACTTCGGTCCAACTACCGAGAATCTCGCGCCAATACATCCTTTCCCCGCTGATACCAATCAATGCCCAGCATTAGTAGCACACACTTCCCCCACCATTGGAAATCATAAGTAGCCCCCCCTTTCCCCACCATTGGGAATTGGATCTTCATAACAGACCTCACCTACTGTTTAGATGAAGTAATTTCGATCGTTTACAGGTCATTGAAAGTAATGTAAATCAACAAGATCTTACATTTCAACGTGCGATACCTAGCAACAACCGTGAATAATCGTTTTCAATAGGAGGGCCAACAATTACCCATCCTAAAGTTAGCGTTACTAGGTCTTCTCTGTAGTCCATGTACGTTGTAGAATCAACCTTATCTTGAAGAACTTCCAAACAGAACCGAATTAACGCTCCTAGATGATAAAATTGGAACCTATTTGGAAAATATCGATATAATAATATTTCCTATTCGCGAACCATAATTAAAGTGATAATGACGTAATTTCAAGACGGAGACGCAATGAAAAAAATAAATTCATCCACTTCACTGAAACACGTTTTTTAATCAAGCTAGTTCAAGGTGGAGCCAATTATCGATAATAATCGAAAAGTTGATCGATAAAAATGTACGTGAGACCTGGGCTATGTATAAGAATATGGAAGCTGATACATACGGCCGAGCACATTCATCTGTAAAAATAAGAATAGAATATGGTTTGTGTAATCAGTACAGTGGCTTACGAATTCAGAAGTGGGTGAGCAATTTGTTCACATCATTAACAATGATTTTGCATCTGGCAATTATATTTTTGAAATATTTGTGATTGCACGAACATTTAATACTTATAAATAGATTTAAACTGGCCGATACTTGTTTCCTGTGCGATTCTCTCTAACAATGAGTTCACAAAACCGCGTCACGTGGTGCTCTTTCACAATAGCTTCGTCAACAAACGCGAACCCTGCTGAAGGAATTATTTGCTTGTAATCATGCAGCCTTTTCAATCTCGAAAAATTATTTTCATGAGTTTTTTTCCCAAGGTAAGTAAACGCATCGAAATAACTGTGAATTCAACACCAAGTCTATTGAGAAAGTATGTATGACAGTTTCCTATATGCTTTTTGATAAAGTTGACAAAACCGTGACGTATTTCGCTGTACAGTAGCTTCTAGAAGCACAAATAATTAACTATTTTAAATGCAGTTATACTCATGAATCAGAAAATCCACACCACAGAACACTGCGAGCTTTGTCAGTTCTCTGGGTCAAACAAAGTTGACAAACCAGAAGTGTACATGCCATTTGGTTACTCTACATTTTGTTTTAATGGCTGATCGTTGAGGTATCAGCAAATGAACAAAGTTCATCATTATTTTGTTAAATTGATGAGAAATTGGCCAGATGACGTTATATGTTGATAGTTGATGTTTTAAAAGTTCATTCTATTCTTTTTTGCGCTTTCAAATAGAAGTTTATTCTTGAAAAACCTTCTTTTATTTCAATTCATTCGAATTTAACGTGCTTAATAATCAGGCAACTGAAAGTTCAATCTTTACGAATGATCTTCCTAAAATGAATCATTGTCAACTTACGAATGAATAAAAAAATTGGAGAAGATCTACTGACTTTTTCAGGAAGCGTTCATTACGAGGTACCTACGGTATTACGGATTCCTTATTTTTGTGTCATTTCTGAACAGCCAATACACTGAGTTTTATTTCAATTCCAAATTCAATCAATATCTGACGGTAGTGATATGAAGGCAAGAATGAAAATAACATAAAACGCACAATTCGGAGATCACGAATTAATTATCAAATTTAGAATCGGTCTTCCGTTCCACAAAATCCAACGCGATGCGTTTCCATTCTTATTGATATAAATAAATTAAAATATACAACATAGCGTTTGAAGTAATTGTTTTTTTATTGTACCTCAATTTTTTCATTTGTAGAATAATAACGAAATTTATGATCATCCTGACAATATTGAAACGGTCATTTTGAAATAAGTCAGTCAGGGGACAGTTAGTTTCTCTTGGAAGACCAGAACGAGAAGTATACAAAAAAGTTTACTGTGGGAAGTCATTAAATAGTTCAATCATTTCAGTCAGTTGTGTTTTGTCTATTGATGTCATTAAGTGTTTTAGTTTCAGTTGTGCTACTTATTTAAGGAGACCCTTCATGTTGTGATATTTCAAAAGTATTTTTGACGGCTTTGAGATGGAGCGGTCGAAGTGGTATCATGAAGAGAACATAAAGAGGGGCATCTTGAGTCTCTGTAGATGCGATGAGAATAGTGGCAAAACGCGCGTCTTGTGCACTGTTTTTCAAAATATTCTCTGGGAAATATCCGTTTATATATGTCGATAGGTGGATCCCTAATATGACTGCAATATAACTGAGACAGGTGACAGTCCTCCAAATAGTAACCATCAGCTATTTTGGGCCACCGATCGGTTGATGAGACATGGAAATTAAACTATAGAAAGAGAGCCTCAGTATTTCAATAGAGACTTCAACGTGTGAAAACGCCGAAATTTTTGCAGAAATCGTTTACATTGAAACAAAACAAAATATTACTTTCTATTTGGAAAAGGTGCATTTCAAGTAATAACATTTCGATTTTGAATTTGTACGCCAAGGACCAACTAGGTGAGCAACAGAAATATTTTAACGAAAATGATCGATACATTGATCGATGACAACTCAATAATTCCGAATGTTGTGCACTGTATGCTTGTTACTCAAATATTGATAGTGGTTTCGATATGTGGTTGAGTATATGTGTAATGAATTGATTGTATATTCCGTAACGAGGAGGATAAGTAACTTATTACGGATGATCAAAAAATTGTGAGCTCGAGGCTATAGCTGAGTGCGGTAATTCGCGAGTGCACTCAATTGGCCTTATCCTTGATTTGCGCAAGTATTGCTCCCACCATGCTTGTGCGGTGGGGCACTATCTGACAGCAAGTACGTAAAAAAAATGCTTGTCGATTCATAGATATAACTAGATTCATTACCAATCCACAAATTCTTGGACAAAAAATTTCCTAAAAAAAAATATGATTTTCAATTCGATTTTACAACGAATTTGGAGACAAAATTTGCTGAACTTGGTTTTTGGACAATTGAATCTAATCATGAGATAAAATTTTGTCAGGTAGAATATTACATATCTCATCATTTTTGAACCGCCGTCAATTTAGAATGCACTGTATTCCAAATGAGCCATTACCTAATAGCTTTCAAAAACTTCACCAACGGTTCAAAACAGTGGGAGTAGAAAAAATTATTGAATGGAATAACCCAGGAAACTTCCTCCTCCGTCTAAACACCATACAAAACCGAATTAGATGAAACAAAATTTCCCTACTGAACTGTAGAGGCAAAAGGAAAAAAAACGCCTTTCAATCTGTTCTTCTGACAGACGCTTTCGAAAATCACAGTGTTCATCAGAATAATATGTAATTAAACTAGGTATCTTGATATGTTAAATATCGCCTTGGTGATGTGCCACTGCCACCAAGCGAATGAATAGCTCTCTCTCCGTCGGGTTCTGCCAGTACCAGTATCATCGGGCTTCGATACCTATAAAGAATATCCGATGAAGACAATGGCCGATATGGGAATATTTTTAATAGGTTATAATTATAGGGGTGGACTCAGAAATGAGGGATTCGTGAAAATTAGAAATGGTATAATTAGATACTGTAGATATGGCTCATTTATAAAGTAATAAATTTTTCCCAGAGATCCGATAATATTTGAGACTACGTTAATCATGATTCAACCTGAGTTATGCAAAATGTACGTATTTACTGAACTGGTGTAGGAGAGATCGAGATCGACTGGAAGTTGGTACACATTCCAAAATTCAATCGACTCTTCGGTTTTTATTTTCCATACGAATATTCAGTTGAATTCTGTTTTCAAGTATTAAATAATATCAAGGTATGGGTGGTTTTTGTTGTTTGTCGTATCAAGGAGAATGGATAAGAATGTTTATCAGGATATTCTAACATCAAATCAGTGAATCATCCATATTTCGTTTTTGAATTCCGACCGAATAAAATATGGCCTCCAATTTTAGCATGAGCGTTCGAGTAGTTGCTTGTACGAAATATTTGAGCAGGACCTCTGAGAGAACAGTGCGGCCTCAGGAAATGTGTTGATTTTACCCATTTCAACTCTGTGCAACACGCTGAAAATGGAAAAAAATATCCCCTTTTTGAACGAAAAAACTAGGATATGCTATGAAGCGAGTAATTCCCATCAGAATATTGATATCCAGGAAGGTATTAATTTCCTCATTATTTGTTAGAAAATGGGAGTTACTCAGTCGTTTTTGTATAAGTTGAGCGTACAGATGGGTTTGAAATGCAATATAGTCAAATACGATTGTTGTTAGGAATTGTCCGGGATCTGAATTATTCAAGTTTCTGAAAAAACAGATATTCCACTTGATTCAACAAATGGAATACGTTTTTCGACAGTTCGCAGTTTATCACACTTTTCAATAACCTGGGATGAATTCCTTCATTTTCCAAATAATAATTTTTTCACGGAAGTTCCGTGGGTGTAATGATTCTGAATCATAATCTCCCAGCATATTTATTTCTGGATTTTAAATATTTGCTGTCTCTTCAGCTTCATTCTCTGAAATTAAACCGCAGTTACAATTACTCCTTCAAAAATACAGCCGACATCCGATGCTGAAGATTCTGCACCACTTGGTGAATCATCAAATAGCTGATTTCACATATCTTCATCGGTTATTTCGGTCTGAAATATAGAGGGGAGTTGCATGGTGGTTTATATAACAACCACAACTGAAGGGGCATTTTTTCTACTGTTCATCATCGAGTATGCGTATCTGAGCAAAAATTACTAAGATAGTATGCTCAGGGCTAGTACTTTACGACCTGATTCACAGTCAGTTAAAACAATCGGTGTTCAGATTTTGCCTTCACTTTCTCAATCGGAAGTGTCTATTCTCAGCAACGATTATTTTAATCGAGTGTTAATCAGGTCGTGATGTATCAGCCTTCAACCAATAATTCAATTTGAAAAACCGATTATATCAACTGATCAACTCCAATCCTCTTCAAACCCCAGAGCCTAAGTCAGTTCTCAAAAATACAAGAATAATTGATCATTTCGAATGATTGTGAAGGAAATAGTCTGCGAACCTCGGTAAAAAATTAAATCTCTCCCTCGAGAATTAGCTTACCTTGGCTTTCAACCTCGTTAAGCAATATTTTTCCCTCGGAGAAAGCCAGTTTCATGACCGAGATCCGATCATAGAACCGGCCTAGCGTATTTCGGAGTTTTTGGGAACATAGGTTTTGGCGGGTACGCCTATTTTGTCCTATAGGGGTACCAGGGCTGCCGGGCGACGGGAAACGGTTTATCGCAGACTCGTTCACGTTGACAGAAAAATGTTTTTATCGTGCAAATTTGTTTACGTTGACGGCGGCTCTTTGTCGGCAGGTTCCAAAGGTGACAGCGACCACGTTTCCCAATGATTGATGGGTTCGATGAAGCGAATGAAATCCAAGTTGTTTACATATCTCAATGCACGTGCGATCTATTTGACGACGGAAACGCTTTTTCGAGAAATGCAACTAGAAGCTTTGGGCGGCATCCTAGAACCGTACCCATTTCGAGCGGGAATATTTGAATTTTTCACATACAGAGGTGAAGAGTGGAGGGGGCGTGAATAGACATGAGGAAATTGACTATGAGCGGTGACTGTCAGTGTGAAAATGTCCTCTGAAGGATATAAACATAAATTGGAGGAGTATGGTGATCGGGTACAAGCTGTAGCCAATGACTTGGAGTTTTACGAAGACAAGCAAACTTGTACGAAACAACTGGAGAGGTTAGCCATATCTGCCGCTTGGGACGAAAGGTACACAACAACAGTACCACCGCAATCGCCCATAGGACCTGTCAGAAGAATTCAGTCAGAAAAACTCTAAAGATGGCGGCCGCCGCCAACTTAGACGTTCTGCTTATATTTGTCAGTATGACAGATTGTACGCCAATGCTCCGAATGACGTACACGAAGCTTCCGTTTTTTTTGAAAAATGTATTGACGACGCGGCATAGCAGAAAATAGAGCGAACTCATGTAAGTGGAGAACTAGAGGGGTTCTTCCATCAGCTGACTGAAACCATGGATGGCAATTTGGCGACGAGTTACCTAAACTTCAAGCTAAAGCTAAAGACAGAAGAACGAACCATCCAACTGGATTCCTCCTTAAAGATGATGAATGAATCGGCGTCACTTGAATGGGTTGCTGAACGAGAATCGCACGACTTGTTCGGTGTTGTTGTATGCGTATTCATGACTGTGATGATTGTAGCTATATTAAAATTTCTTGCATACGCAATAACCTACTTGATTTTCCATGTAGTTTGAAAGTGAATGATTGAATAAAAAAAAAATTGAACCAATAGGAGGCCTTTTATTGACAGAGTCAACAGACGTATGACTTTACCGACAGAGGACGTGAATGACAGATGACTCCCCCGAGGACGCCATCTTTCCACGCCACTCTGAACCAACTCCTAACTGTGAGTAATAGATGATGCCCCTGAGGACACCATCTATCCACGCCACACTGAATCAGCTCATAACTGTCATTGACAGATGACGCCCCTGGAGATGCCATCTATCCTCGACACTCTGAACCAACTTGCACAGTGAGTGATATATCTGTGAAGAGTATATCCCACACTCTGTGATTTTTTTCTATTCATTTTTTTCCACCCTCTATTCTCCCCCTTACTTCCCAACCCCTCAGTCTGAAAGGGAAAATCATTGATCGTGAAAACAATCATACATTTTCAATGAGGTGAAACGTTATTGTGGTTCGGACATGATTTGCTGAATTTCCCCTAATTTCGCAATCATTTCATCACTGACGAGGGATATGTCTGCCATTATTCAATTTAATATATGGGAATATGGTGCAAAGTTCTACAGAGTATTATCCTCACCGTACTCAATTAGTTCTCAACTCTGGACTGCTACTACTCGGCTAGGCAGGAATACTTCGTTCTGCTGGATATTCGCTACGAAGGTCTCCCCAAACTTTGTCTTCACAATATCTAGCTTCTGGATAGGATAGGGCTCGTTTTTGTTCAAGCTGCTCAGCGGAACAGTCTGTTTGTATTCAGTTGAGCTGGCTTTTATATCTGCATTATCCATCTGAAATGAGTAATCACCGTTTCAAGAAAAATGTCAAGTGTCCAAAGCAAAAAATTTTGATTGGTCCCCCCACCCACCAAAATGGAACACACTGTATATGACTATGCGTTTGAGAAAATTATTTGGCCAACCCTGTATGAGCCGAAAACTTGTATATACGTTCGGAAGAAAACTTTTTGACACACACTGTAGGAGCTGTCGACCCATGAAAAAATATTCATTTTGACACACTCTATATACGTTTGGAAGAAAAGTTTTCGGTACACACCAGATTGGACCATAGCATCAAGTCCCATACAAACTTTGCGCTCGTTTCTCACCCTCTTAGGGTTGGAATTTCGAAAAACCCTCTCTTATCGGATGCCTACGACATACAAAGAACACACTCTCCAAGTTCCAGGTCCGTCAGTCAGTCGCTCTCTCTCTCTAATCGTATATCCAACGATATTTTAAAAATCAGGTGCTATGTATATGAAGAATCTCAATTACAACAAAAGCCGTACCTGGACTTCTGGCATTTCCTGAATTTCAATTTTCGGTAATCGTAACAGAACCCTAGACAAAAACCCTTGTCGATGCTAAAAATGCTGAATTATTCATGGAAATTTCTTTTCTATTCTCCGACTGAGAATGATCGTCATTCAAACAATTTATTGAGAGATTGTGATAGTAAAAGTCAATTTATATCCAGTTCGAATAAAGATTTCGACGTTTTAGTATTCAGTAGCTCCATTTCCCGGTCAGCGCTATTTCAGAAACTCACGAAATCGAACTCAATGACTCGGAACACTCGTAAACCGGATGGAAGTTCTCGAATCAGCACTTTTTGTAGCACCACGCTCTGAATATTGACATCAGATGAATTTCCAGTGGATAATTTATTTTTTATTTCAAAGGATCCACATTTGAAAATATACTTAATAAATTTTCAATTTTGTTCAACAAAAGTATTTGAGAGTATGCCAACACAATTTTGTACTTTAGAATAAACCCCTCAGTTAATTATTGTTAGTTGCATAACGTTTCTGGGAAAAATGTATTCGTATTCACTGTAGCAGGTCAGAATAGACGTGGCTCATTTCCCTGAGCAATAAATTGATACAGTTAAGCACGTACGTGAAGTATATCAATTCTTATTGGCAAATAATCGGAATTGTTTTCCCTTTTGTATATGAGTGAGAATGTCAAAAATTGTAATGGGCTCTATTGACTCGAGTTATACAGGGTGTCAATTAAGTATGTACCATGAATTTAACAGACGATCCTTCAGGTAATTTCAAGACGAGATGTTCAAATTAACATGGGTCCGCAAATCCCTCGTTCTCAAGATACAGGGTGTTGAAATGAGAATTTGAAAAGAGTTATTCGTTAATATCGTTACGATATATCCTCTGGGTTCGATGACTAAAACTCCAAACAACCCTAAACTACTTTTATTATAACTCTTTGTCACAACACAATACAATACAATCACTTAAAACTGCTCCGCTAACTTTTCAACGCTCTATACTAAACACTCTGATAAACTCTCTCTAATACAAACTCTCTGTACTAAAAATTCTACACTTCGACTACTTGCACTTAGCAATTACAAAACTCTCTCTACTTAGCTCCACTAAACTCGCTCCACTTAGCTGTGAATAACTCTGCTCTGAATACAAACTTCCGAATAACTAATTCTCTCCGCGACGAAGTCTGTCCCGTATATATACCTGCGTACGCCTATGGAGAATCTTCGCGAATTCTCCACAAGCGGCTTACGGGTTCCTGGAAAATGACGTTCGCTTCGACGCGATCCCTCATCTGCGTTTACGATCTCGTCAGGGCCGGCGCTAGGAGAGCGCCAGGAGATTCGTAATGATATCTTAAATATCCTTCACCTAATTATCTTGTGAATTGGCAATGGCATTTATAAAATTAAGGGGCTAATTTAGCGTGATTCAATTTATTGAGTCCAGTGGCGTCTCGAGCGGGATTTGAACGAATATTTTCAACTCAAAAATGTACGTTGTGCAATTTTTATCATTTATTCGGATCAAGCAATTAGAAATACAACTTTTTTATCTCTTGAATTTTTTTCGTATCTTGCTTAATTTTTAAGAAAAACAGTTGACCTAATTGCATATCCCTGGACCTCACAGAGAATAATATGGGGAATTGAATGTTTCTTTTGGAAATTATTATTTTTACAATTTTTCATTACTAATTATGTAACAATAACAAGAAATATCAAATGACATTAACATCAAGACTAACGAATTGCACTTAATTAAGTGTTGGAAATGGCCCCTTTCGGCTTCAATACAACCGTCTAGCCGCAGCATCATTGAATTTCGCACTCTTCTGGAAATACCATGCGTATTTTTTATTATGTCAGATGAATCAATTATTTTATCCCGTAAATCCTCTTCACGTTGGATAGCAGTTTTGTATACCAACGCTTTAAGGTGTCCCCAGAGAAAATAATCTAAGCGATTCATTTCGGGCGAGCGAGGTGGCCATGGGCGTGGGCCTGCTCTCCCAATCCAGCGAGTATGGTGATTTCCTTCCAAAAATTGCCGTGCCACTACACTAAAGTGTGGTGGAGCACCATCGTGCATGTACCACATACGAAATCTTTCCCTGCCTGGACTTTCTTCTAAATGCCCAGGTAAAACAAATTCTAAAAACCTTCGCTATTCTTCTCCATTGAGTCTAGGTGGAAAGAAGTGAGGCCCAATGAGATGGTCATCGACAATTGCAACCCAAATATTAAAAGAAAACTGTTCTTGAAAATTATTTTCCATGTCACACTGTGACATGGGTAATATTTAGATCTTCATCTATTTTCCGTGTATTGGTATGAGGATTTACCTAAATCTCATTTAGAGCAGCTTCTTCAATTTGAACTGTTCGTACCGTTGCAGGCCTCCCAATGAAAACCGTCGATCTTTTAAAGCTGCCTGTTTCAGAAAGTTGTACATGGAGACGTACAAAAGTTTTTCTATTAGGCACTTCACGCTGAGGAAATCTTTCATGGTAAATGCGTCTTGCATTATTGGAGTTTCCGTGAGCCATTCCATAACAGAAATGCATATCTGCCATTTCACTGTAAGTACATTAAACTATGTTTTACGGAAATGGTTCAAAAAATAACCACCAAACAGACTTTTTATAACAATTATAAATTGAAAGCTTATAAAGTTGACAACAACTGTCAAGTTGTTTGTCTAATGCTACAATCGTTTTCCAAGGCAACCCTTGATTATTATTCATGGTATTTTCAGAAGAGTGCGAAATTCAATGATGCGGCGGCTAGACGGTTGTATTGAAGCCGAAGGAGGCCAATCCCAACACTCAATTTTGTGTTAGCAGATCAGTCACTTCCAAGCTTCCTACTCAAAATAGAAAAGTTTTGCAATCATTGGGTTAAAATGTTATCCAAATATGTACCTATTCGACGTCTACCAACTGCCAAAGATTGATGAACCGATTCACCGTTTGGAAACAAGAACTCATTACCCATATATGGAATCCTTCGAGAACAATGATATCATCGAGATTGCCATACAGTAGAGTGAAACATGGCTACTCATGTACGATCTAGCGTAGGAACAATAGAAAAAAACTAAGTAAATGGAAAAGTGAGTTTTGTGAATAATGCCCCGACATTTTTATTTCATTCCATATGTTACGAGCTGTATGACAATGAAATGGATACAGTTCGAGACCCAGGTATAGTGATTACACTCAGAGATACTTGTAAATATACGAAACGATGCTGAAAGTTTTTTTTTTCTTTCCACATCCCCTCTCAGACATCTTGCGTTACATGAACTTCCTGCAATAACAGCAGGGTCTAGAAAAAAAATTGGCTTCTCAAAACTTGTTCTGCTTCCTTGATACATCATCATCAAACCTGCATAAAGATCTCATCTAATTTGATCACATCGATTTGTTGGATATCAGATTGACTTTGAATAGCGATATCCACCCACATGAAAGTATGCAATTTGATCTCAAAAAGAATGATTTGATCGATTTATAGCGATTTCCACTCTAGCTATGAGGGTAAACTGATAAAAGAGCTTCTGCTCGATCAAATATTATTCAAACAGTAAACTGTTTTTGCTATAGACGTCTCGAAAAGCGCCTCATTTATAAAATCGAGTATAATGAACTTGAAACTTTTCTTCGAAGTCAAAAAATATTCCTGGCTTAAAGACGTACCTATTGCATTATCATTCATGATTGTTGCAGGAAAAATCCATCTTCAAGTGGAATATTCCAATATTTATAGTGAAAACACCAGTGTCACATTTTGACAAAACACACAAAACTGAAATCTCCAAAAGAATTTTTACGAAAGGCTTGAAATTGAAAGAGTAGTTTCCGAAACGTCGCCAAGTATAAATTATCTTCAATATTTTTTTTAAATTCATTCTGTGAATTCATGAAGAATTCGATACGTCAATTTTGCATCTTCGTAATATTGCAGTTACGTATCGGGGCAAATATACCTATTTGCCCTATAAACAGATATTCATTTTCAGGGGAGGGAAAACCCCAAAAATGTATTCAATAGCTGATTATACCTCCTCCAATAACATTGAAACAACACATCCAGTGAGGTGTTCAGTTGTGTGAGAGACTCTGACCATGAAGCTTATAGCAGTAGATATTCAAGGTTTTGATGTGCTTGGTGCATTCTACCCCAAACAGATAACCGTAACCAACATTCTTTGAAATCACGTTTAGTGCAAGCGCTGCGAAACATTCCGTTTGAAAAAACCGATGACCTCATTCTGATTGATGATTTGAGTTAAGAAAGACTTAATTAATGATATTGTGGAGGCTGCCGGACGGAATTATGGTCCAGTTTTTTTTTTCGGTCCTATAATAGTTTTCGCTTCCATCCCTGTAGCTGCGAAAAAAAAATTGTTATTGACTATTAACACCTGGTTTAGGTAAGGTATGGAGAAAAACGGCATGATCTAATTCAATACAAATTCAATATAAATAGTGGTTTACCTATTAATAAGTAGTGAAAAATTCATTCTGGTAAGTTTTGACAATTATTGCCACTGCATTTGCAAAGGAAAATACAATTGATTTCGCTTTTTCTACAAGTGCAAAACATTGTCAGGCATTCAGCATTATATTTGCAAAGCCTGATCGATGGATTTGTCATAGGTGGTTTTGCCATTTGCACCGGGTACAACTTTCCATCTCGTCTTTCATTTCCGAATTGGAGTTAGTTTGGAGGCCCATGTATTGCAGCCCTTAAGCAATGTAAATACAAAACATCAAAAGTTTTAATAATTTCAGATACATTTGATTTGAATCCCATCTTGAAAGATATTTTTTGTCCGATCCTTCGAACCGAATCCCTCAACAACTACTATTCGATAGCTTATGCTAAAAGTGGATGTTGAGTACGAAAACATCGCAATCTGCACAATTTATAAAAACTTGTTCAATTCCTTCACGAACAGCAACGAAAATATGGCTGAAAATCCTTCAATCTGCTTCTGGAGAGATGAATGAACATATTTCGACGGAAAAAGGTTTCATTTTCTTTTCAATTATTAATGTAATAGTTCATTAATGATGTTACGAAATTTTCTAGCGCCGGCCTTGTCGCTCGTAAACGCAGAATAATATGAATCTAACAATTCAGAAGACCTATTACCTTGGAGCTTGAAGATTTTTTGGAGTCTTTATATCCACCTGTAATGGCCAGCTGGGATTTTGGTTGAAGGACTTGATATAAATATTTGGAGTCAGTTTCAGTTAGTTTCGGTTTAGCAGTGTCTGAGGTATTCTTTTTTTTTAATGATTCATTCAACGTTGGCCTGTTTTCCCTACCAAGGCCAATCATCGACTTCGGTGACCACATTTCCCCCAACCGAAAATTTTGCCGAATACTCTGGTATTCCAACCAGAGGTAGGGATCCTTTACGAGTCCAACAACCATGGACTCAGGACCGCCGGCTTTACGTCTCCTCCGAAGGACAGCAATTCCTCAATATATCTTGTGTTCATTGATATATTGCCTGCGAGCTATGATATAATACTTTGCTGCAGTTTTATGAGCTTTCGACGCGGTCTTTCCCTGCTGCTTAGCTTCAGATATCGAATGACTAGTCAACATGGAGAGCTAGGCCATGCCCGTGAGGTATTCTTTTCATCATTCTTTTGTTGATTAACTATCATGATTGTAACGGTCATAGAATCTTCGCCACTTAATGTCCCCTTGAAAGTCATTGTCACAGTGTCTAAGATTTTTCAACAAACATATGTTTCCATTTAGTTAGGTAGGTGGTGAATGAATTCGGCTAGAGCTGTATGTTGCGGTGTCTTTCTGTTCGTTACACTGATATATATCACTAAACACCGCTAATGCTTCATGGAGTGTATTGCCTGACAATTTTAGATTTTGATTGCCTAATGAGGCTTGTATGAAAGTCTTTCATTTCGACGTGAATATGCATTTCTTCGCGGCATCTTCTATAAGAATTTCATCACACAACTTTTCCTCTGGTGTAAGTTCAGTAGTGGATAGTTCCTACCGTAATTCCTTAGCACACATGACGATTTTGCTACAGTCTAGCCGACGTACACGTTCAGCTATTTCCTAAATGAACTTCCTGCCATGAAAACCAAAGAAGATTGCTTCCTCTCAGTAAGATATGAGAATAAAACCTTGTCACCAAATTTATCGATCAGCATCACTTCGAGATCACGATTAGAACTACATCCTCTACTTCAGCGAGTACATTCATACGTTGAGCCAAGTATGTCAATTCAAAAGCGGTCGTCGAAACACCGTCTTTTATATCCGCCATTAATTTGTCAAAAGCAGCCAGTAACTGTATTTGTGATATTTGTTGTTGGTCGACCTCTTTCGTTACTAGAAGATATTGGTAATGAAACGTAATTTCTTTAACACGACGTATGATATTGGAAGTTTCTGCAAACAAATCTTCCGGTGTTTCGTATAACAAATTTTTGTGAAAATTTCATAGTATTATCAACGCATTGAAAAACAGCAAATCTGCTGAAATTTCAGTTAAAAGATGCCTTTTTTTTATTTTGGTTTTCGTCGTATACCACAAATGGAACATCATGAGTCACTCGACGAATCGCTGTTGCTTCTTTTTGATTTGCAGGTCAGTTGATGATCCAGCTACGCCCTGTGTTGTTGATGAAGCTCTTTCTTCAAGCTTCCTATGTAGTGACGACGACGAATTTTTTCTTCGCTGATATAGCTGGCCATGCAACTTTTATACCACGAGAAGTTTTCTTCATCAGCATTCGGATCAAACAACTTCTCAAATTTGTATGAAATTTCGTCTTTGCGTCGTCTTGCTGCATTTGAATAGTTTCTTTCGGTTCATTCACCAGTTCAGCATGATTTTTCGTTCCCTTTTTTTTTAATCTAATAATTGTAGCGATATTTATTCACTTTAAAGAAAGTTATCCCAAAATTCGAAGGACTGCTATTTGAAATATTGGAAAATGTATCTGTTAAAATAATGGATGAATATCAGCTATAACCGAAGTCACAAAAACTGTTGAGAAAAGCGCGGCCCGCTCCAAAACTCGAGAGAAGGTATGTGACGCTGGGAAGGAGATTTGTAATAAAACTGACAACGGGCTTTTCTGGCAACTTTCAGTTCCAGGTTTGGAAGGATCTTGCAAAAACATTCCAGTCGAGAAATAGCGGCCAATGGTTTTTGCATTCTATACAACATTTTTTTTTCAACAACTACAGTGATGGAATCGAAAACTCCTATTAGAGGGCCGAAAAAATAAACTGGACCATAATTCCGTCCGGCAACCTCCACAATATCATTAATTAAGTCTTTCTTAACTCAAATCATCAATCAGAATGAGGTCATCGGTTTTTTCAAACGGAATGTTTCGCAGCGCCCGCTCTAGTTGCCAAATTCACATCATCATCACAGCCACCACACATTGTCAACTAAAAAAAAACTCATACTGACCTCAGCACAACGACCAATCAGAGATCTGTTTTTTATTTGAGAAGCATCAGAGGTAGAAATGTGCGCTGCAGTCCGATACACTATTTCGCAATGTGGAAGTGGATAATGCAGCAAATGCTATGGTAGACGATCCTGAAATTTCATGTGTCCAGTTCGAAAGCCAAAGATGTTCATCATCAACCGCTTGAGAGCATGTATTTTTTAATGCGAATCTTTGTTAATCATTACAAAATGTGAAATGTACACCTGTACCTATTGCCGATACATACATATTTCATATGAGTCACAGAGTTTTCTTCTATAAAGGAATGAGTGAGTTGAATGGATGTTCCTGGTATCTCTTTTCGAAAACATTGGAGTTCCATAAGGTTCAGTCTTGGGGCCACCTCTTTTTGCGCTTTATATTGTAGACTTTCATAAATATATTGGATCAATGAGATACATCATTATGCTGATGAGCAGTTATACACCATATTCAAATTTGATGAAATAAACCTTGCAGAAAACGAAATCAATCATAATTTACAATTTTTATTCAATAAATCATGCTCTCATATCATGAAGATCGACCCAAAAAAATCGCAATACTTTTCGGACCCAAGACTGAAAGATCATGTGTAGAAAAAACTTTCTCAATTAATCTTGATAACGAGTTGATTCCCTTCAAGATAGTAAAAAATCTTGGACTCTGGGTAAGAAGTAATTTCAAATTATCAGAACATATCAACCACCTTGGCTGAGTGTCCTACAATGTTCTTAGGCAACTATATCCCAGTAGACATTCATTGTCAAAAAATTAGGTTTAAGTTGAAGCTTTGCAAGTCATCGATCTTCTCTCGACTTGCCTATTTTGATAGAATTTATTGACCAACCGTAACCCGGCATTACGTTTACAATGGATATAAAATAGCTGCATTAAATTCTCGTACGGCATACGTGAGTATGACCATATCAGTGCATCTATTCGTGAATCTGGTTAGTTGAAGATCTTTTCACATTTACTCATATTTTGGGTCAAGAGCAGAAATGAAAAAACGCTTTTTATTTCTTGACACAAAACAGCTATCTTCACTAGAATTTTTTTTATAATGCAGCAAAGATGTGAAATACACTGCCTGTCATATTTCACTCAAGGGAATTATCTTGTTGACAAATCTTCATGCACATACCTGAACATGATAACGATAAAAGAGGGCAAAATATGAAATTCATTTCATTTTATGCCGAATATATCGATAGCAATCAAATCGTTTCCTTGGTGCCTGTTAATTACACACGCACATTTTCTACTTGGATATTATTCATATTTTATTATATATTATTTTCAATTTTTATATTTTATGCACCTTTAGATTATGATATTATACTTGATATCCTCTGTATTGTATTGTATTTTTGGATTATTTTGAATTCTATTTAATTTTTTTTTCTCCATTGGTTGGGTTTGAAAACATCTTCTTCAACTTAACCTTGCCCTCCCATCATATTATCGTATTTTATTTGAACATATTTTGTTACCGCTATAATATTATATATCATGAATGAAGACATTATTATTTATCGTCGTCTAAACCAACCTAGTCGGGTCCGTAGTTCCTGCTGCTCCAACCCAGTGGGCGAACGCGCTAGTAACATTAACCAATTACCACTCACTTCAGCGCGGGGTGAGTTATCTCTGGCTCCAAAAATCGTGAGTCCTGAGCAGGCGCAACGAACCGTGAATAACGGCCTTCGGCCGGCCAAGACCTCTGCCGCATTTTGTCAGGCCGGTATGGTCTTGAGTTCTGAGAGTAGAGTTTGATCACCAAGAACACTTATTTATCGGAACCACCAATTCGACGGGGAGGAAAGAAGAAAAAATTAAAGAAAGACAGGAAAAAAAATTTTTTCCTCGTTGAATTAACAATCGAGGCGAAAAAGAGTATTCTCAAAACATAACTCAAAAAACCAACAGACATATAGATACACACAGAAAAAGATCATGTTGAAAATGTTTTTGTTGCAATATTTCTTATAATGTATCCCATATGTCTGATGGTTTTCAAAATACTTATGTTAAACACAAAAAAACTTCCTTTTCGAGCCCTTAAGAAAAAGTTGACAAAATTCGAAACGTCGGCAAGAAATCAAATGTTTCTTAAGAAAAATGGGTTCTGTTACCCAACCAACTTTTTTGAAAATAATCATTGGATCATTAACCAAGTCAAATAATAATAATTATTATTATTTCATCTGAACTAGCCTAGTCGGGTCCGTACTCCCCATTGCTCCGACCCAGTGGGCGAATGCGCTAGTTTCATTGAACACACCGAGAACACCTATAATCAGAACCGCTAATTCGACAGAATAGTCCGAATGGAGCCTACAGAGTGAATCCTGATATTTTGTCCGTTTTTTCTCCTCTCCTCAGACTATATTCGTTTCGGCTGAGGCCGAAAACTAAATAACGAATGTCGTTTCACTTTGGTGGTCGATGAGGACTATATCAGGCTTATCAGTTTGTATTTGGTGAGGAATTAAGAGTTCCAAAATATTTGACACAACGGACTTGATAACCCCTGGAGCATAAGGTAATCAAGGTGTCCTGTTCAATTCATACGAGTGTCGAGGAAATAGTATAGCACTCGTGAAGCCGCGTTATGGTGATGGATATAGAATGAGACCGCATAAACTGCACAAGATGTCAGCAAATGAATCAGGTCTCCGGCGCCTGTCAGCAGGTCTTGCATCTAGTATCAGGGACCTCTGTACCCATCACTCGGCTCAGGTAGACAAGGGTGTTGAAGACAACGTCGTGGCACGCCATAATGAACCCTTAAGTCTCCGACTTCAGCTCACCTGACCTGGAGAAGGCAAATGTCACCTTGGCAGATGAGCCATGGTTCTTGATGTTTTTCAGTAAGACTCCATGTATGGGCTTGTCTCTATACAGCTGTAGCATTTTAGCATTCTCTACAGCCTTGACCTGAGCTTTCCTTGGAGCGGGCTCCAACTCGGTAACAAAGAGTTGGTTAACCTGCTCGGTGTCGAAGAATATTCCAAGATTATCGTCAGCGCGCCTTGCTGCCTTGAGAAAAAGGCAGCAAGGCGCGCTTATCGATCAGCGAGTTCTCCTTGCAGCCCGCGGAACCCTTTTTTGACACTTTTTGCTCATACATATCCGCTAGAACTCCGGATCAACTGCTTGGAGATTACGCATGTACAAGATGCGCGTGAACATCTCGTAACATTTATGCAAGCATACTGTTGGTCTGTAATTCTCAGGATCCGACGAATCCCTGTTCTTCGGGATTAGCACCGCTCGCCCCATTTCGGAATCAGCTGCTCTTCACTCAGCCAAGAACTGAATATTCTGGCAAAATGGTGGTGGGTGCTCGGTTACTTTTCCTACCAATAGTTATTGAGGCTGTCACGGCCTGGAGCAGGGACCTCTATACCCATCACACGGCTCCGCTAGACAAGGGTGTCCAAGACACTGTCTTGGCACGCCATGTCTCCGACTTCAGCTATACTGACCTCAGGAAGGCAAATGTCAACTCAACAGACAAGCCATGGTCCTCGATGTTCTCAAAGAAGACTCCTTGCATGGGCTTATCTGTATGCAGTTGCAGCAGTTTAGCATTCTCTGCAGTCTGGATAAGAGCTTGTCTCCGTACGGGCTCCAACTCGGTGATCAGCTGCGCGCCTCGCTGCTTTTAACAAAAAGGCTCCGATTCCTGCATGTTCATCGTCTCGGACCATGCAGTGTAGGGGATCCGAGCTCCCGATGACTCTACAGGCTGCATCCAGTACCATTCTGTTATGATGCAAACCTATTTTTATTATCATCTTCAGTTGTTTGTCTGCAGTGTTTATATTTATATGTTTATCACTTTTGAATTGGATGTCGATGATTAACTGTAATCAATGAATGTCATTTGCAAGTGCTGAGTGGCGGAATACTTGCTAAATCCAATTCTCACATGATGAGACTTGTTTTTGAAAAGCGTCAGCCTGCACAACAATTATCCAAGCTTTGCATCGTGCCCGACATAAAAACAATCTCGGGGTTGCTTTGCGAGTGTCGCTGATAAAAAATTTTCCTTTTTTTGTTGAACAATTATTGAAGTTCAAAAAGCATGAAGAAGGTGAGAGGCAATGAGAACAATGATCTTATTTACTACTTATGTGTATGTGTGGCAATTTGCAGACAGACAGGAAATGAAGAGAATAATTTTTCAATTGATCGAATGCGTTTCGAAAAATGCATCGCACAATCCATCCTGATTGATTGTACCAATCTTGAAGGGGATGTATCGGAAAACTATCTTTGGCGCAAGATTTGTATTAACTTTCCAAACATTCAGATTCGTTCAAACACATTCCACTCTCCACTCTCAATAGAGGAAATTATTATCTTTTTCATCAAAACGTGATCATGAATGATTTTTTGGAAATAAATGAAATGTTTGTTTGTACAACTGTTCCATTAACATAGCTGAAATAGCTCAGTGGTTACAGCGTTATACTGAATATCTGTGGAACCTTTGTTCTACTCGAGGTTTCGTTATTTTTTTCCTCAAATGATTCCTAGAAATTAATACCTCATATCTATATCCCGCATATGTATTCCTCTCATCATGCGGTTAATAACCTATTTTTGAAACATTCTCATCACAGCGTTTTATCCGGTGAACGGTAAAATATTCAATTGTGGCATATGATATAATTTCTTATGTCATATTTTTTTGACTCATATTATATTACGGACGCAAGTTACGTAGCGACCGTTCCCATAGTTCCATGGAAACATGCTATGCTGACAGTGTATTTCCAGGAATCTCTTATCTAGACTCTCAGAGTGGCAAGACCATTATATTTCATTCAGTTCTATTGTAACTCTTGTCGTCTAGAGCTTCTACTTTGTAAAATAAAACTTTTTGAAACGACAAACTTCCGTTCCAATTATTGATTTGGCACAGTCGGTAGGATTTGTGCAGTGCGTGGAAATAATTTTTCTCCTCAACTCGCAGTTTCATACCTTAAGCACAAATTCGACGGATATCGTAATCCATCTAGTATTTTACCCGACGAATCAGGAGTTGACTGTACCATTGGTGGCTACGAGGAATCAAGCAGACGGAACTGGAAACAATAAGATTTTGGGGCCACCAAAATACCCGTGAGTGCGAAATTTCCTCAACTGAATATTGGGAAATCAATTCTATGAAACATATCAAATTTCAAGTGATCGAGAATCAATAAATACTGATTTATTGATTGAAAGATCGATTTATGAACGAATTGAATAATATTCTAAGAAGACTAAATATTTCATCTAATCAAGAGAACTCAGTTCTTGATTAGATATGAATTTATTGATAGTTGATTCATTGATCAATACCTTTAGAATATTCAATATCCCATCTCTGAACGAATTTAAATGAATGTATCCAGGAAAAATTGATCGAAAAAGCGGAGTATATGGTTGGAAAGCGATCAAAACTCAATGATTGCAGAAGTTGGAGAAAGGCTTCGAGACAATGCTTTTCAGACAGTGGAGATATAGATTGTCTTGTTCTGGAACTAACGAGAAGCCATCCTCATAAAAGTGAAACTTGCTCAGTTTCGGAGGAAGGATACAATCGATCAGAAGTAGCGCGGTACAGACGATCAGTAATGATATGAGTCTTTGTCATAACGAGAAAATTTATCAACTTTCACATTATGATAAAGTTGCACTCAGTACATCTATTGAAGACTGCTCAGGCATGCTCAGGATTAATGTATATTTCAAACAAAAACAAATTCTCCTGAAGACCTTTTGAGATACGTACATGAATATGTAAATTTGGAAAAACTGTATGGTACCGTGCAAGAAATTTATAAAACCAAATTTATTAAAGAAATCAATCGATATAGTCGATGAGCATACTTGAAGACTGGTGATCAAATCATGTTTCAAACAACGAGCGCAGCAAGTCAGCGCAAGGGAGTGAACAAAGTCTGGGAAGCGCACCCAGCAGGACGGTTAGCTCGAGCAATATTTACAACTTCCGATATGAACTCTGTCACAACTCAGCATGACAATCAAAATGGACGAGAAAAAACCACATGGTCAAAATAATTTTTCGGGCGTCCAGGGCCGGTCACCCAAAATCCCAACTTTCTTATAGGACCCTGTCAGTTTAATATTTAGTAAGACAAAAGGAGGGTAAGCAAAAAAGCACGTTGTCGAAATAATTTTTCCGGGCGTCCAGGGCCGGTTTCACCCCGGCAATAAATCCCAACTTTCTTATTATGGACCCTGCCAGTTTCATATTTTAGAGAGACAATAAGGAAGGGTTAAGAAAAAAGCTACGTTGTCAAAATAATTTTTCCGGGCGTCCAGGGCCGGTTTCACCCCGGCAATAAATCCCAACTTTCTTATTATGGACCCTGTCAGTTTCATTTTTTAGTAAGACAATAAGGAAGGGTTAAGCAAAAAAGCTACGTTGTCGAAATAATTTTTCCGGGCGTCCAGGACCGGTTTAACCCCGGCAATAAATCCCAACTTTCTTATTAGGGATCCTGCCAGTTTCATATTTTAGTAAAACAATAAGGAAGGGTTAAGCAAAAAAGCTACGTTGTCGAAATAATTTTTCCGGGCGTCCAGGGCCCTAATAAGAAAGTTGGGATGTATTGCCAAGGTGAAACCGGCCCTGGACGCCCGGAAAAATTATTTTGACAACGTAGCTTTTTTTCTTAACCCTTCCTTATTGTCTCTTTAAAACAGTGGCGGATCCAGGATCAGGTCAAGGAGGGGTCTATAACTCAAATTTTATATATATATATATATATATATAACAGAAAATTATGAGCTACCGTATAGCAACAACTAGTCAAGATCCAAAAAAAGAAATTGACGAGCAAACTTTGAAGGTGTAGCCAGGAGGTAAAGTAGGTACGAAACTTTACTTTTTTTGAATCGAATCGAGTTGATTTAACCTAATCAACAGCATATTCTACACATACATAGTATGTTCAAATTGTTACCGGCATACACAATACTCATCACAAATGAAACAAGTCTAATTTTTCAAATACTGCGCCAAAAAGGATCCAATGGCAGCACTGTCCGAAATTTCTAGAACTTTACCTCGATAAGCCTGACAAGTGTCAATTTTCTTCAAAGTGTCATCGAGAAAAATTGCAATTTGATAGTTAAAAAAAAGCATTTTATTTTGAACCTACAACATGAAGAGGACTCTATTTTCATATTTTACTCGGCTTGATCCAGCGTCTGAACCGACTGAACCAGAAAAAAAACCACGAGGACGAAATTCTAGTAGAATTTTTCAAAAAACCTCGAAAATTTATTAATGTTTAAATGTAGCCTGCTCTTGAGTTTTCAATGGAATGTAATAATAATTATTAAAGTTCAAATTTTAAAGCAAAAAAATTCATTCTATTTTCTTTCTCTTGCTCAAGTGACATTTTTTCATTCCCTAACAAAATTTGGAAATTAGGAGCCGATAAAAATTGAAAAAAAAACTCCGGACCCGAAAACCCCCCTTGTGGATCCGCCACTGCTCTAAAATATGAAACTGGCAGGGTCCATAATAAGAAAGTTGGGATTTATTGCCGGGGTGAAACCGGCCCGGACGCCGGAAAAATTATTCGACAACTAGTTTTTTGCTTAACCCTTCCATTGTCTTACTAAATATGAAACTGACAGGGTCCATAATAAGAAAGTTGGGATTATTGCCGGGGAAACCGGCGGACCCCAAAAATATTTTGACAACGGCCCTTCCTCAACCCATCTTTATTGTCTTACTAAATATGAAACTGGCAGGATCCCAATAAGAAAGTTGGGATGTATTGCCAAGGAAACCGGCCCGGACGCCCAAAAATTATTTCACAACGTAGCTTTTTTGCTTAACCCTTCCTTATTGTCTTACAAAATATGAAACTGACAGGGTCCATAATAGAAAGTTGGATTATGCCGGGGTGAAACCGGCCGGACGCCCGAAAAATTATTTTGACCATGTGGTTTTTTCCTCAGTCCATTTATTGTCATGCTGAGATAATAAAGTGACAGAGTTCATATCAAGGAAGTTTAAAATATTGCCGAGCATAAATACCGGCCTAAAACCGTGGGATATTATTAACAGCCTAGAATCCCAAAAAAGACTTACTTGTTCACTTACCACCCTTTTCAAAAAAAAAAATATTCTAACTTTATTCAAAAACAGGCTCAATTCGTTCAAGCCAGTCTACTCAGTAAACAGTAGGATTTGGCTGGCACCAAAATTCAATCGAAAAAACGGTATTCGATGTTGATCATGGACACTATAAATACTTGAGGGTGCTTTTTGGTATCAAAATACACCATCCAACTCTCAGACAGTAATGAATGAAGTTTTCAAAGGCTTGAAAACAAAATTTGCATGGTCTTTATGGATGATATATTCATCTTCAGTACTGGTCTTCAGGGGCAGATCCAAATTCTCAAATTGGTATTTTCAAAATTGCGTGAAGCTCATTTGAAGATTAATTGTATAAATCCGAATTCCTTCGATAGGAAGTTTGATTTTCACGGCATTTGATTATACCCGAAAATATCAAACCCAAGCCCAGGAAAATCATTGCTGTCAATAATTTCTTGATTCTAAAGACTCAAAAAGATATCAAATGATTTTTGGGACTATTCGGCAATTATTCAAGTTCATGAAAAATTTCGGCAAACTTATGAAACTGACTGACCAAATGTCTCAAGAAAAAAGAGGAAGAACGAAAGACTTCATTGATCACTTCAAAACATGCAAATCAAAACTCACATCTGAACCTGTATTGGCATATCCTAACTTCAAAAAATATTTTGAATCAACCATAGACCCCCAAAAGTACTCCAAAGGCGGCATATTATCCCAAAATCATCACCCTATATGCCATGCCTCCCGGACATTGAACCCTGCAGAAGTGTATTCGACAAACGAAAATGAACTTCTTGCCATTGATTGGAGCTGTCAATATTTTTTTGACCATATTTATTTGGCTATATTCTCCGATCACAAACCCCTTCAGTGGCTCCATTCACTGAAAAAAAACCGAATGCTAGATTGCTACGCTGGCGTTCGAAACTTGAGGAGTTCGAGTACGGCATAAAATATAAGATCGGCAAGTGGAATCAGGCAGTCGATGCCCTTTTCGCAAACCCTCCCGATGCCCTCTCTATAGAAACCCCTATGACACCGATATAAACTCTGTCAATCCAAAACAATCCAGGTGAGGTCAACGAAATAGTCGGAAATATATTGAGAAATCCTGAAGAAATTCCCGAATTGGACAAAACTATTCTTCAAATTCTTGAACCTCCCAAAAATGTACCAAAATCAACATAATTTCGGACATTCGAATCGTTCCGCCAAACAAAAATCAAGGTAACCTCGAAACTTCACACTTCCCTCGAGAACCTTATATGCAATATTCACATTCCAAAATGCACCGTAAACACATACAAAAACCAGCTTATCATCACCCTTAGGGACATAGAAAAATGTGAGTTGGAATACGTTTTTGAATGTTTTTGATCATATTTCACTTTACATAGTAAAAATACTCAAAATAACATCAGTCAAATTTATCAAAGAGTTCATTGGTATGAAAGGTATGAACTTCCTTTCAACGACCCCTCATTGCGAAAACTCTGTACTCGATCAATCAATCAATCAATTAATCAGTTCATTAGTTAGATAAGTGTTCAATTACAATACAGTTACCTACATTGCAACAACTTAGGTAACACGTCAGATGAGCTTAAAACAAACTAGACGATAATGGAAATAACATTAAAGCTAGAGAAGTTGAAGAATGTCAGAATCGAAAAAAAATCAGTATTTGTGACTAAAAAATATCCAATATTTATAATAAATAAACAACACAGTAACAGACAAAACATGTTAAAATCAAATGCTATTTGAAACAATCGGTAGTCAATTCATTTTTGGAAAAATTCATCAATGGAGTAGTATACTTTCGACACAAGATGGTTGTTCAGACTAGCTTCAAAGCAATGCAAGTTAGGGGAAGATTTGATACCGTCATCAAGAGCGTCATAAAGCTTTAAACCAATCGATCCCGGATGATTCTACGACACTAACAGTCTAGTGAAAGGTTGTTGGAGTATGTACTTATTTCTAGTTTGATAATCATGATTCTGTCCACAAGTAGGAATGAAAGTAATATTTCTTCTCACATAAAGAATACAGTGATATAAATATAGACAGGGTAGAGTCATGATTCCTATTTTTATAAAAAGTGGTTTGCAATGTTCTCTCAGAGGTACTGCCATCATTAACCTAACTGCTTTTTTCTGAATTGCAAATATTTCCTGTGCCTTGGATGTTGCACCCCAGTGATTGATTTCATAGCATATGAATGACTGAATCAGACTAAAATATACAAGTTTCAAGACTTCGAGAGAAACAGTGTTTCTCAGTTGACGGAGTAGAAATATGTGTTTACTAAGCTTGCATTTTATGTTTTCAATATGATTGCCCCAGGTGAGTTTTGAATGAATATTAATTCCTAGAAATTTTGTGTCAAAGACTTGTCGAATAGACATATTTTTCATCTGAACTAAGTAGCTGGTATCTATTGATGAATTTTTTGTAACAAAATTGATCATTTGAGTTTTGGTCGTATTGAGAACTAGCCCATTCAAATCACACCATTCAGAGAGTTGTTCTGTGGCATTCTGCGCTTTGTGAAGCATAGTTGGTATACTGTCAGCGGATATAACAAGATTGGTATCATCTGCATATACAATCGATAGAGAAGCAGCAGAGCAATAAATTGGGAGGTCATTAATGAATAAATATAATAAACAGCAGGGGACCGAGCACTGATCCTTGGGGAACGCCTGTCGTGATATATTGAATATCAGAGCAGGTATTGTTCAGACATACTCTATGGCTACGACCTCTGAGGTAAGTCTCAATCCAATTCAATGCTCTCGATGCTGGTCCTCGCACACCGTACAATTCTAATTTATATATTAATAGATCATGGTCCACTAGATCAAAAGCCTTACTCATATCAAAAAATAATGCCAACGTGTTGTGTTTGCTGTCAAGAGCCTCAGTTACATGCCTCAATAGCACATCAATGGCAGTGCCGGTGGACTCATTTTGTCTGAATCATACAATAACAGTACTTATTCCGAAATTCTTCTTTCAAGAACGTCGAATCGTCGAATATCCAACGTTCCTCAATGATATAAAAACATCAAACGAATAGAAAGAGAAAATTCAACTTCAACTTACCAAACAGAAAAAAATATGTCACCGAGGTATCAACGAAATGAGACAGTCTTTAAGTGCACGGTTTCATTGGCCGAAAATGAATGATGATTTTCAAAATTACGTCAACTGTCTGGCACTGGTCGGATATAATACAATTCCCTTCGTGGTATTAGCCAGGGGATTTGCTATTGTCTGACAGGTGCCAACCAGAACCTACTGTATAGTCAGAATTCTGTAAAAAGCAAGGCATAGTTTGTTGAAGTGAGGGCTGAATGCACTTCCAATTGTGAGTAATAATACTATTTTCAGGCGCAAGGGTTCGTTTATCAGCCAAGATAGGTGAGGTATATGATATATCAGAAAGTAAGGTAATGCGCTCTACTATTTCTTGTTACGGACAACTATAGTACTGTCAGTTAATTTTATTCCCGCATCATCAAACGAACCATGTCATACAAATTCAGACCGTTACCGACTAATAGCGATTTCCATTGGTAAAAATATGGTGCACTCAATATATTTCTACCCTTCATTCGTCTCGGAACTAATGAAAGATAGAGGTACACGAGATAAGCATTATTTTTCAATCGAAGTTTGTATAACAGGGTTCGTCTATACCTACAATAATGTTGTTCATAGTCATAGCAGGTTTAGGAGATTCAGGAAAAACGACAATGAAATGGTATATTGAGAGTCTATCTATTGAAATGTATGATATACACTTATGGGAACTGTGAAATGAGAGGAGAATCAGATATGCTATTCGATCTATTCCAAGAGAGAAATTGAACAAAATCTTTCAACGCTAATGTGACCCCATTCTGTGCTCGGAAAGAAGTTCAATTAAGAATGCGGACACTGGAAATATTTTAACCTAAAAACAATTTCCGAAGGCGTTTCCAAAGAAAGAAACAAGTGACAAAGTGAAGGCTATAGCAACAAGTTCTTTCTCTGACAATTCAAACATATTTAGGATGCAATACTGTTCGAGTAGCAGGCTTGTAGAAAGGCGGAAATGAATATCCCCCACATCAAGACCTTCCCCACGAAGTTACTATACCAAATACTAAATGGAGACAATATTCAACAATATCATAATCATTATAATTGAGATATTGAGGGTTCGAGATTTTGTTGATATTTTGAGATTACTTCTATCTTCTATATCTCCGATCCACTCTCGACAGAGAGGAAGCAATATACCTCATCAATGATGCCATGTTTACTCGCTTAAGTTTGCATGTCAGAAAACGAGATGAGAATCAGATAGTATATTATTTGTTAGATTATAGGAGAAATATTTCCAATATTTTTCCCCAGCTATGATGACTGAGCAAACATTTTCAAGTGTTTCGTACCGTCACACCAAATCATTGATCAACTCCGAAATTAGCAAGCCGGATGAAGATTCTTCGATTGTACTGTGAATTGTCTGAAGTTGGGGGAATATAAAAAAATTCGCTATCTTATCATCGAAAATCGTGATATCGAAATCGCAGATTCCTCATCATTACATTATATCGGAAATGTTTTGGATAAAAAACAACCTCAAATACCCAAAACAAAAAATTTATAATTTAATTTATCTATTATCTATCTACTTTCTCACCAAATTTCCACTCTTACCTAAAAAGTATCGTTTGTATGATTCAGAATTGTAGATATGACTCAGATGGGAGAGAATATGAAGTTTCAAATAGAATTCGATTTCCCAAACATCAAATTGAAAAAAAATACTTTCAATCGATGAGCATTTTACTTGTTATTGTTGTCAGTAAAGAATTGCGTTTCTATTAGTTCAGACTGTTATTCATTTATCGAAGAGTTTTGAAGAAGTGACCGATTTTTTGTTGAATATAAATAAATATTTATATATTTTTGTGTTTGATTTCAACTGATACCCTCAAAGATGAGTTCTATTCAACAGCCGTGGTAAATCGCCATTTTTTTTGGAGGTAGTTTGGACCTTAAAGAATAGAGTGTAAAATTTGTGGGATTGCGAAATGACGACTTTTTACCGAAAAAATATGTAATTCTTTTGATGTTATTATCTTTGGAATGAGATTTATCGAAAACTGATTCTTACGAAAAATGTGCGCCATAATGAAATCTACAAATAAGAATCACTGTGATATTTTTGCACCTTCTCGGCCTCGTGGAACAAGTGCTATAACGACACGCCAAGTGTACGAAAATCGGTCATTATTGCTAAACCATATAACATTGCTGGATAAAACCGATATCTCTTCAGAACAGTTTCTCTCAGGTGCTGGATGAGTTTGAGAAAAGTACTTTATGAATAAACCACGTAAATAAAATAATAATTTTTTTGAAGATTCTTGTTTAACAGTGATTCACCGCCAAAATAATAATTTTACGTGATTTTTGCATAGAACTTATTTCAGTACGGCACACATTTTTCATATGGAACATTTTTTGATAAATCTTGTTTCAAAGATAATTATATCAAAATAGAGACATTTGTTTATCGAAATAATTTTTTCGGACAAATGTCGTCATTTCGAGATCCCACAACACAATATTCTTTTAGGTCCAAGCTACCTACAAAATACTGGCGAGTTCACGGCTACTGAATAGAAATCGTACAAATTCATGTACATTCTGACTGGACTCTAGTCAATGCTCCTTACGGATCTTTCATTTCTCTTAATTTTCATTTGCATCGTTCGACAAAACTGTAGTAAAAATTGTCAAACTGTTAGCACGTATCACTAAAACACTTAGAAGAAGGCCTTTACTATTTCGAGCAGAAATATGTTCATCGAAATCATAGTAGAGTGCTTTCGAATACAAAAGTCATCATCAGTCCTAACCTGAAAATAAGTAATGCTTGAAAAATTGGAAATAATAAGCGAATAGATTTTTTTTAATATTCGAAAAATAGTTGAGCTCATAAAAAGATGAACGAAAGAATGAAAAGATGAAGATTCTCGATTGTAATGTCAATTGTCTGAAGTTGTCAGGATATTAAAAAATGCGCTATCTCATCATCGGAAATCGTGATATCGAAATCATCACAAATTTCTGAATATCTGAGCACGAGGCTTTAGCCGAGTGCGGCAAGTCTTTCTCTCTCTCTCTCTCTCTCTCTCTCTCTCCCTCTCTAGTTGCGTACTGTAATTTTCTCGGTAATTTTTCTACTCCCACCATGCTTGTGCGGTAATTTCTGGTGGTTTAGCACAATTTTTTTCGTTATCCCTCATTTTCAATAATTAACGAGACACTGGATGACAGCAAGTAGGTAAAACAAATTGCTTGCCCTTGGAATATAACTAGATACAGTACCAATCCACAAATTTTCGAACTCAAATGTCCTAAAATTATCATTTTCAATTCAATTTTACAAATAATTCGAAAGGAAAATTCGCTGAATTTGTTTTTTGGGCAATTGAATGAAATCATTAGATCAAATCTATCAGGTCAAATGTTTCATATTCCGGAAGCGGACGCCATTAATTCATAATGAGCCATCACCTAACAGCTGTCAAATATGTAATGAACGGTTTAAAATATTGGGAGTAGAAAAAAGTAATTTACTATTTGATCATATATTTCTGTTTTTTCTCTGTACTACACTTACCCACCTCTGCTGAATAACTCATCAATAAAGCTGGAAGTTCTCCGACTCGATTAACTTCCACATGAATAATAATTAATATATAAACGATGGTGTAGTCGTCAGATTTACTTTTCACCTTGTTCCTTCAACAAGCAGTTATTACGATTCCAATAAAAACAAAGGCTTTATGTAGGTTACTAAGACATGATAAAATTGTAAATTATCCAAAACATCCTGTCCAGCCTGAAGGATGCAAATTACAGCGCTAGCACGATATCTTGCAATTAAACCCTTGTTTTTATTATATAAGAAAGAAATGTTAGGTGGTCTTCATTGAGAAACAAAAACTTGTTCCTTGGTATAATATATTTCTACGATAGCTGATAAGTTTTGATGGGATTGTGTATATGCAGGATGAATGAATAAATGACGTGAATATTTAAATATAACGGTGTATTTCCCGAATGTGAGTACTATTTCGTTTTCCATTGCATTTAATTTTATGTTTATGTGCAAATGTTACACCCCACATGTAGATGCACATGGATGTTGGATAAGCATGCACGCCTTCGAGAAAAAAGAAGAAGATGATGGATGAAGAAGGAAAAAGAAGAAAGGAGATCAGATACAAAAATGGCGGAGGCAGAAGCGCTTGAAGGAAGAGAGCTTGTTCGGTGTGTACCTCTCCTCATATCTGAGTCAGATTCGCCACTGTTATGCATGTACTATCGTCTGATACAAACCTCATATTTCAACCCGTTTTGAAAAAACTCTGACCTGATGAACCCAGAGAAGGCTTCTGGCATATTCCTCATTGATAATATTTTACACGAATAAATGTCTGGTTTATTGCACTGAATCCAAATTTAATTCTACATACGACGAAATGATTGTGTGATCTAAGCTTGTATTATTGAAGGGTCGAGTAGAATCCAGAAAAAGTGTAGATTTCATTCAGTAGAGAGTGACGTTGGTACAATTAAGTTTCATGAATACCTGATTGATATCGATTGACAGTGATTGTCTTAAATGATGCTTACTCAACCTAAAACAAATTTTTTTCTTCTCCGTTTGAAGCTGGTTTTGAAGTTTTCCTTGGATGATATCTACGTTTACTATCCAGTTCAACTTTGATTCTGTGAATAATAATCTCAATAACTCGAAACAAAATCGGTCTCTCTTTCTTTGCCATTTCTGAAACAAAACAATCGAGCCATTAGTAGGTATAAAAATCAGTGATCCTACAGATTTGTCGATCATTGTTCTTGATGAAATTATTCAATTCATCTGATGGTCTCATTTCTGAAGTATAATAATTTTGAATCTATAGTAATCACATCAAATTGAAATCCCTTGAATTATTTTTCTCTGTTATCTTGCATGATGATAAACTTCCTAGTGAGCCGTGAATTATGCTGACCAGCCCACAATACAGAAAAAGAACAATGATTTTGAAACGTAATAAACATGTGTTTTTGATTTTTTTTTCCGTGTGGTAAAGAAAAAATCCTTCCCTGTCATCCAAACCGTATTGCCATAACAGAATCACATCTCGGTGAAAACTACTGGGTGGGCTCTCTGCATTGAAATCGGTCACATCCAGTAAAGTATAAATATTATTGATATCAGATTAGAGCAACTCGTGTTGATGTTTACAGGCATCGGAAAACTATAATGCTGTACCCACATAATTTCTACAAAATCCATAGGCACAGGGCACAAAATACACAGCTATAGACTACCATTGCATAAATGTCACCAAAAACTTTCTCAAAGATGACATCAATTTGGAATTCATAAAACCAACCGATACTCTTGAGATGGCAAGTGGACGGTTGAAAAGTAAGTACTCCTTTCTTCTATGCATTTTAAATCTGATTGGGAAACTGTCGACACAACAGGAACCTGTGGTGTGCCGGATTCCAATAAAATTGGAACTTTCCAGGAAATGTGCAGACCAAGAACTCAACCCGATTCCGGAAGTATTGACCGATGAGGTGAACATACCGGTTCACTGACAGAGTTTTCAGTATCAAGTGAAGATCATAGACCGAAAACAGTTTCAGGATAGGTATGAATCAGAATCATTATATACTTTATTGGCCAAAGAATGCTATTCTTATTGACAAAGTCATCCTCAAATTCGATATTTGTCACAAATAAATACAAATGCAAGGTATACCGTTGATTCTGACTACACTTCATTAATATTATTTTCCTAAAGTAGATGTGTCTCTAGCTGAAACGTGATTCTTATGAGTATGCGTTCGAACAATTTATTGATGTCTCATTTCTGGGCTTAGTGCAAGAAAAATCAGTTTTAACGGTTCTCATATTTTTCGGCTATCGAAAGGAAAATGGACAAAAATGATATTATCCACAAGTAAATAACAAAAATTATATAAATTCGCATGGAAAATATTGATTGTCCAAATTTGTAAATATGACTCAGATCTTATATCACTATACACTTCGAAATCGCGTGAGCATATGCCTGGAGAGAAATACCGAAAATATCAGTGAAGAGTTTCAGATAACATGTGACACGAAGATGTCAGAGCAGGATTCTGTATTATTATTTCTATCTCATTCCTGCCTGTGTCCGTTGTGACACATCTAGAACATAAATAGGGATGGACACACTTGCAAAAAGGCTCAGGTGTTCTGGCCTATCCTTGCCATGATTTCAGGATCACACTTCAACACAGACGATTACGGGACTATTTTCAAATTAGTAATTTGAGATGGGTTTTCCCGAGGGTTTTCCTTTCGACAAAATGCATATTCCTAATTGTCAGTCCAACAATCATCCAGAATAATAATCAGATAATAGAATATTTGCAAGACAAAAGAATAATCTCACTGAACAGACTCCCACAAAACGTAATACATACCACTTTTTTTTTGAAGTAGTTTCCTCATCCGGGCATTCTCTAATTTACAATTCAACATCAGACATCTCCAATTACCAAAAATTCTGTTACTATTTGTATTCATTTTCACTTCGACCATATGAACAGTTGCAGTTCAGTTAGTATGGTTGATCGTTTTTTGATTAGACTGATTTCCATCTTGGATATCACTCCAATGAAGTTTTCTTTGTACCATTTATCAAGAACTAAAAAGGGACAATCATCCTTCTCGTCATTGGATACTCAAAATATTGAATCATCTTCAATTTCGAATAATTCACAACCCAACAAAATCACAGTATGTTTTTGTGCCGGTGAATTATAAACTGATTCTGAATTTTTTGATGTGCTGATTCCAAAAATATCTGACATTTTCTCGTAGCACCTACAGTTCTTCAGATACAGGGCAATCAATTTCAGTTCCGTTAACAGAAAAATAATGAAATAACGATTCATTTGCAGGTCGAAACCAAAATTTCTCACCTAAAATAGGCATGTATTCACCCTATTTTTAGGTACTTGTTATTGCCCATGATTGTAAAAACCGACCTTTCTTAACCTTCTGTATATTTGTACTGGTTTCAGAATTCAAGTAATGACAATTACAATACTAGAAATGATAATTTTTCTCTCAGTGATTTGATGAAGCTTCTGCCTCCTTTTGGAGGAGATATATACAACCTTTGGAGTGTTTACAAAGCTTGGAAGGAAGCATTGACCTCAGAACCGTTCCATTCAGTAAAGTCAGAATCCTACTGAATGGATGCTTTAGAGATTCCGCTGAACTATGGTGGAACGCTTTTTCTGATTTTTGTGATACGTATGAGGTTTTCAGAAACGCTTTCATTGCTAACTACTGGCACCCTGGAATTCAAAATAAAATAAAATTACAACATATAGTGAGGGTCCTTTGTTGATCATTTTAATTACTGGGTTTCAGAGGCTAAACACCCCCAACCCCCTTACACCCCTGCTGAACTTATCGCAGTTTCAGCTCCTCATTTTCCACTAAATTTTGCAGGGTCATTACTGGGTGCTAATAGTTTGACAGAGTCTTATTCAAGATTACGTCATGCAGACAATTTTTATAAAAATGATTCTAAAAATTATAAGGGGTCAAATTTGAAGGATACAAATCTTTCTCACACTAAGCCAAGTGGGGAGTATCAATGGTTTGAAAGAAACGAAGAACCTTTGCTTGCGAGAGAAAAAATCACCACCCCTGCATATCAAGTTGGGGCTTATGAAGCAATTTGTAAAGGCTCCAGATCAGGAAGGACTTTGTTTTGATTACTTGTCGCCTAAGTTTCCTGGAATTAGCACACCAAAACTGAAAGCCGGAATATTTTATGGACCATAGATAGGGCAGCTTATTAAAGATTCACAATTTACAACATCAATGAACGAGACTGAATTCAATACTTGGTGTGCATTTGTTGAAATAGTACAACATTTTTTTATCATAAAGCAGAGAATTATATACAATTGGTAAAAAATATCCTTTCCAACTTTGAAACTCTTGGTTGTATCATGAGCATGAAAATTCACTACCACATGATGGCCGACTACTGTTGGAGTCTTCAGCGGAATTGTTCTGGTGACCGGGATGCTAGAAAGTTGTATTGAAGAAAATTCTCAGGTAATAAGTGATGAATTTTATTTATGTATGTATATCCCTGCTTTTTCATGCCTATATGTAATAAAGATATTTACCTCACCTACATTTTTTTTCAATGGTAGTACCGTGGTTGGAGCAAACGATAATATATATATATATATATATATATATATATATATATATATATATATATATATATATATATATATATATATATATATATATATATATATATATATTATAAAACAAGATAAGTTCATTCAAAAATGGCCAATATTACGTATCTCAAAACTGTATTTGATATAACAAATGTGACAGTTCTTTTGGATTTCGTGCTGAAAAACTATCTAAAAATAACTAAAACAATGGATAAATTTTGAGACGTTATCTATGGGAATGAAATATGAATGAAAGAAAAACGTCATATAGTTATTTGTAGAATGTAACATTTCAATGAGAATATTTTGATTATATTCCAAGAAGAAAGAAAAAATATCTTCTATCTGAGTATGAAAAACACAAGAATAAAAAACAAAGAGCACATCATAAGCAGAGAAATCAATCAATTTCCCTAATATGAGTATAATACACAAACGTCACCAAAGAAGACAGCTACTCTTTACCCAGAATAGAAGACACCCTGAGTACTGGCCAAATGTACGTGGTTCTCAATGCTGGACTCGAAGGGTGGGTATTGGCAGGTGACGGTCCATCCCGACAATGAGTAAACAATAGCGTTTTCCACTAGCGATGGACTTCGCCAGTTATGGCATTTGGGGTCTGCTTTGCTCCTGAGAGCTTTGAACATTGATTCAACTGTTACGAAGAGGCCATGCCTAGCCTTCTCGAAGGCATTATTGTGATGGGAGAAACTTTTGACGAAAATCTGTCAAATTCGAAGGACTTTTACAGAGTGCTAAGGAATGTCAACTTGCAGCTGGATCCCAAGAGATGCATACTCTCTCAACCTGAGGTCAATTTTTTTGGGCACATCGTGTCATCAGAGGACAGTGTAACTGATCCGGACAAGATCAGAACCGAAAAATAAGCACGAATTCAAAAGCTTTCTGGGACTCTGCAGCTACTAACGAAGATTTTTAAGTACTCCGGAAAGATAGTGAGACCCTTGCAAAAACTGGCGGAGCTGAAGAGAGCACCCTTTTCCTGTCCACTGAAGTGTCATTGAGAATTCAATTTCTTCAAGAGACACCTGACTACTGCTGCAGTTTTGGCACATCCAAAGAAAGGCGGTCTTTTCATCCTTAGTACGGATGCCATCGCAAAGGAAGAAGTCAATGCTCAGTCTCACAAAAATACCTTGTCTGGAAAGGGGCTGCAAGCGCCAGGAGATGAAAAACGGTTGGCTCACGAACGACGCTGAATGTTTGGCCAAAGTAAAAGAAGGCGCCAGGATGATTCCGCTGGCAGAAAGGTTGCAACAAATCACGAAGGCCACAAAAAGACGATAAAAATGGCCTCAAATGTGACTCGCTGAGTCTTCAAGATGACCTAATCAGTTGGAAATGGGAAAGCCCTGATGGAAAACTGGTGTATTATCAAACGATTTTCCCCAGAGCATGCGTACCAGACGGCCTCGAAGAGCTCCATGACAGCCTTTCCGGTGGTGACTTTGGGGCAAACAGAACACTGTCTACAGTACGCGGGAAGTACTACTGACCAACTGCTACCAGGATGTAAAAAAATGGGGCAAACGATGTGCTTCACTGGAAAGGGTTTCAAAACAAGAATCATAAGAAAGTTGAAAGGAATGCAGAAGACCATTTGCTAGGGTGTGTTTTGCCGAATAATAATTTCAAAATACCAGCAGTAGGGTATGCAATGAAACACCACTAATAGTTACTCAGCTAGGCCAGTGGTCGTAGGTTCAATGAATAAATCAAACGAAAGTTGTTCTTCATTGCGTCACCTAATTTTGTCCAGAAAAAAAGGAAACCGCCCTTATTTTCAAGGAACCCACCACTGCGATAGGTATATCAGTAAATCTATAGATTATATCAATGAAAACTAATGAAAATATCTGGAGAGAATATTCATATTCAGCACAAGGAAAATAGCAGATGGTAAGGAAATATTCAACATTTATTCAAAAAAACACAATGCCCAGGACAGTATCTCTACAAATTAAAGGTACTGCGGTTGAACTCCTAACGGTATGGGCTGAGAAACAATTATCGAAACTAATAATAATAACTACAATTTCAACTACAAACATAAAGTTAATAGGAGTAGACAATACAACCTCGTCACAAAAGGCAGAGTTCACCCATCTACAACTCTCAGAGTTGAGAAGCAGCGCTCTTCCACTCAACCAATACCAACTACTATACTGATGCACTTTATATTTTTTCTGGTTGACGTGGCCGTTACTTGATGGAAATACATAATTATGACACTACAAGGTGAAACACGATTAAATTTCCACAGAATTTATTGTCTTCACGACATGTTTCGATGCACTGTATCTATCGAGCGAATGTAGTATGACACTAGATTATTCTTCGTTGAAAGATCCTTGAAAACATTTCTTGGAACTAGGGGAGTACGGACCTGCTTTCAGTTAAATATAACGTGATTGTGACAGTGCCGATTATTCACAGAACCAGGAAGAGATAAAAAGAGACCTTACACTTCATAGTGCAACTCATCATCAAATTCGTCATCTGATATATTGTAAGTCGGAATTCACCTGATCCACTTCAAGAAGCCCTTATTGAGGTGAGGTTGGACTGGACTAACCAACACAGGACCGCACTGAGGACCCACTTAAGAAATGTTTCCAAATACTACTGAAATATATATATTTAACTTTGAGCAGATCACAGATTACTTTGAAAATGTTTATGGCTCTAATGATCCACTTAGCATAGCCAAATCCTACACTCAGAATATTCCAGCTCTAATAGATATGCTTTCTATAATCAACCCTTATATCAAGCAAAGTGAAAACTAGATGCACTAATGTCAAGCGAAAATAACAAAACAGTAACTGCTTGAATCAGAATCCGATTTGGAAACCGATGCATCCCAAGATATATACTAATATCAAATTGTCTGTGCTTCAATGGAATATCAACGGGTTTTTCACCCGACTAAATATGTTACGAATCTTCATAGCGGAGCACAAACCATCAATCTTGTGCTTACAAGAAACCAACTTTCGAGACTTGAGCACACACTCACTGAAACATTACACAGGATACCATAACAACAGAAATTCTGGTCTTAGAGCCAGTACTAGATTCAACTCATTTTCTGGGGAGCTTCCTGCAATCGATTTATCCTTATGCGACCCATCACTTTCGTTGACCTCAGAATGGAAAGTCCTTCCACATTTGTACCGAAGTGACCAGTTTCCAATTCTCATTAGGAGTGAAGGAGTAGATGAACTCAATCAGCGAAACCCACCCAGAAGATGGATAACAGTTGGAGTGGATTGGCCTCAATTCCAGCTTCCATCGACATACAAATTGAAGTTCTTTGTCAGACTCATACCCGAATTATAAATAACTTAGGAAACACTGAATGAGTTTTCTCTCCTTATAACAGAAGCAGCAGAAAAAAACGTAGGGAAAACAAAACCATTAGCTAATCGTAATTCTGTAACATGGTGGAACGAGGAATGTAAAGATAACTTACAACTATCTCACTCGTCTTTCAATAAATATAAACGACATGAAACTGAAGATAATCTCATAGGATTCAAGCGCCTGAGAGCCGAAACTAAAAATATAATAAATAGGAGCAAAAAAGAATCTTGGAAGAAATTTGTTTCCAGTATAAACAGCTCAACCCCTCCAGATGTAGTATGGAAAAGAATTGGAAGAATAAAAGGGAAAATGAGCGATAGTTATATTCATTTCCTGAAACACCAGGTTACTGTGGTATCAATCGACCAAGATATGGCTAACTTATTGGCAGGA
Source organism: Zygogramma bicolorata (assembly GCA_032362365.1). Classification (NCBI taxonomy): domain Eukaryota; kingdom Metazoa; phylum Arthropoda; class Insecta; order Coleoptera; family Chrysomelidae; genus Zygogramma; species Zygogramma bicolorata. The sequence continues at coordinate 858,738 of JAVJAQ010000725.1, forward strand.
ATGTATGAGAAACACTCGAACTACTCAGAAACATTCCTGAACTATAAACACAGCGCAGAAGCGTCATCCATCGCCTATAACAGTGCTGAGCATGACCCTATAAATGATCCAATAACATCCGAAGTAATAGGGGAAGTGCTGATGAATCTGAAAAACACGAGCCCTAGACCCGATGATATACCAGAAATTTTTATGAGAATTTCACACAAGAACAAGAAGACATTCCACTTGAAATCTTCAACATAATTTAGCTCTACGATTCATTTCCACAAAAATGGTCTGAAGCTGTCATTATACCTATTTTGAAACCCCATAAAACCGAACTCGATCCAGAATCCTACCGACCAATTTTTCTGACATGTGCGATGTCTGCAATGTCTGCTCGCTACCGAACAGAGCGGCTTTCGAAGGTACCGTTCAAAATTGGATAATTTGATTGATTCAGAATCAGAAGTAAATGAATCATTAGCTACCAAACAAGATTGCATTGCAATATTCTTCGATATCACCAGAGCGTACGACACTGCATGGCTCTACAACATTCTAAACACCTAAGCAAATGGAATATTGGAGAAAATTGCTCACGATTCATCAGACATTTTTTGATGGGACGCCGTTTTCGAGTGAGAGTCGATAACGAGTTGTCTCCACTGATGTTCCAAGAAAATGGAATACCTCAAGGTTCCACCTTGAGCGTAACACTTTTTTTAATATCTATCAATGACATACTCAAGAGATGCAATACTACCGTTAAAGCCAGAATATACGCAGACGACTCAGTTTTTTACTCTAGGGGCAAAAACCAAAATCTAATTCAGACACATCTACAGAAAGTACTCACTGGTCTCGAGAAGTGGTCTACCGACACCGGCTTTGAATTTTCCTTCACTAAAACGAAATGCATGTTATTCTCGAATGGACCATCGAATAACCCCCTAGACCTATCATTTCATGGAAATAATCTGGATTATGTTGGATGTCATAAATTTCTTGGAATGATATTCGATCGAAAGTTGAGATAGGGAAAGCAAATAGAAACAAGTCTCAACCTCATGAGAGTAATAGCTGCTGAAAACTGGGTACAAACCATGACCCGTTGATGATAATATATAAGTCATTGATAAGATCCAAGATAGACTACGGCTCTATAGTATATAACTCTGCCAAGGAAAAAACCTCAGAGACACTCGACATTGTTCAAAATGCCACATTACGTATTTATTTAGTTGCATATCACACAACTCTGGTAGAGAGCTTATTATGCGAATCAGGGGAACCACCATTAACATACAGAAGACGATATCTGTCACCAGCTTATGCAGCGAATTTACTCAATAATAGTCATTCTGTAAAACATAATGTGTTTGCAATCCGCTTTTATAACACCTTTCGAGAAAGGAAAAGAGCTGATACTCCATTCTACGAAAGGATCAATGGATATATCTCTCCCTTGAATATTTCGATCCCAGAATGTTATCCATCCAATATAGATACCCCTCATCCTTGGAACATTAATATCGCCCCATCCGATAAAAGTTCAACTCACATTGATAAGAATACTATGATCCTTCACTGCAACAGACAAGACTTCACGAGACAACTACAAAATTACGTAAACTACCATCAGAAATGTACTGATGCATCGAAAACTAGCTCGAGATCAGCAGCAGCCTTTTTGAGCAACAATTACCAGATGTCCTTCAAACTACTATCTATAAGCTCCGTCTACACTGGCGAACTATTCGCGATATTGAAGGCATTGAAATTTGGGAAAGAACGAAGAATACACAAATACCTTATCATTATTACAGACTCTTTTAGGGTCATTTCGGGATTAAATCAGCAGAATCCAAATATCTCGATTCTACAACCAATCGAGAGAGAATTATATCATCTACAGACAGATAATGTTACTTCACGTTTTATGTGCGTTTATTCCCATTTGGGAATAGCTGGTAACGAGGCAGCTGATACCTTAGTACGAACCGTCATCTCCAATCAAAACATACCAACAAATCAGCTCTCTATTGCCAATGACATTAGGCGATTCTTTCGTCAAACCATAATGGACTCTTGGAAGCTAATGTGGAATTGTTCAAACTCTGAACTGAAAGAAATGAAGGATTTAGTAATGCCACGTAAACTGAACTTCAAGAATCGTAGGAAAGAGGTTATCATCACAAGACTACGCTTGGGTCATACTCACCTCACACATGAGTATCTCATCAAACGCAGTGATAGACTTGTATGTGAAAACTGTAATTCTGAGGTAACTGTGAGGCACATCATTGTGGAGTGTGGAAAGTATAGTATTCAAAGGCAGAAACACCAACTGTCACAATCACTGAAAGAAAATTCGAACAATAAATCAGGATAATTAAAAGCATATTTGTCAGTCATGAATTTCATAAGTGTTATTTTATATGTTAATTTATAATGCATAATCTATAATGTTTATACATAGAAATTTTAAAACGTAGCTACTATTCAACTAATTGAATAAGTTTAGCAAAGGAGTAATGTTGGGGTTCATCTGATCACTCAGTAAAGAATTTGAACTTTTCAGTTCATTGATTTCGAAGGGTCATTTATGTACCAAGGACGAAAAACTGTCTTATTATAGTCGAGCATGCAAGCAGGCGAGACAAAAGACAGTTTATCGCCGAGGTGCATATAACATTTTTCCGTCGTCTTCTACAAAAAGTTACATTTCAGGTACTAATTTCCGGGATGAAAAACCGACTATTTTTCGTCCGCTGTGGTTGCTATGATACGAACCGTGCGGTGTGGTTGTTGCCATGTCATGATATGAATTGCGATGTCACATTTCAGGTCGCAAGGTTATTGCAGTTACATTTTGTAAGACTCCAGTTATAAGGTTTCAGATGTCTGTGATATATTTCCGAATGACTCTACGATATATTTTTGGATATTTCGCTGCTATATGTATTTCTCGATATCACGACAATATGACCTCTGCGATATCGCAGTACCATGATATATGCGAAAAGTTGTCCGTTTCCGTGAAATAATGAATATTAAAAAATGTAGATATATTCAAAAAATATTAAAGACGATATGAATAAAAAAAATCAAGTCATCAAGAAGTTCCACCTTCATTAACAAACAATGCCATACAAAAACATTCATTACCTAACAAAAATAAATAAACATTTCATTGTTCTGAAAGGGGTTTGCCAAAAATCAACACAGGCCATTTATGAACTGAAATCGTTGAAATAATGAAAACAATTATTTCCTTCTCAGCCAGATTGCTTGTCTCGGTTCGTTTCCCTATTGTACATTGTCGTTGGAATAACTTAATGATAGTTTATTCAGATTTTGTCCTGTAGATTTTTCAAGTGACGCCTGGAATTAAGTTCAACAAATTAGGTGGAAAATTCACAGAAAAAAAAATTCAACAAATAATTGCCATTATTTCCAGCTTCAAGCGAAGCTCTGGGATAGGGAATATCTGAATGGAAATTATTATGTGATAGCAAAAAATAATAGCATATCATCAATAGCTCTGATTTCTCGATCAAATACCATTATAGGTTTATATTGTCATTTGTCAGTAATACATGAATAATTTCATTTGAATAAACCACTTCAAAAACCAGATGATCAGTACCTACCATCTATAATCAACATGAATATTCACTATTAGGTACTCTATTTTCTTGACAACGTGATACATGCTTGTGGATGGATAAACAATTTGCGATCAACCGTTTTCGGAAAAAAATTAAACCTCCTTGCAAAGCACGATATAAAGGTCATGAAAAACTGACAAAGTTAGGATAAGATCTGTCTACTCTTGATATCTATCAGCTAAATAGATATTCGAGAACATATTTCATTTACACCCGAATCATCAATAGTGTATGAAACTAACTTGAGCTAGTGTAATCAACTGAATGTATTACAATATGCAGTTGTTTTGTTGCTCGAATTCGACATATTTGCGATGTTACATAGTTGATCTGAAAATCTACGAGTCCGTAGGACGAATAAATTTTTCTGACAGTTTTTTGAGTTAATTTGCCGGAACGCAACTAAACTCGAATCATAAATGTCAAGTTTTCTTCGACAAAAAAAAGCTCGAGTGTAATTCGGTACAGCAATTCAATGAATACAGTTCAGTTTATTCAATTCAACGGAAAAGTACAATTGTTAAAAACACAATTCTTATATTCCATTTTTACAGATCAGATATACTCTTTCGACAACGCAAGTGAAAAATTGACAAAGACGCCGTCAAAGATTTGTTTACAATTCTGGTTGCCATGCTTCGAAGAGTTAGGTTCCGTTTTGTCGCTGAAAAAGTTTTTTTGCTGTCATAATGACAAAATCACGGCGTCTTATGGGACATTTTATACATGAGTTGAATTTTCAAAGAAATCACGAGTGTGACTTGACATTATATTTTCTCGGAGATGTCAGTGTCACAGATGTGTTTGCTGGGAACTGGTTTATCTTTGTGTTTGTTTCGACTGATGCCGTACTTTCAACAAACGTATCCTTCGAGATAACGTATAATATATATATATATATTCGTCCTTCAGGGAAAAGCTACAAAATTGTTTTGTTATATATATATATATATATATATATATATATATATATAACAAAACAATTTTGTAGCTTTTCCCTGAAGATGGTAATAAACATTATCGAAATATTGGAAAAAACTGGTGTTATAAGAGTACACTTCCGTTCTGCTGTTCACCCAAAAAAACTACAGTTTTGTTCTTAACTGGTCAGCAAAGACTTCCCCTCTAATTATATATATATATATATATCACAGTTCAACACGCATATTCCATATGTTCAGAGCTCGAGAATCGGGCCCATGAAACGGTTCAAAGAAGTCGTACAGTTATGTATTGGTGGACATCTCGCCTCAACCTTACCTATTCACAACTGGTTGACTCTTCTAGGACCGTTTTCTGTCGGAGAACCCGAAAAACCGAAACAAACCATATAAAGATCAATTTGCCAGTTTTCAGTTTCTCGATGAGGGAGATTGGGTGAAAGAATAAAAAAAATTACCCGACAAGATGAACCTGAAGAAAAATGCTAGCTGCGGGGCACGTGTGATCTCCACCCACGCCGAATTATCAGAGAGATCTCAGGAATTTTTTAATATCGCTATTATTGGGACCAGTACTGGCATAACACATTGTCTTGGCCGCAGACTGTGCCTTGAACATGTTTCTTTTGTTTCTGTTACACCGCCATATACCCACATATTATATTCAGGATGATTACCTAAAATGTTTATTCCATGATAAGAATGAATGATGGAACAATGGAAAATACAACTCAAAATAACATCTTGAATGTAACTTTCATATCCTCGAGGTCTAAATGATGTTTCATTGAGAAGCAGTTGTCCACTATACAATTTTATTCGTGTCATTCACCAGATAATGTTGGTCGAGATCTTGATGTATTCGGTGTGGTTTTGTGTAAAGAATTGCTTTGTTATTTGGAGTTATCTGTCCCTCTGTCTCATGGTGGGGAGATGATTTTGACTTCAGTATCTACCACCGATCAAGTGAAGATCTGAAAAAATACTTGAAAATCGATGATATCAGAGTTTGATTGATTTTTTGTTCCTTGATCTCGGTGAATAATAAGACCATAAATATATCGAGTATGGTGTATTCCAGGCATTCAAAACATATTTCTCAATAATAAAAGTAGTAACATATTAATATATTGGTACCTGATATATCATATCGACATTCAGTACCATATATTATAAAATCATTCGCGTTTCTTCCGGGCCGATTTGAGAAACCTATTCTGTTCAATGGGATAGTGATAACGTTACTTATGGTTCTCTTCGATTTTGATAATTCTCAGAAGAAGAAGAAAAAGAAAAATAAATGTTTGTTTTTAAGCTGAGGAGAATGGAGGTCCTATCTTTTGACGGGGTATCCTAATAACAGATATCAATTTACCAAGTTGATCATCTCAGAGGGAAGTGACACAGGTGAAAGTGGGGTCAGCAAGCAAGATAAAGACAGTGTGATATGAAAATGACGAATACTCCAACTGTTCAAAACTAACAGACAGGCAGACAGACATTAATTTTATGAGTGTTCTGTGTAAGTCTATGCAAACATCTTTTTAACCTCCATTTTGAATTACTTACTTTGTAGTTGTATCATTACTTCAGCACAACCTCACGAGGGACTTTTGAAAATATCTTTCAGTTTTGGATTCGAACACAGAAAAATGGAATCAATTTTTTACATCGGGAAGTCCAACTATTTTGCTGAAACAATACAAGAGTCCAGCCTTAATGTGGTCTGAAAGTTTTTTTTTGTTAATTGGCACACACCCCCTACCAACATCACCCGTCAAACGTAGAAACTAGTGCGAGCTGAGGAATAACAAGGTTTTATTTTTCAATGCGCGATTCCTAACACGGGAGGGATAAGGAGTGAAAATCTATCTGAGCTCGGTCGCCCATCCGCATCATAGCTGCTCAGTGCGTTACTTGACCTCAGATATTGAACGGAACTCGATTGAACTTACTGGCCATATGCGTCAATGGAATGCTTGAATTTCCCAATACGTTATTTCAGTTATATACGAAGTTAGCTGTGAGGACTGTGCAAAAAGTACGTTGGTCGAAAGGGGTGTGAGTTATTGGAACCCTGTTTTGAGGTGGATGCATAGCATACATCCGAAACTGAGGAATAAACAATCTAGAGTTGCCTACCATACATTGATATACGGGGTTAGCCAAGTTCGGTGGAAAATCATATGTATCGGAAGAACGAAAAGATTCATTGATCTAACAATTTGGTACTGGGTATGAATGTACGCGATCGTGAACCATTTTCCTAGTAATGCAGCAATGTGAGTTGAACCAGTTGTATATTTGAACATCTTTGGGAACTACAGCTCATCTAATCCATCTTTGCAGAGAACTAATGACGTATATACCTGCAATCTCTGTGAATCATAGTAAGATAAATAAACACCTTTTATATGTGATCACTGAATTGAAATGTATTCCTAGTAGGTGTTTTTTCTTCCGTCATGGTCTGCACTCCAGTGTGCACCTGGAAAAGTAGCTGAGTTTGTGTCAGGATGGCCTGACTAAGCTATACGTTGAATTCTGAACATCTTTCATGCTTATCAATTCTTCAATCCAAACTCGTTTTGGGAATATGATGAATAATCCACAATTTGTACCAAAATCGGGGATCACGTTTCGTCAACACGACTGAAATTTACGTATAAATTATCTATTTTTAATAGAACATCCTGATTTTGGCTATTCCTGGATGTCTGATTTTTTTATTTCACCCAGCCCATTCGAAGGTTTTATTATCATGCGATGTATATTTGGTTCACTCACATATCAATCTAAGTTTCAAAATAAATAGTCGACTATATTTCACAAAGAAATACAAATCATGCTGAATTTACAACTATTATCAACCCTCAAACATCGTTTCTGTCCTTTGAAAATTCACTTGGTATAATATGTGGGTATTTGAAGTAAAAAGAGTGAAAAACATGTTGAATGTAAGTACTCAGATACTTATTTTCATGAACAATTTTTCGAAAATACTTCACTCTGATACTCCATAACGAATAGCCGTTAGGAAGCGGACAACGGTGGCATAAAACTATCATGTCCTCTCATTAGTTCAGAATAATTATCAATATTCATATTCATTTTATTTCAATGTTCTATAGATAAACTTTCTTCACCTTCATTCGTAATAGTAAAACATAACTATCAAAACACCACCCAATAATATCATAAGTGTGCATAAGTGGACGGTGGAAATAAAATTGTAAAGATTACTTGTCACTACCAGTAATTATTAGTTTCCTATCGAATGAATTTAGCAATTTTTGCTGAGAGCTTGGACAAATAAATTCATTTACAACGAAATAAATTAGGAATTGCAATTCCTCAATGTAACATTCTACGAGTACCCATCTTATCAGATGAGCTAACGAGGTTCATATTTTTTAATTGCTTTATACCACCGGCTATCGTGCCTAGAAACCACAAAAACATTTTGCAACGTGAACCAGAAAATATGCTCAATAATTTTCTATAGAATACTTTTTCAGTTGGTTCACGAGTATTTAGAAATATGTGCGGCAATTTATGTGGCTAATGATAAACGGTTTTTCAACCCTCCGTGAAAACACGCATGATTGTGGTTGAAACCACGGACACGTTCTTATTTGGCATGTTGAACTATTATGTATGATTCACTCGCTCACTGAGTATTTCAACTTACAATGTATGAAAACTCAGTTTTCATTTTGAAGTATATAGGCATTCTTCTAGGAGGTATTATTCCAATGAGCATTCCTCCTCGATATTTTATGATCAGAGGGGATCGACAATATAACTGGATATGAGACGGCAATGGGGGACGAAAGAAAGAACATAATGACAAGTAACGACAATAGATTTGGAAGCTCAAAGAAGACGGCGGTAGTTAGGTCGAAGTTCACGACAGTTGTCATTTGGCTAATTTCTTTGCTGATTTAATACACAAACAGTTATCTTCGTACTTCCCAATTAATTTTTGAATACTTCAGTAATTGAAACACTATCTTTTACTTTCAAATTATCTTTTTTCTCATTCAGTGTTGGAATAATCTTGAATACACATATCAGGTGATCAGTTCAGTCACGATCATATTATAATAGAATAGGTCTAAAAAGAAACGCTTGACTCGAAGTGTTTGTTCCTAACTCAGTGACAATGACAGTTCATGAAGAGAAATCAGTTTTTGCTTCAGGATATTTGCGAGAAAAGCACTTGCGTATGAATATCAATACAGCTGACATTCCAACACGAAAGCATTTCATCGGTATGATTTCATAATTGAATTGAAGCAACGTTTCATCGATTAAAAAATGATATAGTTGAAGTCTTCGAAATGTTATTAATGAATTTTCATTTTTTTAACGAAATGGACATTTCTGTGAGAAAATTTTAAGATCTATATCATCACATTGAAATGTTTGTCCCTGAGTAAGATTATCCTCGATGTAATTATGTACTAAGATATGTCTATAACAATGAAGTCTATTGAAATTTTAATGACGCGAAAATAAATCTGAAATACATTGTGCGATAAATTGACAAATGAAAACAGTGACATGTAGCATAAAATGGAGAAAGGAATTTGTGTTATAATTGAAAATCAAAGATTACAAAACAAGAACTGAGGTCGAAAGAAATTTGTAGCAGTCTAATGAGAACCTACCATATTCAGATATTTTCAGATGTCTGGACGGGTTCCTTTCGAGCTCAGATCTTACTTTGTCGATTTCGCTTTTAGATAACATCACAAATTTCCTCTCTCTTTCAATACTCCATGTCACTGTCTCTATTTGTTATTGTCAATTTGTCACACAATATATTTTCAATATTTCAGTAGACTTCATTGGATACAGACGTGTTTTAGTTCATGGTTTTTTTTTTGGTTGTAGCTCTTCTTCACCTGACGAGTAAGTAACCTCACTTTTCATACGCTTTTTTATCTTTCAAATAATGAAAATATTTTCTATTCACCTATCATTTCGAATTGTTCAAAAAATACTCACTTCCAGGTCAGCACTGATAATGACTTTTCTATTCGAAAGCGCTCTGCTATGATTTCAATTAATGTATTTCTACAGGGAATACAGAAGCCCTTCTTCGAAGTATATTGAGATGAGCACACAGTTTGACAATTTTCACTCATTTTAGGCCAACTATACTACATACATTTTGTAGTGCAAGAATAGTTTGTTTTCTCACGGTAATTTTCGAGAAAAATGACTACACTCATCGTATTTTTCAGTAACGGAGCTACAGATGCATCACCAGTATCGCGTATTCTTTTCCACTTTCAATGAAATTAATACTATTCGAAACATATATGAATTGTTGGTTTCCATACATGAATTGTAAGTATAAAAAGTGGAGTTTGAATTGAGAGATGGTTGAGTTATTTTTTCGTGAGGTTATGTGTCTCAGTAGAACGTACGATCCGAAAATAATGACATCTAGATGGGCTGGCTGTAAATTTCATGGCTGTCAAATGTATCTATGTTGAAAAATGGTTTTTCCTTTATCCATCGGCTGAAAATGACAAAAAAATAATTACTTTGTGGTCAACTATTATGTGGTCACTTACAGACTTATCTGGAACGCAGAGATTTCGTCTGTGTAAGAAGATTTTTTTCTGGTTGTTTCTTCCTCCTGCTGAGAACATTCTGATTCATAGTGTTCAAGATAATATACAGTGTTTGTCATCATGTTTTCCTTGAGATATGTTTGGTATTTATAGTTATATTTATTAATACTGTATTAGTTGTTTTTTTGAAAAAGTTAGGTAATAAAAGAAAAGGTCTGACTTATACATTGTGTTCATTTCCTCGAAAAGTATATCCCCATTACGAAAGGTTATGGGCCTAGAAGGTTATGGGCATATACTTTTCGAAGAAACGAACACAAAGAATAAATCAGACCTTTTCTTTTATTACCAAACTTTGTCAAAATAAATATAGCTATAACTACCAAAACATATCTCAAGGAAAATATGATGACAAACACTGTACATCATCTCGAACAGAACTTCATAAATGACAGGAAATCACAGAGATTTTGATTTTCACGGAGATGCGGCATGTTACATGGACATCAAGAAAGCAAAGAACTGTTGCTGTTTCGACTACCAAAGCCGAATATATGGCACTTCCACATGCTTGTAGGAAGTTCATGTGGATGTCATACATTATGGAAGATTTGAAAAACAAAAATCGTAGTATTTTGTTATGTGATAATCAAGCAGCATTCACATTCAAATTGTGCATCCCCGAAGCAAATACATCGATGTTTATTTTTATTACGTGCGGAAGAGATTAATTGAAAAAGATGTGGAAGTGGATTATATTTCAAGTAAGCAAAATATTGCTGATTTACTCACGAAACCTTTGAGTAAAGGTCAGTTTTATCATTTGTCAACCAAACAATTGGATGTCATCACTGAGGGTGGGTATTCAAGATGATATACAGTGTTTGTCATCATATTTTCCTTGAGATATGTGTTGGTAAATATAGTTATATTTATTGATAGTGTATTAGTTGTTTTTTTGAAAAGGTTTGGTAATGAAAGAAAACGTCTGATTTATACTTTGTGTTCGTTTCTTCGAAAAGATAGTGTGATACTGTTGAACTCCTTCACGAAACAGTAGAGGAAGAGTGTTCGTATTGTTATTTTTTGGTCTTCAATTATTTATTCGTTCACACTCACATTCCACTCTTTTGTTACTAAATGCGATTTGGAAGGTATTCTAATAACAGTTTTCCAATTTTCTGATGACTCCGTTATCAGTTTTTAAATATTATACCGCATCTATCTGATCGCAATATAGGTGTTTATTGCTTCGACAATTAAATCTGCCTCTATATGTTTGAGAGCAATAATTATAACCCAATCATTTTTTCGACAAAATCAATAGTTTTGAAAAGGGTTAATTTTCTCATATTAAGGTAATGCAACGAATGTTCATATCAGTGTTATTGCGAGGGCAAAAATATTCCACATACCCATACATTCTTTGACATATGAGATTTCAAAACTATTAACGCATGTGATTCCTTTTTCCATCCATCCGAAACATTCTTGGAGAAGACGTCTTCTAAATGGGACAATAAATTGCAAGCACGAGATCACTTTCCCCAGCACGTGTGTCACATAATATGGTGGACGTCGGTCAGCTCGGCGACGCCCATCATTATCGACTATCGACTCGATTGAATGGCGAGCGCTAAAGTCGTTAGTTCCGGTTGACCACCGATTCTTGATTGGAAGCGGATGCTTGAGATATCTGGAATTCCCCAAGTGGCCAGCACATCTCATGATAGAGATATGTAACGATTCTTTTCATTTCTACCAATCCGGAAACAGTTTTGAGAGGAATGTACTCACTCCAAGGTGTGTGACGGTATGGTTTCACAAATATACGGGGTTACACCTAGAAATTTAGGCGGTTGGAAAAATAAATGATATTATTTTATGAAGCAACACGGGCCTGAAAAGCCATTGTTACAGAAATTTCATTGGTATCAAGCACTGAATTGAAACTCAATTTGGGACGACGCTTATAATACCCCTCTTCGCGCTGCTATTGACCAGGAAAACCCACACTAGCTACAACTTCAGTAAATTGTTGATATCCATTGACATCGCAAGTGTATTCTAGAGGGAATTTCATCGACCAGTGGCCCTGTGACATTTTACAGACACACTTACAACGTCAGACATTTCTAATATATAATCATCGAGGTGGTATCAGTAATAATAATGACCTGTATGACTGTTATTGCAAAGTTCGTAACGATGAACTCCGATATTGGTTTCGAAAAAGCTAAATCCGACTTTTTGTCTCGTGTAGATGAAATGGTAAAAAAATGTACATAACCTGCATTGTTTCAGTGCCGACATGAGAGTTGAGAGTTTGAAACGGTTGGTACCTACCCAAAAAAACGATTTTCTCAAATGATGCAGTATAAGTAGATGTTATGTAGAGATCTACTATTTTCTGTGCATGAATAAAATAATTTATATTCTTTCAGAGCAACAAAGGAATACAGTAATAATGTTGTGGGTTATTCAGGTTACAACAGAAGGTGATCACTGTCTTGCAAAGTGAATAGAAAATTTATTGTGTGAAAATTTGATTCCCTGCAACTTTATTTCTATTATTATTCACCGTATAATCAAAAATAATAAAGTTATGATCGAAAAAAAAAGTCATTTTGAAAATTTTAAAATCAAATCCGTTTTTCTTTTTGAATTTTTATAATTTCCTTCATTTACTATGATTTTCACAGCGCACCGAATTTGGCTGAATTCCCTAATAAATTTTCTGTAGGATGGATAGTTTGACAGATAAAGCGCGAAGATCATTTGCACCCTCTTTTCAAGATGCGATTGTAACCCTATAAAGTTGGAGTTAAGCTTATTCACACCCCACAAATCAAAGGAATAAAATTGCGTCGTCTGAGAAAAGCAGGCTTAGGCTTTTGAAATTTAACATTTCAATGGCCTAGGTCTAATTACAATAGCTGAGATAAGGTCAACAGATGAATCAATACTGTTGAGATGACGTTTTGTTAATGATTTTATTATCCTAATGTTGTTGAAATGAAAAATGACCCTATTTTGCAGATGTAAGCTTGTAGTAGGTAGCATGTTTATCGTGGTTACAACGATGGTCAGAAGAATCAAGTGTATCATCCAAGAATATAATACAGATATAGAGATCATCTATATTATCCAAAAAGGAGAGCCAAAAAGTTTTCCTTGAAAAAAAAGGAAGGAAGTCGAACTACCAATATTTTGAGGTTTTTCAAGCGTTTGTAAGAGGATCAACCTGTTGAAAGTTTTATAACTTTAGAAATTAACTGATCAATCAGAATATGTCTATAATTAGAGTGAAATAATTCTTGACTAGGCATTCGAGTTCCAGAAAATGATTCAATTTGTTAAAATAAAAAGATGTGCAGGGACCCCTTTCACTCGTTCTGTACAACTCTCAATAAAACCCTAGAAATTTTGTTCCTTCACAGAAGACACTATTTACTTGGTCTCAAGAAAAAAAAGTGTTATTTTGGGACAGTTTACAAAACCGCTACACCTGTTTCACTTAACAATAGCTCCTTTAGGCGTGTTGTGGTAGTATTTGAGGGATATCATAAAATGCCTGAAGAAGCTATTGTATAGTGGACCACTTGTAAACTATCCAGTAGAAATCACAAAAATACTGAACAGTAATGGTTCGGACTTCCCTTGTCTATATTACTAACTCTATTGCTAAGAACTGAAGGATTAAAATACAAATCAAGTGAGAAATTCAAGTCAAAATAAAATTTTTGGTCAATAATGAAATCAGGGATTGATTGATCAAAGATAATACGGTTGTTACAAAAAATCGAGATATCGAATATGAAATGAGTCAAAATAATTTTAAATAACGAAATAAATGAAATAATATTGCGACAAGAAAATCTAGCTATTTTTAAAATTCTTGAATTACTCCCTTCAGAATAAAAAAAATTAGCCACGCTCGAGAATGCCGAGATAACGTTTTTTTTACAACTTTGTAGCCCTCCTCCTTCTTCAGGTCACTCTCGAAGTGTCAGATTAGTGGAATATACACGTTTGAAATTAAATATAGTTAACAAATTTGTCATTTCTATACTTTTTTGCAAAATTAAAAAAATATACAGCTATGATATAGTGCTAATTAAATAATGGCTCAAACTGAAGCATAAAATGTCTTCATTGATGTGCATTTTCATTGTTGCCTAAGTAGTTGTTGAAATGCTGCAGACTTATTCGGATATTTTATTGTTTAATCCAAATAAAAAAAACACAAGAAATTGTGAATACTTTGCGAAGTTTAATATTTTCAAAATTGACATAAAATGTTTTTTTTTTGTTGTTCTGGGTATCTGGCCTCTGGGGATGGTTATAAATGCTTAGGCTACGCTTTTCGCATAGGAGACAGAACTGTCCAGTTTATTGAAACAAAAATGTAGGATTGATATATTTAGTTGGATATATAGAGATCGGGTATTTCGGTGAGGTTTTAACATTCGAAATGTTTTCATATATATGGAATGAATGTAGGTATAGAATAAGTTACACTATTATTGAACAGTATTGAGAGAATTTCAAAAAATGAATGTGTTGTTATACTTACTTGGATCTTAAACAGATCATAACTATTGTGGTATTTCTTTTTTTTTTCTCTATGCTCTGACATTTTGTGATATTCCTCTATTACAGGGACTTGATATTCGAAATATTTTTTCATGTACCTTATTACAATTCTCAACCTCACTTTTGTATTGTTAACGATTCAGTGGAAATAACAGTTGTAATGCTAAATTTGTAATTATCTGACACCATAATGTATTCAAGAGAATATCGCTACCAAGCTGATCAGAGTTCTTCACTGCGGGTGTTTGTGAGAACTACAGTATATGTAAATAGGAAAATTCATCGACTAAGCGAAACGTTACTAAGGTAATGGTATCTACAGACTAGATCTAATATGATAGGGTAATGAAAATACTGCTAACACCTTGAAAGCAAGAGAACGTTGAATTGGTTCTGGAAGACCTGAATTTGTGGTGGATTCAACACAAGTAGGTATATCTATTTTTTTCAACATCAAGTAAACAGGTATATGGATTATTTTTCTTTTGTGAAAAATATCAATAATGTATGATTTTCAACTTTTAAAGTTGAGTGTTTATTGCATCAGTTACAGGCATTATATCTTCTAAGTTCATGCAAAAACCCATACATTAAGTGAAAAAACTGGGAGAATGGAGTTTTGAGGAAGCGATATTTGGCTTTTTCTTCTCTCTTCATTAACTTTGAGGAGAAAGAGTAAAAACACTTACTCAAATTTTGTATTGAACTCATTTGTTGCCTTAGTAGAAAAATAGATGAATGCAACAAAGAATCAATTTTTCCAAGTACATTTTAACATATTTTTCTTTCGTGTACAAAGCTGGAGGCTTTAAATATACCACCAGGTTATTCTATGAATAAACGATGCGATTGGAACTTTAGGTGTAAACGTCGAAACTTCTTGTAGAGATCAATTACCCTGACACCAAACTGATATTATTTGCAAAAGATGCTCGTTTCGCTGACAAGGTGAGCATATTCAGGAGAATAAAATTGATTTAAATTTTTTTCTGAAGATGCTAACCTATCTAGCGAAACGCGCGTCGAGTGCAAATAATATCAGTTTGGTGTTGGGGTGATTGATATCTACAAAGAGTTTATTCCAGGAATGTCCATTGGAGGCTGATGGGTATTCCCTCAAGTTGTTCCCTGAATATCCTCGGAAGGCTCCTACGCACTGCTACGGAGATGCCCCAGGATAGTCTACCAACATTCATGGACATTCCGACAATATCCCCGTAAGACATTTCCGGAATGTACAATTTGCCCAAAACATCTTTACCGGGAAAGTCCCCTAGATATTCCGCGTCTTTTTGCGACATTCTCGGAACATATCTCTTGTCGCACGTGGTCATCCTTGGAACATTTTAGGAATATACTTATGCATATACCACGTGCAACACCGTACTGCGCCCTGCCATATTTTGGAAATTAAGACGCGTGGAACGGCTTTATGCGGTGCTATTTGAGCGAATAATTCATGACGTCTGTCTTTGAACGCTATATGCGGAACCTGGCGGTCTCCGAAGGACATCTTATATGTATCTTAAGCGGAAAGAGATGAAGGAAATATCGTTTATTTTGACTGACTTGGCCATTCGCTAATCTATTTTTGCGGCAACAAAATTAATGACGTCCCGCTTTGAGACTCTCAGAGATATTGAATAAGACGCTTAAACGCCAAAATATAGCTGAGATGTGTTGAGCATTCGGAAAATCATTGGCGACTGGCAATTTTGATTGTTTGGTTGGCTGGCGGCTCATTCAGTTTCTAACATATTCAATATTCGTTTTTCAAGAAACGATCGAATTGATTTCGATTCATTATACCCCATAACGATTGCATACTAGTTACTTCACCACTATATGATTGGGTTTTATCTAAATTCTAGAGTGCGTTAAAACCCCATCTTCATAAGCGATACTTTTTCCTTCATTGAAGTAATTCGTCTCAAAAATATATCTTGTCACTGATATGAGTTGAAGCTTTGTTTTTCTAACCAAAGCACGCTTTTCTGAACAGAAAATTTAAAACACGTGCACCTAACCTGACCCCTAGTTCACTTATCTAGGGGATTTTTTTTTACGTAAGTATGTCTCCATTTCAATGGTTACATCTCACTGCTTATTGATATGTACATTTTATATAAGATAAATGAGATGATTATTTATCTATAAAGTGGTTAGAATAGTGTGAATAACTAATCATTGTCCAGCCTGTTGTCCGAATGATATAATTCAATCAACTCACCTAATTGAATAAAATATCGTTTGAATGTTTGTTGAGGTGGAAATGTTCTGAAATCTATTTTCTGGATTTTCTCCGCTCTAGAAATGAAAGGAAAAAGCTCTTATAATCTGTGTTTTTTGGCCAAAGTGGTATATTTGCTCTGATACGTAACTGCAATATTGGAGAGATGGAAAACTGAGTGACTATTTTGTCCGTTACGTATCGTATTTTTATGAATTTATAAATTTCATGAACAAATTCATTGTAAATGCATGTACTTCGTCTTGGTGACGTTTCGTAAACGAATCTACCTCCTTTTTCGAGCCTATTTTGGAAATTTTTCCATGAATTTCTTTTTCTGTGACGTATTGTCGAAATTTTGAATTATTTCTCGAATCTTATATTGATAATCGGTGAAAAGTAATGAAGAAGGTAGAATGATGTGCACCCGGCACCTAACGAATGGAAACGTGTTCCTCTGATCGTTTTTTTTTGTGCAAAAAAGGTGGAATATGCCCATTATACGAAGTTCGGAGGGCCATAACTTCAGAACGGAGGCAGAGCGCCGAATTTTGACTTCGAATTCCTATTCAGCGGAACAAAATACATAAGTTGGTACCAACATTATTTTTGAAACTAGGTGCTGCCCGATAAACGAACCTTTTAATGAAAAATAATAAGGAAAATGATGAATACTTCTATCTTTATTTTCTATTCAAATTTTGGCAGGCTCCACCGTGAGATTGCGGTGGATATACCTTTTCGAAACTGACGGTACCTTGACACCTCGAAGAGAAATCTCCAACACTCATTTAGTGTGAAGCATGCACTAAAATGCAATACAATCAGCAAATAGTTTATTGTGATAACACGGTTCGTTATTCATGTGGCTTGTGTCTTTCATCAACCGAACACTCCGAGCAAATCCAAATAACTGCATCATCTTTCAAACATTTCTCGTTTTTAGTTCAATATTTCACTCGAAATTTTCCTTCGATGGAATAGCACCGATAGAGAAATGTCATACAACCGCCAGTAAAGTCAAAACGTCACGCTTCACGTTATATATTATGGTTGTATTCATTCTCTTATTTTGCCTGAAGCGTTTTCGAAAGTGATGGTCCTACAAAAATGCTCAATTTGTCCACATCGCGCGCTGCAGTCGATTTCATTACCCCTACCAGCTTCTTTGCACGGTCCCAGTATTGTACCCGTTAGGTGATAAGATCCAATAAAAGACGAACTTGTCTTCCTATGCAAAATTTGAAGTAGATTGCACCTAATTTCGAAGAATCCTCGCTTATCAGATGCCTAAGTCTTACACAGAACACACCCTCAAAGTTTCAGGTCTCTACTATCAGCGGTTTAGGCTGTGCGTTGACTCACCCCCAAATTAATTTTCTACCTCTTTTTGACCACGTAAGGAGATGAGTTCCAATACAATACGAACTTGTCTTCCATCTAGTCTGTGGGGAATGTCAATGCAAAATTTGAGGTAGATTGGATCCAGGCATCACGTTGTTTCTCACAAACTCTGCCCCCGTTTTTCTTCCCCTCAGTGGTGTGATTGAAAAACTCTCTTATTGGATCCCTACGTCATTCAAAGTGTTCGTCTATACCGAACCGTTTAGTCATCGCACACCGTTAAAGCATCACGTCTTGCCCGCTTTTCTCCGACTTGATTAACAATCATTTCCCACTGAATCATGCGTTCAATCATAATGAAAATAATCTCTGGTTTTTCGGGCTCGAGGGCCGTGTGGTGGAATTTTGCCATCTTCAGCGGCGTGATCTCAGTTGAACTCCTCTATGTGAGTTTACTACGACTGATTGCAAATCTGGAATTGACTCGTTATTATCTCTCGGTCCGACAGCGTTCTGTTGGTCGTCCGATTCGCTGGTTCTATCTGGCTTCGTCTTAGCTGTTCTTAGAACTGGATACCAAATTTTGTTCAAATTTAGTCCCTCTTCCTTCCTGTTGAAGTTATCCTTGTGTATCTCAATCGCTTTCCGGTATAAGCGAGTGGAGTGATGCGTCGTCGTTGACAGAATTGAAGTTTTGTCGAATTGTATATTATGGTTGTTCAGAAGGGCGTGCTCAGCTACAGCTGATTTGTCCGTTTGTCCCAATCGACAATTTCGACTGTTCTCACTGATTCGAGTCTTAAAACTGCGTTTGGTGGTCCCTATATATACTTTTATGTATACACAATATGCAGCGCTTCTGGATACAAGCAGACCAATTCCGTGAGCAGCTTGAACAAAAACAAGCCATATCTAATTCAGAAGCTTCGCCTGGTGAAAACCAAGTTCGTAGAGACCATCATAGCCGATATCCAGCAGTACGAAGTATTCATTCCGAGAAGAGAGTTTGCAATCCTCAGGGGACATCTTGACCAATTCCCTCCGGGAAAGTACGCCCTGATAGTCGAAGAAGAAGGGGTAGGAAAGACAACCACCTATAGGTTCATCGAGAACTAGAGGCAACAACATGAAGAAATGTGCAAAGTTTTCTCTTTCTCTGTCCACTCATAAACATATCCACATATTTTTTTAACAACTGTATCCTATAGGAAAATGTATACTTGTATGTGAAATCCTTTCGACTTTGATTGGAGAGAATGTGTGACAGAGAAACCATATGGAACGACAGACAACTTATGAGTGATAGACGTATGACTCCAATGACGTGAACGACAAATGACAGAGGACGTATGGTGTGAATGATGTTTGACTTGGATGACAGAAAATATATTTCTGACAGCCGACATATGAATTGACTGACGTATGACGTGAACGACAGCCAACACGAATGACAGATGATATTTCTGTCAGCTGACATATGAATTGACTGACGTATGATGTGAACGACAGCCAACTCCAATGACAGAGAATGAATACCGTGAATGGCAGACGACTTATGACAGACGCAAGTCTGACTGATAGACGTATGACTCCAATGACGTGAACGATAATTGACAGTGGACGTATGGGGTGAATGATGTTTTACTTGGAAGACAGACAATATTTCTGACAGCCGACATATGAAATGACTGACGTATGACGTGAACGGCAGCCAACCCGAATGACAGACAATATTTCTGACAGCTGACGTATCACTTGACTGACAGCAGTCATATGACTCGACTGACAGAGGATTGACGACAGACCCAAACTTGACTGACAGACGACGTATGACTTATTATCTGAGTGACATATGACTCATGATGTGAGTGACATATGACGCCCACTGAGGACGCCATCTATCCACGCCACTCTAAACCAACTCATGAGTTTGAGTGACAAATTACGCCCCCGAGGCATCTATCGACGGCACTCCGAACTAACTCACACAGTAAGTGATATATCTGTGGAGAGTCCACACTCTGTGAGTTTTTTGTTTTGTTTTTTTCACACCCTCTGTTCTCCCACTCATGCGCACAACGGTAATCCGTGTACGTTGAAGTTTTCGTGCGTTTGACCCTATCGTCTGTCCACCAAGCTGGAGTCTTTCGAACTTCAGGCACATGTCAGGCGTGTTTGGTGCACGTCAGATGCGTGTCAGGTGCATGTCATATGCACGTCAGACGCGTGTCAGGTGGCGTCAAATGAGAGTCAGGTTGACTTACGCCTGAGGGTGTTCAAATTTCTCACCTAGAGCGGACGGAAAAATGCGTATAACGCATGGAATACTTCAGCTCTTCGAAGTCTGTCGCTCATGCGCAAAACGATTATCCGTGTAATGTTTGTTCATCATACTCTCTGAGGCTGAGTGACAGCTGACGTGCACCTCAGGTGGCATCTGATGTGTACTATCCGCAACCAACTTCAGAGGATAACCAACTCGAATGTTTGATGCGAAAAAGTGAACAAACAACAAGCCATTTTTATGCGAAAAAACAGCATGAAAATGGTGCATTTTCGATGCGCCGAAAGTGGCAAAAAACGTCATTTTTGAAGTGTTTTTTGATTCTGTTTTTCGATGCGTGTAAATGTCTTTTTCACCTGTGAAAAACGACGGTTTCACGTACCGAAAAGGAGCATCGAAAAAACACATTGAAAATGACCTATTTTGGTTACTTTAAAAATGAGAATTTTTGTGCGAAAAAGAGCCGATGAAAACCGCACAATTTTCATCCCATTTTACATGATAAAAACCGGCGTTTTCTGGCGACTTTTTTCGCACAAAAATAATCGAAAAACTATAATTTTTTTTGAAATTCTGATGCTCTTTTTCGGTGCGTCGAAGTGACTAAAAAACGTGGTTTTTGACGTGTTTTCACGTATCGAAACACAGGTGCGTGAAAATGCGTGAAAAACGACGTTTCATATTACTTCGACGCACCAAAAAACGCGTCGAAAAAAAACTTCAAAAAAGGTGCGTTTTCAATGCAATTTTTTCGATGAAAAAACGCATCAGAAGTGGCGCGTTTTTGCATGCAAAAATTGCATAAAAATTACACAAATCAAAAATAAGAGAGAGAAAGCATACAACAAAGAAGTTCATTCATATCATTTGATCTATAGTAGATGGTGATGCTCGAACTATCCACACTGTTCCCATTGGTTTGATTGGTAATGTCTATACTGTACGCTCATTTTCTGATGCAAGTACGACTGCTTCATTGTCATGTACATAGTGATCGATCATATCCATGATGTAGTCACTGGTGACAGGATGAACTGGGACCTTGATATGGTTTATATGTACCTCACATCGTTCTACTTCCTTGAAATGACTCTTGGTCCGGTTGCAGATATCGATGGAATGGGATACTTTTTTCCACTTTTCGAGCAGTCGCACACCTCTTTCGCCAAGTACTTTATCAGCATAGTTCCAATTGCATCGTTGACGTCTCAGTATGGACCACTCTCTATCGGGTACCACTCCGAATAGACCAAGACATCAAACTTTTTCTTCGTTGATAGAATAAGGCGTCAACCTGGGTGCGATTGATTCCCCCATAACAGAAATGTTTCTCTGGATCCTCTCTTCAATTTTCAGACGTTCGATTTCAGTTCGTTTTCATTCAACTCACTCCTTTGCAATCTTTCCAGCATTTTTACGTCTTCCTTGGGCAGCCTTGCGTATTATCTTGGTCAGCATCTGCTTCAACTCTAGCACCGATTTCACAAGTTCCGAGTTTTTTTTGTCTCAGCGAATTTACATCATCTTTCGGCGTTTGTGGTTGCGTCGTCCACTGACTCGCGTAGTTACGGATTTTCTTCAACATTGTTGATCACACGACTTCAACTGATAGACTGAAGCTCTACCACTTTTTCATGTACATGAAGAGGTGGTAGTCATGTGATGTCAAACGCAAGAACGTTTGGGAAGCCTATGCGCATTAGCGAATTCACGTCGTATAAGCGCCAAACGTCGAAATGCGAAAGTATGGCAAATGCTCTAGGCGGCAACTTTGAAGAGTTAGACGTCAGACGCAAGTACCCAGAGGATCGTTGTGCGCATAAGCTGCAATCGGTTAGTCGTCAGACGCACACAAACTTCAAAGTACACGAATGATCGTTTTTGCGCATGAGCGGCAAACGGTTAGTCGTCAAATGTATGGCAACTTCAAAGTACGTATGAGCTGGGTGTGCGCATGAGGAGTGAACGCTGACTTCTGCCTGAACGTCAAAGTGACCAGAAGCATTTTGCGCATGAGCGGCAAACGCTCTAAGCGGCAACTTTGAGAGGTTAGTCGTCAGACGTTCGGAAATTTCAAAGTACGTGAATGGTCTTCGTCGTTTTTGCGTCAAGCGTCGAAAATATGAAGTACGGGATAGGTTCTTTGCATGAGCGGCAAATGCTCTAGGCGACAACTTTGAAAGGTTAGTCGTCAGACGTACGGCAATTCCAAAGTACACGAATGATAGTTCTGCGCATGTGCGGCAAATGCTCTATGCGGGAACCTGGTAGGACTCCAGCTTGATAGATGACAGGGTCAAACGCACGAAAACTTCAAAGAACACGGATTATCGTTTTGCGCATGAGCGGTAAACGCTCTAGGCTGCAGCTTTGGATGACTTCAGCCTGAGCGTCAATGTGAAGTTCGAGCGCGAAATTTGGAAAAACTCAATCCTGAACGTCGCGACAAACGCTCTAGGCGGGAATTTCAATGATATCAGACTGAGCGTCAAAGTGAACGTATTGGCGCGAAATTTGGAAGACTTCAGCTTTAACATCAATGTATGCAAAATTGTGCGCATGATCGATAAACGTTCTAGCTGGGTGTGCGCATGAGGAGTGAACGCTGACTTCTGCCTGAACGTCAAAGTGACCAGAAGCATTTTGCGCATGAGCGGCAAACGCTCTAAGCGGCAACTTTGAGAGGTTAGTCGTCAGACGTTCGGAAATTTCAAAGTACGTGAATGGTCTTCGTCGTTTTTGCGTCAAGCGTCGAAAATATGAAGTACGGGATAGGTTCTTTGCATGAGCGGCAAATGCTCTAGGCGACAACTTTGAAAGGTTAGTCGTCAGACGTACGGCAATTCCAAAGTACACGAATGATAGTTCTGCGCATGTGCGGCAAATGCTCTATGCGGGAACCTGGTAGGACTCCAGCTTGATAGACAGATGACAGGGTCAAACGCACGAAAACTTCAAAGAACACGGATTATCGTTTTGCGCATGAGCGGTAAACGCTCTAGGCTGCAGCTTTGGATGACTTCAGCCTGAGCGTCAATGTGAAGTTCGAGCGCGAAATTTGAAAAACTCAATCCTGAACGTCGCGACAAACGCTCTAGGCGGGAATTTGAATGATATCAGACTGAGCGTCAAAGTGAACGTATTGGCGCGAAATTTGGAAGACTTCAGCTTTAACATCAATGTATGCAAAATTGTGCGCATGATCGATAAACGTTCTAGGCGGCAACTTTGAATGAGTTCAGCCTGTGCGCATGATCGATAAACGTTCAAGGCGGCAACTTTGAATGAGTTCAGCCTGAGCGTCAAAGTGAACAATCTGGCGCGGAATCCGAAAGAATAAAGCTTGAACGTCAAAGTATCCAAAAGCGTTGGTGCGCATGACGTTCTCGGCGGCAAGTTGGAAAGGTTCATCGTTACGCGCACGAAAACTTCAAAGTAGGCAGCAGATCGTTTTGCGCATGACCGCAACAGATGATCGTGGTGCAGACGTTCTGGCGGGAAATTCGAACGTTCTAGCATTCATGACCGCACAGAGTATATGAAGCAGTCATGGTCACGTGATACGGGCTGCGGATGTTAGCATGGATACAAACCAACCGACGACGTCAAATCGCACTTGAGAGGAAATTTCCTCAGATCTGGGAAAAAATCTATAGCATTTCCTTGATATTTCCCCAGATTCTGGTGCGGTTGGGAAATCAAACCCGAGAAAGTGTGTGTGACTTGATGCATCATGGAAGTTTCAAAATATTGAATACGTTATGCGCATGTCTGTGTGAACGTCAGACCTTTGTGCAAATGGAGGTGGAATGAAACGAGGCGTCAAAGTCATGTATTGCCAAGTATCGGTCTCTTCACTTTGAATGGATCTCACAACAAAACATGCGGTCCCCCGTGTGCAGGGTTTCGTAATGATATGTAAACTGAAACATCGTGTTCGGGAAGTTTTACGCCTGACGTACTCAGGTTGACGTCTTTGATGTGTTCGGCATGGCTTCAACTGAACCAAGTTTTCCGCCTCTCACACTCAGGAAGATGTCTTTGATATGTACGGTATGTCTTCAACTGAATGGGTCGCGTTCGGCAAGTTGTTGGCCTCACGCAGTCAGATATGATCAACAGCATCCTCTTGTCTCAAGAAAAACATTCCATTTTTTGGGAGGTCGAACTCCGTTTTCTCTGCGTGTTTCGCGAACTTGTATTGATTTCTACTCGGAGAGCATTCGGATATTGTTCATTCACGGTTTGAAGGTCACCACTCCGTATGGGATGACTCAGAGATGGGCGTCTTCGTTTGTTTCAGTACTGGGAATCTTGAAGGTTACCACACTCTGTTTGTGATGACTCAGCGCCTGCGTCATTGGAGTTGTTGACTTGTCTGGGCATGTCTGCGATAACCACGCATTCCTTATCGTCATTTGGCTGCTTCTTTCTCTCGTATCAGAGTATTTCAATGAGATGAATCGTATCGCGAAACACCTTCTCGGGGCTCATATGCCAAACTTCGACTTTTGGTGAATCGGAGAGCGTCCACAGGGGTCCTTTTATACCTGTTTTTCGAGTCAAATCGCTCACGAATTCGTTCACATCTCGAGAAGGTGGCGGTTGTCAACGGTTTTCATGGCAGTTGGCCCCAAAAAGTAAGACTTCGCCATCCTTTTTCAGTTCGCGTGATGAGATTTCCATCACGGTTGACCTGGCGAATCCGGTTTTTACACCTATTCTGTTGTGAACCAGATATTCTCTCTCAAAGTATCGGCTGACATTGGAAATATTTTCTGTTTCATCGCATTCAGCTTGATGAGTACAGAATTCCCACCCCTAATTTTGTTAGTCTCTTCTCGGTTCAGGCGACCAACGGAAACGATATTTCGTCACGGTTGACCTGATCCTTCACATGCTTTATCAAGGCATCTGCTGTATTGATATGTGAAAATGACGTTATCTTGAAAGAATGCATTTTTTTTGGCCTGTTCGAGAAGAAAAGGTGAAATCCTCGACGTGGTGGACAGCCATGCCGACATCGTCGGTTTTTCAGCAAAAATTCTCCTTGGATATTTCATCATCCCGGACGATTGTTTGTTGGAGTACTTTCCCCTTTTCTGAAGTCATGAGAAATATCTCATAGACGGCGTACGCCACGGCTGCGTTGGTGGGAGAAGTGATCGAACTGACGCTTTCATCTTAGCGCAAATCGTCATTCAGTCGCTAGCTAGAACGAGAAGCATCATGAGAATCGCGATCGCTGATATCCAAGGTTTCGTCGCCAACGGGGCGTTCCACCACAAATAACTCGCCATCCATTTCGGTCATCAGCGGCAAAATTTCCTGTTCTAGCCGCCAATTCCCTTTGTCTTGTTGACGAACAAAGACAAGCAAACCACCTGGTACCTGGAAAAGTACGTTCATGGCATTCCGTTTTCTTCAGGGTATGTCGAGTACCACGATGTTGATTCCATTCTGCAAAAATACCTTCTCCATTCAGCCGAAGTCAAATACTTGAGGGGTAGCCAGAAGCCAACTTCCTCTCGAAAAAATCCGAGAAATTGGAGTGACCTGCCCACCGTCTATCCAGGAAGTCTCCCAGTTCGACGGTACGACGCAGGGAATGGGAAATTTACAGCCAACGCCCTGTCCAAACTACGCCGCCGCCCACAACTGCAAGTATATGTGCACCCAGAACAATGCCGATTGTCTGTTACGTTGGTTTTCCAATACCGCATTACCGCGTTGAGAATGTATGTTCGTTTTTTCGATCAATAAATCGAGTATTTCGAAAGGGTGGCTGTTTTTTCTCTCTTTCAGATTGTGGGGTGGAAACTGAGGGGGAGAACGGAGGGTGGAAAAAAAAATGAGAACAAAAAACTCACAGAGT
The DNA here is from genome assembly GCA_032362365.1 of Zygogramma bicolorata. Taxonomy (NCBI): domain Eukaryota; kingdom Metazoa; phylum Arthropoda; class Insecta; order Coleoptera; family Chrysomelidae; genus Zygogramma; species Zygogramma bicolorata. Next base: position 885,252 of record JAVJAQ010000725.1, read on the forward strand.
GTTGGATACCCTCTTCACACATATATCACTCACTGTGTGAGTTATTTCAGAGTGTCGTGGATAGATGGCGTCCTCGGAGGCGTCATCTGTCACTCACACTTATGAGTTGGATTAGAGTGGCGTGGATAGATGGCGTCCTCAGTGGGCGTCATCTGTCACTCAGATCATAAGTCATACGTCGTCTGTCAGTCAAGTCTTGGGTCTGTCGTAATTCCTCTGCCAGCAGAGTCATACGTCTGTTGTCAGTCAAGTCTTGCGTCTGTCATAAGTCGACTGCCATTCATGGTGTACATCCTCTGTCACTCGAGTTGGCTGTCGTTCACATCATACGTCAGTCAAGTCATACGTCAGCTGTCAGAAATATCGTCTGTCATTCGAGTTGCCTTTCGTTCACGTCATACGTCAGTCAATTCATATGTCAGCTGTCTGAAATATCATATGTGATTCGTGTTGGCTTTCGTTAACGTCATACGTCAGTCAATTCATATGTCAGCTTTCAGAAATATTGTCTGTCATCCAAGCCAAACATCATTCACACTATACCCCCTCTGTCATTTGTCGTTCATGTCATTGGAGTCATACGTCTATCAGTCAAGTCTTGTGCCTGTCATAAGGTGTCTATCGTTCCATACGGCTTCTCTGTGACGCATTCTCTGCAATCAAAGTCAAAAGGATTTCACATACAAGTATATATTTTCCTATAGGTTACAGTTGTTAAACAAATATGTGGATATGTATATGGGTGGAAAGAGAGAGAGAGAGAAAACTTTGCACATTTCTTCATGTTGTTGCTTCTGTGTTGTGTCGAAGTAAAACCGAATTACATTCGAGACATTTCGTATGGTAAATGGTATTCGGATGCAGCTTGAGATAATTAGAGCCTACATCAATTGGTACTCTGCCGTTGTCACAATTATCTGACCTCTGGATACCTCAGTCTTATTGCTATCCGGGATTCTGGAGCATCCTGAGGAGAAACAGTCACCTGAGGCTTGATTTACAAAACGACTTATAATTAGGAAAAATATTTTTAACCAACCAACAGATTTGTGAATCTATTTGTAAGTGCCACTTCTTGTGCGGGTTCGAACCCAGGTGAAACTGTTACAAGAGAGAAGAAAGTACTTTTTGAGGTTCTGGAGAAAGAGGTTCCATGGAACAGAATTTGCATTCATTATATCAGCGATCTAGTGCAGAAAATGTTTACTTTATTCGCTCTATATAATATTATTGATGATGCCAACGTTATATGAAAATCAATTCAATAAATACTTCCATTAATTACCCATTTGCCAGAATACAGCAGTACTGTCCATACTGTTTTTTCGACGAAATTCCCATTTCTGTGCATGAATCAATAGTATAGACGATGTAAACGTGGACTTGGCATCAATCCCAATAGGGATTCTTAGAACATTCAATGCTGGCAAAATCCAAGCATATATCTTTGCGAAGCAAGTTGATTTGACTCTTCTCAGTGACTAGCTTGATAATTGGAAATACACTCGATCATACTCTCCGAAATGGAAAAAAAGATCACCTCATCAGCTTCCAATGAAATATTTTTATATTTGGATACATAATATGTTACCTACCCTTGAATTATGCTCCCACGTGTGGACATAAAAACATGGAATGAAGTTGGCAAGAGTCCATTTAGAAAATCAAATCGTTGCATTGGTGATACAAACTGAGTCACTCTTCTGAAATAACACATAATAATCGTCAAATAATCATTACTTTTCTCTAACTCCATTAAAAAACAAAACATACTTTCCACTTTCCTTGTAAACCTATATATCTGCTCAAATATTTTCTTAAAGTTCGTTTTTCAATAAAACGACCAAACCATGTGGGGACGTATCCACAAAATGTTTTGGGAAAGGGTGAGGCTGAATGTATTGAATTGGGAGATGAATCTCCATTCAATGTTTAGTTATTATAGGTAAAAACCGTTTCGACTAGGAGGCAAACGTCCTTGAGCCTCCTGGTTTTGGTCCCAAAACTATAAAATTGAATGCCTACTCTCAATGTTACGTTCTCACGAATAACGATTGTATGACTCTCAAGTCCACTTTTAGTACGGATACGATATCGAGTTCCAATATCTTCAAGACTACTTCTAACGTTTCCATTCCAGATATCTTCGAAAACTGAGACAAAAAAATCAAATTTAACATTGGTCTGAAATGCTTTATGAACTCATTTAATTATTATTCATCATATGATAAATGTAGTTAGGTTTGCAAAATTCAAATATCGATCATCTTTCATTTTCTCACAAGAACCTGATATTTCAATTATTTCCGGGTGAAACGGTTGCCCGTTCAGAGTATCTATCACATAAACATAGTTTCAACAAAAACAAGCCAATTTATCATCTACGATCTAACTTATTACCAAATATGTTCAACTCATATCCAATAGCTTCCACCAGGACGGAGCAAAAAAACCTAACAATATCAATTCAATATTCGATTCGAATGTTATTTATGTATGTGGGAACGCAGTTCGGTTCAATATTATTTATTTCGTTATAGGACATTGTCATTTCTGAAACTCCTATAGATATATCAAGAAGAGCTGTAAGAAATAATTAAACAACTTCGATTCTTGTTAACCGGTCCCATAAATTTTGATCACCCCTCACCTTTTCAATAGGAATCGAGGTTCGAATAGCCAGTAATTTATGACGAATGCATCCCTTCTTTGTTCCTTTATAAAATTTCATGTGAATCAATCAGTAATTGTTCCATTCGGTTTCTTTTTTGAATGCAATTGATGTGTTAGAGTGAGGAAGAAACTATTTGGGGAAGGATTACGTCTCATAAGAGTGACATCAGATTTTAATAAGCCTTCGTTTGCTTTGACCGATCATGCCATCAGACAAAACTATTCAATAAATTTTGATGATGCCAGGATTATTGACGTTGAGAAGGACGTTTTCAAACGTTTCTTTCTGGAAATGATCCATATACAAAAAGGAAATAATGTAATGAATAAAAAATCTGACATTGACAATAGCAATTCCATTTACACAATCATACTTAAACTTCACCACGATTAATTTAATAATAGTTCACCAAACAATCCAATATAATCCATGTAATATTAATCGTCATCATACTAACCATAATCCGTAATTCATATTGTAAACATGGAATCGATAGTTCTGTCAAATAACTCATGTTCTATGAGTTCCATGGCAGAGTAAGTGAGCGATAGATCTACTGGTTATACATCAATCAGACCACGCTTCACGTTACTAACCTAATATTATTTCGCATAATTGAACCATGATGTATGTCTGGTACAATGAAGTTTTCGAAGATATCAGTCAACATTTAAATGTTTTAAACGGTTTCGTCTGCATAAGATGACCGATAAGCTTTGACTGTTATGAAGGAACTAGTTCTCTCGAACTCACGATAGTGAGTAGTCTCATCCGGTCTATAAAATTGTAACTGAGTTAGTCTTGAAGAAGGAAATGAACATTTTCCAAAGCTTGACGCAATACCAAAAAGTTTCTTTCTCACTCCCTGGTATCCTCCAGATTGACTGCAACCTCACAAACAGAAATCACTCAGTGGTTTCGGAGTTCTTTTTTCAACTGGCCGGTCACGACCACCCTGAGGTTTATATATCGATTGGAAGTGGCCGTTACTTGATGAAAATCCATATTGAACAAAAAATATTCAGTTGCCTGTAAGATTTTCACATATTAGCGTTTACTTAACCGCTACACGTATTCCGCTATACAATAGCTTCCTCGAGCGAGTTTGAAGTTCCAAACAAATTCTCAATTCTCTTAATATATAAATGAAAACAGAGATAGAAATATGAAACGAATTGGCAGCACAAACGTGGCGGGATAAAAATAAAAATAGTGAGTTAAAATTATATAAAACAAATTGGCGCCCAAACGAGGTGCACATCTGGAAAGGGCAAAACAGGAGTGAGTGTGTAAGATTTTGAGTAAAATAAAAAATATGGATTTGAGAGATGTAAGAGAGTAGGTATAGAAGGAGATATGGAAGATGGTAATCATGAAGAGACAAGTGCAGGAGGAAAAGAGAATCAGATGGGAAGTAGAATGAATGAAAAATTTAAAATGTTAATGGGATTTATAGGGAGTAATATAGAAGGTATGTCTGAGAATATGGCAAAAATGGAAGAAAGAGCAAAAGAAAATATGGAAAGGATGGAAGAAAGAACAAAAGAGAATAAGAATGGAAATATGGAAAGAATAAAACAAAGTATAGAAGGTATGAAGGAAAGTATGGAAGGTAGGATGGAGAAAATGGAAGTATATATCATAAGAAAATTTGGGGAAAATAAGGAGAAAATTATCAATAAATGTAATAATTTTGAAAAAAAGGTAGTACAACGAAATACGCAATTTCATGATAAAATCAATGGGGAAATGAGTAACAGAAGCAATTCTGTAGAACAGAACAATATATATAAAATAAGAGATATGAGAATAGAATCGGAAATTACAAATCAAAATACCTTAATAGAAATAGGAAATATAAACAAAAAGGTAGACTCACAGGAATCAAGTACAAATAACAAAATTTCTAGTATTGAAAACGAAATAACGATCATTAAGGAAGGAATAAATGCAGACAGAGATAATGGTGATCATGCTGATAAAATCAAAGAGTTGGAAAATGAACTTAAACAATTAAAAAAAAGTAGGAAAAATGAAATAGTAGAGACTAGGATAATAACGAGCTGCTGAAATTTTCAAAATAACAATAAATTTGATGGCAATATAAGAAAATTACACCCTATAACATTCATGAAATTGTTGAAAAATAAAACAAGAAATATACAAGGAAATGAAGAATTGAAAGGTTTTATTAGAGGATTTTTAGTAAATCTAACTTGTACATGGTGCAATAGTCAGGAAAATAACATAAACAATTTTGAAGATTTTGAAGAAGACATATTTGAAATCATTAGCATCTACACAATGTCGTACATCTATTCAATGTCGTAGGCGCCTTTATTGACTCGTTACGACGCAGGTGAATCAGGACCATATAACAAGAAGTTTTATCAGCATCTAGTTATCATTAATATATAAGTATTTCAGAAAATAATTTATGATCGTGACAGAATCGACACAGAATTGTGATCAGAAGATAAATATGAAATTTGGGAGTATTCAGCTATAAGCTCTCTACCGTCTGTAAAAAAGTTATTTGTCGGCTGACATTCTGTTGACAGTAATGTTTAATGTTGTCTCTGGAATAGAAAAAGTCTATAGAATCACTCTAACGTCAAATACTAACGGAAAAAGTTTTATGCCCCAATCTTCCAGACTCTTCTACACAAAACTTTTGAAATGAAAAAAAAAAATAGAAAAAAACTAATGAAAAAAAATGGGCTAATTTATAATCAAGTATTCCGTATTTGATAAAAAATTGAAAGAAACTACATAGTCCCACTATGTTCCGGCTTCATTCCCTACTACGCATTCAGAGTCAGACAAATGATAACGGGTTGGAAAACCACTAACGCTGACTGGAAATAATAAACCCATATAGGTACGTAACGGTATGGCATATAGAAATAAGAAATCAGTCAACTAGTGCACAAGAGAGAATCGAAATGAAAACGGTCCGCTTCATATATTTCGAACAATTTTCTCTGGTCTGGGCTATAATTACACCCTCTGAGCCAGTCTATAATTTGATAGAGGGCGGTAGAGGACGCACCTTTGATACTACGATGTCAATTACCACATTGACACGAACGTAGCTGCGAATTTTGTAACTTTGAAGTGGGGCATTCAATCGAAATAATTTTAAGCCCGGTGATTAGGCGGATTGAATATAGGATTACCGAATACGCAATGCGTCATATTCTTAAAATCTCTTATAATTACCATCTAATGACAAGGAATGTATATGAGTGAGATTCAACGGGGTCGATATACTGTAATGCTGTTTTGATGTGGAACAGTAATTATTTCATTTTTCAGATCAATCCTCTGATGTAGGCCCTTCAGAAGAAGATTTTTTCACTCCAATGTCACCTCCAATGTGCAATCAGAATATAGAAAACAGGCAAGATCTCATTCAATATGTGTTATTTTCAACTTTCCAATGCGGATTTGTGATTTCGGTTGAAATTTATGATAGTTCTTTGAGAGTGCCCATAGTAGAGCACATAGACAGATTTGCAATATATCTATTAACGAATGAACTACAGAGAATATTTGGAACCGAACCGAAATAACTTGATTCTCTGGTTTAATTTTTGTAATACTTCATTTAACGTCAGCCGATTTCCGCTTCCAAGGCCAATCACCGACGCTGGTGAGCACACTTTCCCCAACCGGAAGTTTTGCCGAACCCTCTGGAATTCAAACCAAAGTTACGTCCCCTGCGAAAGACGGCATGTCCTCAATATATCTTGTGCTCATTGATATATTGCCTGCGAGCTATGATATGCTATTTTGCTGCAGGTGTATGAGCTTTCGACGCAGTCTTTTCCTGCATGAGGTCACCCATCCAACTACTTACCGCACTTGGCGCTGCTCAACTTCAGATATCGAATGACTGTCAGTCAACCTGAATAGCTGGGCCTGGCCGTGCCCCCTCTGGTATCATTCAATGCGATTCTCTGAAGGCAACTCTGCCCCATTTCAACTGACTCTCCATCTCTGACAGATTCATATGTGAAGGTTCGACTTGAAATAATCCTGTATGTCATGACTAGCATTTATTGTAGATGGAAAATTCGAAGCACAATGGAAATGCCTAATAGACCACGCTTTTTGATTGATTCTAAGAGCTAATCATGAGATTACTCTGTTTAGTTTATCACCTCACATTGCTCTTTCAATTCGTAAATATTCTATCATTTTTCACTGTTGAATATATTCATTCGGTTTTTGAACAGGCTGTAATATCTTTGTTGGGAATAATCTGCATACTCATTTTCAAATCGCATAGTTAACAGACTATAGTGTAGCCGCTGAAAAGATAGAATGATCACGTGAACGGCACGCACTCTTTGAATGTTCATCTCCCCAATGATACAAGTCCGATTTACACCACTCAACAAAAACGTCGCCGCGTCGTTCTCTCATCAACTCTTGGGATGCTTTTTTATAAGTGTTCATTATTACACCTTTTTCCTCTACAGTTGAATGTCTTTTTTTTGATCTTTTTCTTGGGGGTGAAAGAGTGTTTCCATCCATATTATTTAATTACCGTAACACACGTAAATACAAAGCACAAATGAGTACAGTACAGTGTAAACAGTTCTTCATTTATTTCAGTTTAGAAGGCGTGGCTATGCAGGCATTCACTGTTCACGCGTCCTTGAATTCTATCTTTTGAACAGCCCGACTATAGGTATTGATTTCTTTTTTCGTAGTTTTATGGGTTCATAACCTACCACATTATACAAAAATTAAAGTGAATAAGAATCCGTACACAAAATTGGAATCACTCCAATAATTACTTTCGAACAGTACTTAAATTTTCTGTGCATTATTTGCATCCATCAGAGCTTCTTTCAATCCTATGGTAGTCTAGACTGCTGACGATGATTTGAAATGAATGAATCAAAATGTGACTTATGTCACGACCATGTTTGAAACGAGTACGAATGACCCAATTAATTCATGAAAGCTTTTGTATACAGTTCGTAGTAGATTGCCTCATGTGAATAAATATAGGCCTTCATCCTCGAGTTAATTTCAAGGGCTGTTTTCCATTATTACTTGTTCAACATACAAACATCGACCGCCCTAAATGGGTGTTCTGAGACATAAAAACGATTTGTGCTGTTCGAGACGACATTAATTAGTTGAAGCAATAACCAAAAAGCTAGAAAGACGTATCGTATCATCAAACAAAGTGTGAAATCGATTTGGCCACTTGGCCAGGTAAATCGGAAGCCAAGGCGCCATGCCGACGGCGTTTAGAGAGCACCCGCCCCCTGCCTCCCTTAATTAGAACCAAGGATATTAGCGATCACATTTAAATACACTTTTCTACTTTGTCTTAACCGACTTATTTATTGGGAGGTGGTGCTGGGAAACGAACACGTACAAGTTGAAAAGAAATGGACCGCGCTCTGTGGGAATCAAGTAATGGAAAGTAAACGATGGTCCTTTGGCCTGCTGTCGGTTTTTTCAGTGGAAATCACAAGAAACCACGGTACACTTCGAATAGGGTGTATATCGATTATAGGGCATTGCATTTACAATACTGTCGGGTATGCAAGATTTTTCGTGAAAGGAGCCGTTTTCGAGATATTTAGGATATAAAAAAATATTTTTATAGAACTGTAAAGCACTTGCTGACGACAACGCTTGCCAATTGTCAGTTTATAGAAACGATTGCATAGTCACAGTAATTTGCAAAACTCAATATTCATGTGGGACAGAATTTGATCCCAGTCCACTGGCGTGAAAAAAGGCCGTCCTATAGAGATCGGCAATTCCTACTACAGAACTATCAGATGGTGGTGTGAATTTGATTTCCATTTGAAAAAATAGTAGTTGATGCATTGAGTTGACGTCGGAGTTTCTTATGTTGATATTTATTCAAGTGGTATTACTCGATAAAATAAGTTGTCCGGAGTTTGTCCAAAAAAAAAAATGATATTCCAGGAATTCTGTAGAAAAATCTCTTTTCTGTAGACTTCAACACCAACACGCTATATCAAAATATTGATGAACTTGTGGAGAAATTCAATTTGGTAGCCATTATAGTGAACACTTGGTTTATATTCATAGAAAAATATTTCATGAAATCCAAAATTTTTCGACGATATCTTGAGGTGGATATACGTTACCTCCATAAATAGGTCAAGAAAGAAGTTGATAAGAAGAGCTACACAGAAGTTAAAGACTTTCAGACTTTCTTGAAGAGGACAAAAAACGGAGGGTAGAATATTTGAGGAACTGTATCTAATTTGTCTAACGCATAGGTGGGTCAGTGGGGGCTTTTCTGAACCTGAAGGGTGCATTCAAGCGCGAAATGCCTGAGTGTATCCCAGACTGGATCATGGAAGTTGAACATATCCAGAATGGGGCTATGTATTCAACCTAATTTAATCATCATGTCACTCAGTATCATTTTCATCATTCATTTCCTGAATAATCTTTTCATATGCTTAAACACACTCGCAATTTTACAAGACGTTTATCTTTGACCTTATTAACAGGAAACGTTCGAATTTCATGGCTGAATATTTCTGTAACAAGTTGTTAGAAGAAGATCAGTTAGGTTCGTTATATTCTTACAACTCCGCGCATGAGTTATCCGCTTTTCGTGATATTTGCCAAAGGAGTAGTTGTTCTCTGGCGAAAATCAGTATATCAACCATCTGTGTTGGTATAGAATGACTAGCTTGCGAATGGTGGTTCGAAATATCCGTTCATTTCCTTGCTGGTTTTCAACCCACTAGATTCCTTTTCGATGAGTATGCATGATATTTGATTTTCACACAGAGAGAAGATTATTCTTGAAATAGGTTCAATTAATTTTTTTTTAATTTGTTTGTTATTTGACACCCATATGCTCAGTGAGTCTGTTGCGAATGACAGTTTGGAAATAACAAAAGTTGAAAGCCGTATATGAATTTCAGCCTCAATGATTTCCTAGAAGTATTCCATTGGGAAACCTTTCGGGGCAATTTTATCAATTACAATGGTAACATCTCCCCCTATTAATCTCATGAAGGAAACAGAACATTTGGAATGATGATTCAAAAGGAAGGAGATCTCATTAAAAAATACAATTTCATGTCGGCCGTTTTGTCGGTTTCTAGGAAAGTGTTCTTGCACGCAAGTGTATATATCAAGATCTGTCAAATCATTGAAGCACGGCAAAATACTAAAACTTCGAGTGACCGAAAACGAGTCAGTGGCTTCTCATTCAGGAGAAATATTGAAAAATAAAACATTGGACGTGATGCAGCGGACTATGAAAAATAACTGAAATATAACGATCCACAACTGATAAGTATTGGTTCATTTGTCAAATTGGCATTATATTCCTGAGTATGATTACTTCTTTCTGAAGAAAAATTAATTGTTCGCTGAGGTCGTAGGCCAAATTCAACAGAGAAATAGAGGGAGAGAAAGATACATGATGTTTATTGTAAATGAAATGGTATACAAAATATAATGAACAGCAAGTAACGAATGCAACGGTATTCTCAATAACCACTAGGCATTACAGACAGCTGAAACAGAAAAACCAAGCTCGAATACAATTTATGTCATTCATGTTAACGTTACGCCTGCAGGAAAGAGAGGCATTGCAAAATTTTTTACTTTGACATCTGTGAAAATATTTATAATAATGAACAAAATATATCTACTTACAAGTACAAGCAGAAGAGTTGGGATTTGATTGATTTGACAGGTTGTTGAGGATTCGAATCATGTCAGAGGTTGGAAAGTTGTCACTTTCCTACATTTCAACTTTTTAATCAGGTTTTAATCAATTGCTCATTTTTCAAACAGATGAAAAATAGGTATTTCATAAAGTCTCGATCGATTGTACAAATATTGAAAAAATAATTGCGAATAGAAAATTGTTTTCTTATTATTTTTCTAGTAGGTCTTTAGAGAAGACGAAAGAGATGAAAAAAATGAGGAAATGTTGAATAACTGTCTAGAACTTCACTCCTACCAACTATATATGTCGCTTCGGTAAACCAAGTATGGGTATGGTCCGTAAGTAACTAATACCAAGTGGTACTCACCGGCAGTTTTTGATGGGGGTAACACAAGAAACTATAAAATAATGGTTGCTTTCGGAACACATCAGCAAGAAAAATGACTGCATTGGATAATCGCTCGATATTAGCCACTGACTTGGTCGACCTTTGCTAAACCATTTTTCAGGAAACCGTGAACTGAAAGTCACCACTTCCTTTTTAGGAATCACCGTAGCGGTTGGTTTTTTACCATATAACCAAGATTTTGGTTACTCTGACCATACCCTAAGTCCTAGCTTGTCACTACCAAGTGGAAATATAATATCAGAGTAAAAGGAAATGAGTTGTCTATAGAATGATCGTGTTAGAACTGAAAAATAAATGAAGACTGGAATATCTAATAAACCTAGTGACAAAATCATGAGAATTGAGAAAGTTATATATGGATATTTAGTGTAATCTTTTGTATCTCATGAATTTTTCAGTGAACTAGTTCGGATGAATGCGAAGGGTGTAGGAGGTGAACGTATATATTACTGTTTTTTTTTTTGAGAGAGCTTTTGATAATCAGTTCTTTCACCAAGGCAAGAAACACCATTCTGGTAGTAGTGAAAGCATATAAGCATATTGTGTTATCGAAAAGAAGGTGATGTTTTGGGTCTAGCTTAATCTGACTACCATGCGACCCACACAAAACACTTTTTTTTCGAATATCAAATGCTATTTTTCAATTTGGATGTGGAAAATGCATACTCTCGAAATATTAGGCACATGAAATTAGGAAGTGGTTACTTTTGCTGCTTAGACACATCAAGTGCCGAGTAATCTTAATTCTAAAATCAATGAAAAACCGGTAACTTTTGCTTGAAAGTGGTTGACAATGTTCCTTGCTGAATGGTAATGGTTCGGACTTCCATTGTCTATATTTTTAACTCTATTGAAACCTGTTGCTAGGAACGGAAGGATTAAAATACAAATAAAGTGAGAAAAAAATCAAATCAAAATAAAAAATTTTCTGGTCAATGATGAAATTAGGGATTGATTGATCAAAGAAAACACCGTTGTTACGAAAAATCGAGATTTCGAATATGAAATATAAGTAAAAAAAAAATTTTTAAATAACGAAATGAATGAAATAATATTGTGACAAGAAAATTGAGGTATCGAATATGAAATACTAGTCAAAAATGTAAATAAAGAAATTGAATGGAATATTATGAAAAAATGTTGAAACCAAGTTTCAAGCTGAGTTTACTCACGACGTTTCGATTGCTGGTATCCGCAATCGTCTTCGGGTGATGACATTACCATTCACCGGTAACTTTAATGTTCAAATTTCATACACATGGAGTGCAAAGGAAAAAAGCTCCGGGAAAAAATTCTGTCCCAATTACAACACAGAAGTTGGCCAATGAAAGGTTTATTGAGGTGTAATTTCAGTTGTTTCAAATCTAGTTATTATTCGGAAGTTTGTCAGCTCAATGAAAGCAGCTTGCTCACTCTAGCTTATTTTTGATTAGTGAATCATCAACAAGATGAAATGATATTCTTGGCAGTGGATACGTCAGTTGATGAAATCAGTTATGAATCGAAACAAGTCTGTAGCATGCCGCCCTGGACATATTGGTTTTCGAAAATACAGAGAAATTATCGTGACTAATCCTATAATGTCGACTATCAAGCCAAGATTATGAGGGCGTTCTATCTCCTTCATTTTTACAATGGATCCCAGATATTTATAAACATATCTGAAATGGATTGGATTTTTGTCAAAGAAACTATTGAAAATAATAAAGATATGTCTTAATTATTCTCTAAGATTTGTAATTTTATGACTCCATTTGTCACAGTTGGAGTTGCTTTTCAGTGAACTTTGTTGATATTATCTCTAGACTGACGAATATTGCGTTTCGTATCTACTTTTATATCTTTGGTATATGCTTCGATTTCATTGATGCTACATAGTCTCTTATCATATATTGATCTATACAAAATGGGAATTGAAACGACATTCAGTGGAAACGCGTTTAGTGCACGCCTCTGATTCCAGTTTTAGTGTCGCTTGCATGTGTCACGTGTTTGTATAGCAAATAACTCAAGTGTAAATAATGTATTCGATAACTATCAATTATATTCAAGTGGAGATACTCGTGAATTTTCAGTTGAGCCAGAGAATATTCAACTCGTTATTAACTGTGTTGAATAAATTATACCTACTTTGTAGTTCGGATCTGGGTTTTTGACTTGAAAGAATATTTTAAAAGGAATTCCGAATCAACAATACTATCGACAGGGAAGACATTTAGAAATATTCGATTACCTATGCCTGATTGATTCGGCAATTTAAAAAAATCAAGGCATAGACAAGTTCATATCTCATCAGTTCAGACGCTGTTCTCCAAATATTACAGCAGTTTATCTCTGAACTATATGCACCAACTCTTGTACCATAACATATATCTGTCCGTCCATGTCTGACCATTCGTAAAGTGTAGCAAAAGTGTTTTTTTTGAAAGGCAATACTCAACAAACAAGCTCTGCTGGCGTTGCATGAAATTTTATCTCAATAACGGATTAGCTACCAATTCGAGTAACAACTGTTTCTCATCGTTTGATCACCAGTAAGTATTCCATCTGGAGATCCCAAACAAAGCGCTGATAAGATTTTAATGATGGTCAAAGCAGAAATGAGGACATTTATATCGAGGACATTAACTAATTGAAACTTGTTCAACAAACAGTTTGAGATATGTCGTTTTCTCAGAAAAAGTTCAATGTTGCTGGCCCTCATATTCAGTACCTTGATATACATTTAAGCAAATATTGATATTGCTCATTCATTCTATGGTGCAGTTCATTTCATCACTGATGGTCGATCGGTGGTTTGAAGATTTGGCATTTTTTTGAGTCCACTAGGTATTGCTTTTTTATTTATCTGTCGCATAGACATTAAGCTGAAAATATATTCAGAACTAGTTGAGTATTTGGTAGATGGCTGCTTCCACGATCCCTTTTTTATTTGAATAGAGGTGAACATTCGTTATCAATGGATAAGAATCGAAAGAGAATCATCTCAGCCATTTATCACATACGTTATAGTCTATTTCAAGAATAAGATAAAGTGAATTACGTTGAAATATCGCCGTTTTGAATGCGAATTTACTCTACGTCATTCTTGAAATAAATATAAGTATTATATTATACATTACATGAACACATTATGACCATGATACGGTTGGAAATGGTATTTGCTATCTGTGTCGTTAACCAGCCCATAAATAATGTATCTCAACTTACCGGTAATCCTATCAAACATTTTTTTCGAAATAAATTAACCCACGGATAGCTATTAATCGAGTCCTTATCAGACAACAGAGTGATCTTGATGTTTTATCGGTTATTTCAAGAACAATTTTGATATAATGACTGAAAAAAGGAAATAAGCAATCTAGACGGACGGGCAGCTGTCGTTAACGAAGTTTGTGGTGTTGGGAAGTCATTCGGAATATATGTTCACTGTTTTGGTTCATTCTACTTTAAAAATCATTCGAGTGTTATGGTTGTTGATAATTTCGGTTTAGATTGTGATTCAGTGTAAACTGATTGATACAAAGTGAATATTTGTCAAACTAGGTTTCAATAACCTGATTCCCTCATAGTTAAATGAAGGCACTATAAAGTTATCATAATGAAAAAATCTTTACAACCCAAACAGGTTCTGGACTGACAATATCGTATATCACGAAAAATCACAAGTGAGCGGGAGTAAGAGCAGCACAGAAGTATGAAAATAATTGAAATTTCAGCTTAGGAAGCCAGTAAATATCGAATTTCCTCCCCTCCTTCGGTCAGAAACTATCCCAAAAAAATTGAAATAAAGAATAATGAAAAATAAGGCTATATAATCTTATTCGAATACAAACGATGACGACTCACCTTATCTATAGGTATTGTGTTACATACGATTGCAGAACTCAAGGAAAACAACGATAATCTATGAACTCATAAGGCAAGGGCTGCAATGGGAGATCATGACCCCTACCTTTCTCCTCAAAATCTCATCACTCATAATGTTCTCTTCGTACTCTTCACGCTTTCAATATTGAGAAAACGTATCACAGCGCGAATTTCACAGTAGGCATCATCTTCAATCAAATTTGAAAACGTTCTGTTAAACTTCGACTTGTGCCGGTTATTAAGAGACCCCACACGTATAAGGATTCAGTATCGCTTTTAAATGTGATGTGTATCCGTAAAGGGAAGGAAATAGGAGATTGTGGGACAATTGACTGCGATGTCGAAAAACATTTTCAATAGTAAATGTGACTTCACGCTGAGGTCTCAATCTGCCTACCCCCCAGGTCTCGTCACGAGTTGCAGGGAGTTCAAGAAGGCGAATAACGTTAGGTATTTGTGGGTGAGACACGGAAACATTCGAATAAGGCAAGAGGAGAACTCGAGGGTACATGTCAAAGATTCTGTCACTAGTCTGAATGATGTGCACTGACTATAAGGTAAAGAAATTCGATTTGTTTTATCAAAATGTTCAAGGATTGGCCACAAAAATTAATGATTGTTTCCTAAATATAAGTACCTACCTCCGATTATGATGTCATAGCTTTGACGGAAACGTGTCTAACCCTAATAGTATATGATCATGAAATTATAAATGAAAGATATCCAATTCACAGAAAAGACGGAGATCTTATTAGTACGGGAAAACAAACAGGTGAGGGAGTGCTATTTGCCGTCAAATCAGACTTTGATAGTCGACTGATTTCATTCTCCTGCAACATGCCAGATATCGAAGATCTGTGGGTGAAAATTGAGTTGAAAAACAATACACTATATTTTTGTTGTGTCTATATACCACCCGGATCTCCATTTCGGTTTTGGAAAAAATGTATAATCTTTTTCACGAGGTTAATTGGGATGAAACGACTACTGGTGAAGATGTGAACGTTATATTAGGTATTTTCTATGAATATGTTTATGAAATTTTCGATGGGTGTGTTCCCAAAGCTAAATATAAAAAAAGAACTTTTCCTCCTTGATTCACTCGAAACATAATATCAGATCTTAGGATCAAGATTATTCCAGGTGACAGGTGAAAAAAACTAAGAATGAAAGTTGAAGACAGCAATTTGTGAGTTTAAGATTCAAAATTAAACGTGATTTAAGGAAGGCACAGTTAAAGTACGTTCAATCTTTTGAAGGTTGTATGAAAGGAGAACACATACAATTTTGGAAATATGTGAAATCTGTCGATTAAATTCTGACAATGTGAGTGGCGCAATTATTTTCAACGGCACTTCCACCACAGATAATACCGAAACAGCGAATGTATTCGCAGATTATTTCAAAAATGCAAATTCTCCCGATAGGAATAAATTTGATACGGATAATTTAGAGATCAATCGAAATATCATGAATACTTTTCGAATGAAAGCCATATCTGATGAAGAAATATTGGCTGCCATAGCACGTTTGAAACCCAAAATGTCACTAAGACCAGATAATAATCCAACATTCATAATAAAAGGATACGCTGATTTTCTCTCAAAGTCCCTGAAAATTGTATTCAATCCTATAATCAATATCAGGGTATAACCAGAATCATGGAAACAAACAAAGTTCCCCCATTATCAAAAATGGTGATAAAAATCAGATAATGAATCATAGTCCTGTTTCGTTAATTTATGTACCCAGTAAGATGATTGAGTCAATTTTATATCTGAAAATGGTAGAATTCGTTGGATCTCATCTATCGAATAATCAACATCACATCAAAGAAATAGACAGTAACCAATCTTATTTAAATTTCTCGAATCAATATATATATATATATATATATATATATATATATATATATATATATATACATATATATAAAGTTACTGGCAATCTAATTATCTAATTGAAATCATCACATCTCTATTTGCTCTCCCTAAAGCTAACACTAATCATGGCAAAAATGCACCTCTCTATAGATTGTGCAAAAGTTATGAACTATTAAGAGCCCATCATTATATCAAAAAGCCCTTCTTTTTTCAGAAACAAAATATTGTCGCGATATGACAGATTGGTAACTTAGAAATGAGCAAATAAAACGAAAGAAAAACATTCTAATCGAGGCAAAAACGCACCTCTCTACAAACTATGTCAGGTTAGAATCAATTTTGATAAAAATTGCATAGAAGATTATATTCACTCTAAGAAACTTAAACTGATAGAGTAATATTTTATAGTATTGTTCATATCAATTATGTTAATTAGGTTTTGTAGCTCACTGAATTCAATAACAGTTGAAATCGTAATCGATAAATGGAATGTATTTCTGTAGATTACATATAAATAAAATAAATGAATTATTCGCAGTCTTTTTGATAATAATTGTAACATTCGTTAATATACCCCCTGTATGGTGTGATATTTCCATTTTTATAGTGAGTTGTTCAGTTGTTGATGTTACTTTTTAACAATAGAATATATTGAAAGTGTCTTTTCCCCAGTGAAACCTAAAAAGTCAATTCCCTGCAGATAATTTCAACAGGTTGTGGGTCCAGCTACTTGCCATTAAAAAATCAACAGGGAAGATAGTATACTGAAAATAAATCTAAAACCGAAGTTATAAGTGACAGCTGAAAACCCAAGTGAAAACCAAAAGACAATGGCTACCACACTTTATGATGTCAATCAAATAGAAAAGCTGAGAGATATAGAAACGTTCCAGATTTGAAAAATCCTAGTAGTCATATTGTTTAGAGCTCATGGTTTGAATAAAATTGTGACTGACGAAAAAGCATTTCCATCTCTCACTATAGATGAAGAAAAAGTTAATTGGTTTCCGAAAGGTGGACGAGCGCAGAAGGCAATCACCACGTCAATTGACAAAAGGATTCTCATAAACATTCTTACAAGTGAAATTTCCAAGAACATGTTTGAGAAACTATTTTTGATATATTAGGAGGACAAACGACACGAAAAGTGTAGTTTGCTATATGTGTTCTCCAATTTTGAATTTGAAAAGGGCACAGATATTTACATGCACATAAGTGAATTGGGAAATTCAGTGTATCGACTAGAAGCATCAAATCAGAAAATTGATAACGAATTAGTCATATTTAAAATAAAAAATGAAAATTGAAATAAATTTGAAATTTCATCAACTCTAATCCGAGAATACAAGTATTTTTGCACTGCTTGGGACTCCACAGAAAGAAGTAGAAAAAGATTAACAAGATTCACTGCTGGAATAATCTTCGAAGAAATGTGATTAAGAACACCAATAGATGAAGAAGCAGTAGAGTTAAAATAGGATGGAATAAGATCTATGGGATCTATGGACCAAAAAGATCCAATTTGGATGATGAAACAGACAAAAAGTGCTTCCATTGTGGAAACAACGGACATTTCGTCAAAAATTGTCTAGATAAAATCCAGCGCAATAAACAATTCCCGTTCTGTAAAACGACGAATCATTCTAAGAAGAATTTTTATTTTCGTTAAAAGAATACAAAGCTACTAAAGTGCTATTTGTGACAAATGAAAATTTCGTAGAAAACAGTAATTTCATTGTAGACCCCGGATGATCTCCACATATAACACATAATAAAGAGCTGATTGAATTTTTTGAAAATATATAATCGAACATAATCGTTGCGAAGATGAAGAAGTCGATGAGAGCTCAAGGAAGAGGCGTCATCAAAATCAAAAATTGCATACTCAATGAAGTTTTGTAAGTACCGGATTTGACCAACAATCGACTATCTGTTCATGCAATAACTGAAAATGGAGAAAAACATTATCACTAACGATAATCGGAGGAATTCGGAGAAACGTCAGCTCGACATTTCTAAAGCGTTTGATTGAGTTTGGCATTAACGTCTCCTTTCTCAATTGCCGTCTTAAGGTTTGCCACCTCAGTTATGTGCTTTGTTGAAGAGTTCATTGTCTGATAGGTCTCTGTATGTGGTTGTTGATGGAATATGCAGGTGTTCCACAGGGTTCAGTTTTTCCGTACAGAAAAGTTATTGAAAGTTTACTTTACCGTATGCATAAAACTCGAACAGATATAGGTTTCTCAGTTAGTTTTGTATCCAAAAAATGTAGGATGTTTTCAAATTGAAACAAATAATGAGGTACTCAATAGGTACCAAAGCATATAGTGATTCTGAATTTTCCGGCGATTTGGATTCAAGAAAAAGCACTATACGGGATTCGTCATCATGTTTTGTGGTGGACCAGTATCTTGGTGTCCTAGACGATAGCCAATCGTAGCTTCATCTACAATTGAGGTTGAATTTATTTCAGCAGCAGAATGTACCAAAGATCTATTGTACACGAGAATTGTCATAAAAGAGTTCCATAAAGCTTAATTTAGAATGGCCAGTTCAATAGGCGTAGCAGACACATTGATGTTAGGTATCACTTCATCAACAAAAAAGTGAGAAAAGGTGTTATCAACTTGGACTACTGCTGTTCTGAGAATCAAGTTGGTGATGCACCAAGCCCTTGAGAAAACAAATTTTTCAACCATCAACAACTTCTGGTGAAGAATATGTGATAATTAGTAAAATATGTTGAGAATAATTATCACGTTTGTTAACATACACTCTGTATGGTGTGATATTTCCATTTCCATAATGAGTTGTTCAGTTCCTAATGTTACTTCTTCACCAAATAATATATTGAAACTGTATTTCCTGATTCATGAAAGAATCTCCAGTGAAACCTAAAAATGTAAATTTCCTAAACCTAATTTCAACATTCCTTCGAGTTGCCATTCTGCCGAGTCGAGGTGAAATACAACTCAAATCTTTGAGACTGGGAATATTTCCTGAAACCTGGAAAATTGCTAATGCAATTCCGTTTTCAAAAAAAAAAAGAGAAAAGATATGCATTTTAGTATAACTACTGCTCTTCGGGCTTGAAGGCCGTCGTTCTTTGGAATTTCTTCCTGACGTTTCGCTAGCGCGAGTGGCCAGCTTCTTCAGAGGCTTATTCATCTCCGATGACTAAACAGTTCGATTTCTCAAGGCGTATTTATATTGATGCAGGTAGTCTGGAGTCTTAATTACTTCTGTCGGGGAATAATCATTATTATTAGTTGCCGCACTACCTGCTGCAGGTAGCAGGTAGTGCGGCAACCAACTAATAATGATGATTATTCCCCGACAGAAGTAATTAAGACTCCAGACTACCTGCATCAATATAAATACGCCTTGAGAAATCGAACTGTTTAGTCATCGGAGATGAATAAGCCTCTGAAGAAGCTGGCCACTCGCGCTAGCGAAACGTCAGGAAGAAATTCCAAAGAACGACGGCCTTCAAGCCTGAAGAGCAGTAGTTATACTAATAACCTCGGCCGCGAAAGCCTCAACCATTTTGTCAGATATGCATTTTACCTACATTCACATTATTCGTTGAAATAATTTCTCTACAAACAATACTTGGAATTGTACAAAATTTTGCCAGTACAACTACAATCTGGTTTCCGCCCAACACATGGTGCACACACACAGCCTTATTGAAAGTGATTAGTGAAAGTAGTTATTCTGATAAATCGGTACCATCGATCTTAAGTCTTCTGGATCGAAGCAAAGCATTCGATTCAGTTAATTTCGGGTTACTTCTTGCAAAATGGTTTCCGGTAGGGGTTTGGATTTGATGAGTAGTTATATTCGTGGTCGACCACAAAGAGAATCCTTGATGAAAACTCATTGTGTTCTTCTTCTTGGGCCATGATTATTTTCAATATTTATTTTCGACTCTCTATCGGCCCTGAATTCAACTGGAGCTCACCTTTATGCCCACGATTCTCAGTTATATTCATCTTGTGATCTGTCTGAAATAGATTTTTGTATAAATAATATAAATGAGGATCTCTAAAACACCAAGATTTATTCTGTGAAGCATGGCCCATGCATCAATCCGAATAGAAGTGTTACAATCTGACTAAACGAGGAGTTTGGAACCTTTGGTGTGAAAGTTGAAAACTCTTCCTGGAGATCAATTACGCTAACACCAAACTGATATTTTTGCACTCGACGCGCGTTTCTCTAACAAGGTTAGTATCTTCAGGAGAAGAAAATTGATACTATCAATGGTATGCCGTGGTGTCATGTCTGTTTAAAAAAAGTAGGTATGTAATATGTTGCATCGGAGTCAGTTCACCTTTGCAAACTGACTGTAATGCAGGTGTTCCTCTGTTGAAAGTAAATGAAAATAGAAACAGCAACAATTGTTTCGGTTATTGAAAAACTTCGATGTTGAATTGTCAGTTAGAAAATTGCTGGATGAAGAAAATCATTGGTATGCCGTGGTGTCGTGTCTGAACGGGTTTAAAGAAAATACAGGTATGTAATATGTTGCATCGGAGTCAGTTCACTGAGAATACAATGACCTCCGTCTCGCAAATATCCTCTAATCTGATAATTATTATTATTGGCGAATGTTAATTGATACATACAAATAAGCATCTTGTCAAAGAAAAAACACTATGTCAGATTACCAACTTGAAAACAGAAAAAATGTTTACAAGTATGTCCATTTCGATAAATGTTGCATATATGATGTGTCACAACGAATTCATGCAGGAAATAAGAAAGAAATATCAGTAAGGATACCCGCCCTGACATCTATCTGTCACATTCGATCTGAAACTCGCCCTTGTTTCTGTCAGGAGAGTAGTTCTTTTCTCACATTATTCAAATCACTGATATTTTCGATATGTCTCAGCAGTCTTTTTTCCAATTTTAGACAATCAATATTCTCCATATGGGTTTTTGTTATTCACTCATTATCAGTATCATGTTTTTGTTTTTTATTAGTCTTATTGACTATAACTTTTCGTGCACTTCACACATATAACATCAACAGCCAGGAGATAATCTCAATGAGGTATAGTTAGAATCCACGATTTACTAGCCATAAGTATATGATCATAAACTTGTTTCGTTCTGAGAGCTTCAGCTGAAACTTATTCAGATAACCGGCATGTTTACCTCATCGGTCAATACTTCTGGAATCGCGGTGGATTGTTGGTCTGCATTCATTTGTATTAGTATAATGATTCATTTTCATTCATTAAGTAGATATTATATATACATACACATATACACACACACATCACTGAAATCACCTTTATTAATCAAACGTGCATTGGTGAGATATAAAAGTCGATTACCAATCCCAGTGAAACATATTCCATATTTCACACATTGAGATCGAACGTGTCTGGCATTGGTAAAATATGAAATCAACGAAATCTACCACCCAGTAAGACATACGTCAATTACTGATATCATCCATAATATTATTAGCGAAGAAACTGTCTAGTGTCACCTTTTTGATTCGACGTTTGAGAGATATTGTCAGTGTGTATGTCCTAAAATCATGTTAATATGGTTTATTCTATAGGCATTCGTCTTACGGTATTCCTCTTTGGGGTGATTCGTGTCACTCTAGTAAAGCATTTATTCTTCAAAAGAGAGTAATCAGAATAATGGCAGGAGTTCATCATCGTGAACATTGCCGCCCTCTTTTCATCAAATATCAAATCATGCCTCTCCATTGTACAGACTCCAGATATCGATAAAGAATTCTCTGAACATACATTTATATAACAAACTACCTTTCAGAATTAAAAATTTGGCTTTCATTCAATTTGAAGTAAAAATCAAAAATTTTCTGTTGAAAAATTGTTTTTATAGTGTCAATGAGTATCTTGTTTCAAACAAGAATGAATTTGAATCTATGTGATGGACACTGCACACCTGAATATTCATTCCCAATCAGTTACTATTTTGTCTATAATTATTTACTCTGTGTTTTACATTTTATCTGTTTTGCTCTTGACGTTCTACTATTACATTGTATATTGTAGTGAAATAAATACTTCTACTTCTACTCCTATTGATCAAACGTGACAGGCATTGCTGACGTATAAAAAAAAATCAACAATCGCAGTAAGACATACGCCAATTGCTACGTGTTTTTTTAATTTTTTTTATTTTTCGTACATTTTGATCAAACGTGCCTGGCAGTGGAAATATATGGAAATCAAATACCAATCAGTGAGACATACGTCAGTTACTGCATTTTTTACGTCCATTGTTCAGTAAGACACTGGCATTTGTTGTTTTTTCCATTTTCCATACAACTCTATGAAACCTGCCTGGCAGTGGTAAGATATGAAAATCAATAACCAATCAGTAAGAGATACGTCAATTACTGCTGTTGTTTTTTTTTATATCAACATTGATCAAATATGCCAGGCGGTTGGTAAGACATGAAAATCGATTACCAATCAGTAAGACATACGTCAATTACTGCTGTTGTTTCTTCCTCTACATTGATCAAACGTGCCAGGCGTTTGGTAAGATATAAAAATCAATTACCAAACTCAGTAAGACATTCGTCAATTACTCTGGCGGTTGTTGTTTCTTCCATTTTCCATACATCTTGATTTAATGTGCCTGGCAGTGGTGAGATATAAAAATCAATTACCAATCAGTAAGACATACGTCAATTACTGCTGTTGTTTCTTCCTCTACATTAATTAAACGTGCCAGGCGTTTGGTAAGATATAAAAATCAATTACCACACTCAGTAAGATATCCGTCAATTACTCTGGCCTGTGTTGTTTATTCCATTGTCCATACTTCTTGATCAAACATGCCTGGCAGTGGTAAGATCTGAAAAAATCAATTACCAATCAGTAAGACGTACGTTACTTACTGCTTTTGTTTCGTCTTCCACTATCTCGTTATCTCTCGACAAATTCACATTCGAATCATTTGCCTGCAAAACCATGTTTGGTTCGTATAAAAATCATTGTTCAAAAGTTCCACTCGATTCCAGATTTCGAGTTTTGTCGCAGTAAACAATATAATCCCTGTACACCGTCGTCATTTGAATTGGTTTCACGAATTTAAATGCTGGTTAGCACAAATTTTAGCAATGAGTATTGGAATGAGGGTGGTGGACGAGGTATCAGTTTTTATCAGTTTTTTTTGAGAATTTCTTTATATTTTGTGCTGGTTAGCATGAGTCACGGCTTACTACTGAGTGTTATAATCATGGAGGGCAACAGCGAAGAATAATTTCATTTCTGATTTCATCCTCTGCTAGTAAAAGTGTATTGTGATATTATTTTCCTGTATTGCTATTGAGTACATGAGTATGTACTGTTAACTACTATTATCATGTTGGAGGTGTGGAAGATAGCTCCAGCTTACCCCTTTTTTTGTGTATAACTTATGCACAATAATCTATTATTATTGATCAACGAAACAAATATCACTATCAGAAATATGTGTATTTCAAGTGATATATATATATATATATATATATATATATATATATATATATATATATATATATATATATATATATATATATATATATAATACCTGGATGGGCAGGATACAACCTTAGAGAGCGGCTGACGATATAATCATCAATAATATCGGACCTAGTCGGATAATAACTGGAGAGAATCATTATAAATACCAGTTTCCATGGAGAACAGACAATTGAAGTCTTTGCTTACTCTTGCTTGGTTACTTCGTAAGGGGAGTGATTGACCAGGACGGTATGGACAGATATTCGTCTCACAGTTCTTGAGAATGAATTCAAAATGGAATTCGAAACGTCGAACAAATCAGAAGATACCTAACGGATAAAAACCCAGAAAATTCATCTTGCATATATATATATATATATATATATATTTTCACACCTTCGGACACCGTAGGGATGAAACAAAATTTCAATGAAATGAAGAATAACCGAGAATAACAATGCATCTGGATGAGATGACTCATCTATAAAAAAAATTCACATCTCCACGACCCCGCTGTTACAGTACTGGTTGAGTCAGTGAATTTCTCATTTGCCATAGGAATTTTTCCAGCATGTTTAAAAAACGCAATAATGATTCCATTATATAAGGAGATGATACTGATAAACCCGCAAATTTTAGACCTACTTCCCCAAATAGCACAAGTACGTCCAGTGGACGTACTGCATATGTACGGTGAGGATGCATTGTACGTATTTAGGACGTACTTTTGTCTCCGACAGACGTACATAAGACCTCCCTGCGACTTACCGTTTCCGCATAGTCGGTAATCCCAGGTACGTACTTTTCTAGTCCAGACAGGACCTGAAATGTACAGAACGGGGAACTGTTTGGGACATTCCGAAAACGTACATTTTCCATTCTATATGCGCTATCCCAAGTAGAAAAAACATATTTGACCAATATTGGTTCAATATTACGGGAATATTAACCTTATATTGTAGATGATATCAATAGTGGCCACAAAAAAATGTGAACATTCGGCGATATTAGATCAATATTCGAAAAAAACGTAATGATATATCATTTGATATTTATTGATGAATCTAAGTTTTCATATTCGGGATTATTCATTTCTTTTTTACCAAATAGTCAAGTTGGAAATTTTACTCATTCACGTGTACTAACCATCTAACCTCTAACCGAATACTTACCTGGAAAAAGACCTGGCTGCTGCGGGGCTTGAACTCTCGACCTTTTCTATGGAGATATTATTGTCGAACACTGTTACGCTCTACGGCACGGAGACTTGTTTTTAAGAAGGAGTTGAGTGCTATAGATGTGATGACTTCAAGTTAGTTTTGTTCGAGATATTATTAAAATTTTAGAAAGTTCAGTAACAATGAAAATATATTCGAAAAAACACTAAAGGATCACTGTCTCATGTGATGGCGGTTTTGGAATATCAAACTTGCTGTGCAAAAAACTCTGTATGTAATTTTCTGGTATTTAAATTCACCACATGTCGATGTTTCAATTTTTCCAAATTTTTTTAGGAATAATTCATTATGAATATTGCATTACCAATATTGACATATGTTTGAATACACTAAGTGATCACTCTCAAAATCCCAATACCCCTTGAACCGAAAGGGACCCAATACGTACGTTCTCGGGAGGTCCAAACAGTATGTACATACTAACAGAAATGTAGAAAATGAAAGGAACCCAATCCGTACGTACTTGGGAGGTCCAAACAGTATGTACAAAAAAGTACGTCAACGAGACGTCCAGATAGTATGTACATACGATTTCCAAAAATGTACGTCATTACTATTATGTCCTGCGAACGTTTCGAAATATACGTATCTGAAAGGGACTCAATATGTACGCACCTGGAAGGTCCAAATAGTACGAACATAGTTCTTCCAATCATGTACGTAAATGATACGTCTGAGCAGTACGTACATGGGATTCAGAAAAAAACACGTCATTGTTATGTCCCTAATTCATTCCGAAAAGTACGTACCTGAAGAGGAGTTAATGTAAACGTATCAGGGACACTTAATAAAGTACGTACATAGTACTTCCAAGCATGTACGTTTTTATTACATTCCGATTGGAACGGGACCAAGTATGTACCTACATGGGACGTCTAACCAGTATATACATGGTACATCCGGTAATGTACGTTCTTCGAATGTCTCCTATACGTCCCGGGACGTATCGACGTAACTAGGACATAAATGGTTCGTCTTCAGGACGTCGTGCGCTATTTGGGTCAATGTTATCAACACTATCAAAAATAATAGAGAAACTCGTGAAAAACAGAATAATGGCTTTTCTGAATGAGCACAACACTATTAATTTTACTCAATTCAGAATTCAAGGGAGAAGGGAATATTGCAATTTTTTTGTCCGCATGTTTTTGGATCTCTATTGCCTCGCGTACCAGTCGGCTATGGTAACCCTGGTTGGGGGCAAGTTTCGCATTTTCGAGCATAATCCTGTGGTCACCCTCACTCAGTGCGTGTTCCGCCACCGCCGATTTGCCCCAGCCTGCAGTTCCTTTGATGCTCTTTGAGCCTTGTACCCATGGATCTTTTCGTGGTACCGATGTAAACCTCCCCACAGGTGCACGGTTTGCGATAAACCCCTGCCGCTGACAGTGGTTCTCTTTTGTCTTTAGCTGACTTGAGGCTTTGTCGGATCTTCTTGGTCGGCTTGGAAACCGTTTTTATGTTATATTTTCCCAAGAGTTTTCCAATTCTGTCAGTGACCCTCGAGATATATGGCAGATATGCATTCGCAATTACCTGAGAGTCCTCCCTGTTATGAACCGTGGGACTCTTCGGTTTCATGGCCCTGTTGATCTCAGATACACTGTATCCATTTGACCTCAAGGTCACTTGGAGATGTTCCAGTTCCTGCTGTAGATGAGAGGTTTATTTATCTAGACTGACTCGAAGCGTATCTCTTCAAAGCAACTCATCACACAAATTAGAAATTAAATGGAGGGTATCTCAGGGGCCAATTCTGGGACCCACCCTTTTCTGAATTTATATTAATGATCTAGTCTCAATTGATATATCCGGAAAGTTCACTCAATTTGCAGAAGACACCACAATACTGTGCCATGGTAAAAATGGCTCACATCTACGTCGAATGATTGACACTGATAATAGTTGAGTCAAAGATTGGTGTGATACTGATAAGCTAGCTTTCGATATAACAAAAAATTACATTGAAACTCTTCCTAGCAATCAATTACCCTAACACCAAACTGATATTTTTGCACTCGACGGGCGATTCGCTAACAAGGTTAGCATCTTCAGAAGAGGAAAATTGATTCCGGTGTTTTTCGGTCCGATATGGACTTTGTTTGTTACTGCTAATTATTCTAATTAATTTCCCGATGATGAACTAATGCAGTCACTACCTGCAGAGTTTGTTGGTCCGTCATCTGAAATTATTGATTATTCTGATTACTTTGTCAACAATAGATTGAAAAGAGGGACTGAAAGGGATAGGTCCCTTGTCACCATTTGAGCTGTTTTTACATTTTGCTATTTTTGGACTCCCACATGCATCGAGTAGTCTTGTGTCAAGCACATGCTTCGAGTAGTCTTGTGTCAAGCACATTCTTGATCAGTTCAAGATTGCTTTCGACAATTTTGTGGTCATTGTCTAGAACGTGTTGGCGACACTGAATTTTTCCACCCATCCGTATTTCATGCTTGTAAAATTCTCCTTGAAACGGGTTTTAATAGCTCATAGGCTCTGGCCGATGTATTTGTTGTTGCAATATTGACAAGTGATTTCGTAAATTCCTGACTTCTCTGAGTTTTTTAATTTATCTTCTGGGTTACCAAGAAGCTGTTGTAATTTGGAAGATGTTTCATATACACCTTTCATATTCCTTCTTCATCGAATATCTGTTGAAATCATCTTAGTGTGTTGAGGTTCATACGGGATCACTATAAACCTTTCATTTCTCAAACATTTTTGAAAAGTCGAAGATTTACCAAGTGTTTTCCTGAATTCACATGGACAAGGAAATAGCAGTGCCGCCATTTTATGTTGTGGACAATGATTCCAGCCATTTGGAATGTAGTTCGTGTCTTTCCTGTAAATGTCAAATTCTATTTCATTCTGTTCGTTCCTTATAACCAATATATCAAAAAATGGCTACTTTTGATCTTTTTTTAATTCGTACGTGAATTTCATACTCTTACTTCTGCTGTACAAATTGAGACAAGGGGTTACCCATGGCCGTCCCTTCGTGCCGTGCATAATAGTAGCCATTATATCGAAAACAATTTTGGTCCATACAAAGCTTGGTGTGTTGTATGTACTCTTCATCAGTGTCATTTGCCAAGTTATTCGATTTGAGAAGATCCTTCAAACACTCTAAAATTTGTGGTATTGGGACTCTTGGAAATAAAGAACTTACATCGAATGAAACTAATGTTTCGTCCCCTTCTAATTTAATATCTTTAATTTTTTTCATGGATTCTTGTGAATTTTCAACATTCACATCGGTTGGGCCGATGGGGAGATTTTCAAATTTTTTCGTCAACCATTTAGCAATATTATATGAGGGCGAATTCATTCGACTATTGTTCGCATAGATTTTCCAAGTTTATGTGTTTTTGGTATACAATATATCTTTGGGACTATGTGATAGGGAAGTTGTAGTCTCCTGTTCGAAATCGGTGTGATCAGTGTCTTGCAGTTTTTCAATGTTGTTTTTACGTTAGCGATCATCTTGGGCAACGGGTTTCGTGGTAACTTCTGATACGGACCACCTTTGATCAAGTTATCAACTCTCTCAGAGTAATCTTCTCTATCTGAAATCATCACTTTGTGGTATAAAATAATTCAATCACCTGCTGAACGAGATTAAAATTTTGAAAGGTATGAAAGAATTCAAACAGTCCGTAACTAATCTTCTACTGACGAATGCTTTCTATTCATTAGATGAATTCTACTGCCAGAACTTTTAATGTTGTGGAGTTCGACCATTTCTGACAGTCCAAGTTATACATTGTTGTTCAATTTGATGTGTTTCAGTGATATTCATTTATTATTTATATTGAACTTGTATTTTCTACTCACACATGTTGCTGTCTATTGTAATTTTTATTTTATTTTTATCAGTTTTCATTAACAGTTTTTTTTTACCAGACTGTCGTATCGACAGATATTCAATGATGATAATTGTTTTCTTGTTTTTAATTGTAATGGACTTGTTGAACAGAATTACGTTATTAGACAATAAAGTATATTTGATTTGATTAGACCCTTGTGACAAGATGAATAGTACCTTGCATCTACAGCAACCAAGTCCGTCTCGTGTTGAAGGTGCCCTATTATCTGCCGACCTCATTCATCAGAGCGTTTGTTGGCTGCTTTCAAACTCTTGTCTTCCATCGATTATCTTCCTACCCGGTGGATGGAATCTTGATCCGATAACTTTTTTTTCATTTGGTTGCTGAGGAAATTGAGGGTAATTTCTTCAGTGAACAGAAAACGTTGGGTTTCAAAATCAAAGCGCGGATGGCTCGTGCGCCTTGCCGTCGACGCCACTGAAGTTTTTTCACGAGATACACAGCGATTAATTTTTCATTATTATAATTCTTCTGGCTTGCGGCATAAACAATAACTGATGGTAAATCTCTCAGAATGCACGTGTGTTCACGATTTCCCTGTTTCACACTGGATTCCAGAAGAGTCTGGACACCTTTCTTCGCTACAACTTGATCACCTACTTTGAAACTCAGATCACAAATGAAACGAACATCAGCCCTGGAATTTGCCATCACCAAACTAATATTATTTTCACTTTGGGTTCGCCATTTATATAATTCACAATATAAGATAGTGTGACCTGTAGAGTTTTTTGGTCGGATAAGTACTACTACTTATTCCAATTATTTGAAAACAGAAGGGTGGTTATTGCACTACCTCATCTTGTAAACTATATAAATAGTTCATCCCAATAATAAATACAATGTTATTCATTTTTACGAAATTAACCGAAAAAAGATTGAGTTGTATCTTGCACTCTTTAGACTTATGAAAAATAATGTGGAAACAAAAATTGTAGGGAGTTATATCTTCTTCATTTTTGTATGAGAAATTTTTGTCGTGGGATCAACCGGCGGTTCAAGATGGCGGTTCGCGCTCCTCCTTCCCGAAGTCGAAAACTTGTTCTCAAATTGGTATACTCTTATGAACCGATTGGTTCATTTGGTGATTTATTAACAATTCATTGTATGAATTTTACTAGACAGTTTTTAAAACTGTTACACGTATTCCACTATACAATAGCTTATAGCTTCTTCAGACGTGCTAGTAGGACTATAATGTATAGGACATGTAGCAGTTTCGTCAATTGTCCAGTGAAAATCACACAATGAAGTGTTATTCGATAATGTTATCATATATTGTGATACACTACCCGCCCATTTCACCAGTCGAATGATTTATATTAGAGGGTTTATATGGGTATTTTTTTCACGAAATTATAAAAGTAATTTGTAGATAAATGAATTTTCGGTTTCTTTAGAGATTGAATGCGTATTTGTGTAACAAATCCTCGAACTGAATAATGAATAGGTAGAGCAGAATTTAAGTATAGGTAGATATGATTATCACTTCTTGCAGTGAAATATATGATATAGGTGTCACTGAATTTTCAACAAATTATTTTGATTTTGAAAAAAAAGAAGAGATATTGGGTATGCGAGAAGCAGAAAGGGTATGACTCTCTGCATGCTGTACGGAGAGAAGTGGTAACCGCGAATAAACTTCACGTGGCTTTATTATAATTTATGGCACGCCTGTAATTATTTATTCATTTTACTTCAAAGGATATCCCAATACATTTCCGCCTAGACACGTTCGATCATTCTGAATGTGGATCATTCGAATTGAATGAAACGACAAACGAAACACTTCATGGCATTTCAGCGAAACACCTTCCATTTCAAAACGGAGCTGCAACATTTTTTGTGGCAAATAAAACAAAGCATCCAACAACATGCATGTTCGAAGAAACAATTATTTTAATTCTCGAGGTCGTTTTCAATCACGCCATACATTGCCTTTTAACAGTTTTAATGATGTTTGCTGTATTTATTCGTTTGTTTTTTGGACTTTGCTTCACTAATATATCACTTCATTAGAAATGAATTCGAATGATAAGCTTCGAAATCTTCCTTCTCATCATCATCCATCCTTGAAATGTCCAATCCGTACAAGGCTTGGGACTTCATTATCTTACATTTTTATCACATCATATCAAACCCATTGAAAAATCACAGAATTTTCATTATACCAAGTTCATTGAACCAGCATGAGAGGGCTCATCCATACTGTAAAGGAGAAGTCAACTGCACTCTTATTGGACTGCAAGTTCTACGCAATACAAATAGAATCGGTAAAGGTTGATGAATTTTTTTTTTTTTCGTTACAATTAGATGAGATATATCGCTATATATTGTTCCTAGGAATGGAACAAAAAGATTGTTCATTGGAGTGTATGATGAATCGATATGTAGATTGTTCAATAAATTCGATATGGGATCAATACATGTCTGTTCCGAATATACCTAGAAAGTGAGAGACCAAGACTGTTATATCAGCTTTTACTATTCCAGACCAAAGCCATTGGCATAGTGGAACAAAGTATATTGGCTAATAAACTCTCTCCAGGTGTGATCAATAGAGGAGTAAGGAGTACCTGGTTACAAAAAAAAGTATCATCTGGTGAAACATGGATTTTGGAATTGAAAGTAAAGATGCTTTGACTGAATATTCGTGAAACTAAATTGTATACCAACTTGAATTTTCAAACACAACTGTATTTCAACTTCAACTTTGAACATAATGTTCAAGTTTTGTTTCAATGAATGGTACCTTTCAGAGTCTAGGAGGGAGGCGCCACCCCCTGCCCATAGGTATGAGCCCTCATGTTGAGAACCGTATTCAACCATATATTGGAAAGCAAGTCGTTGTGAAATTATTGATAACAAGGTCTACAGGACATTTGAATCAAAAATTTTCGTTCAGCATCGTGTTGAGAGTCCTGCCTGAAAATAATTTTGATTTATTTGAAGGTTGGTGAGATTAGAAAAATAAATTGTGAAATTACGATATTGCTTGTGATAACTTATAGTAATAGAAAATAGAACTATTGCATATTTCTTCACGTTTATGTCAAAAATAAAAGAGAAAGTGCTACATGGCCAAAGCCCCCGTGAATATTTAATTCATTTTGTTTAGACTTCATTATTTTCAGTTCACTGTTATTTTTCGAATCGATAATTTTTTCAATGGAGTGAAATAGGAATAAAGACAACTTAAGAAGACGTAGCTGTTGCCCATATCGTGCATTGAAAATACACTCTCACGAAAGCAGAGTATTTGTCTCCCTAATTCTGACAGTTTTCAACCTTCATTTTTGCTGCTCGTCTGTTGCAGATGAACGGGCTTGAGTAGCATATACCCGATGGGTTTTTAGTTTTGCTTCCGGCTGTTCACGTGTTGCAGATTTGATTAGTACGTATTGAAACGGTTTCATGTTGTGTTAAATCACATTTATTATGCAGCAAATGTTGAATGTGGATTTTATATATTGTTTGTTATCAATTTTGAATTGGAATTACGATGGGCAAACTGCCAATATATTTTTCACAATGTAAATTCTGCATAAAAAAATGGTGTACGAATTGCTCGTCAAATCCAAAATTGAAAGTAGGTATATGAATATATCCGTGTGCAAGGTTAACAATAGTGACGGTATAAAAACAAACAAACAACATAAACATGTAAATACATGCCAAGCAAAAATAATTCGAGTGCCAACTTATTTACGTGCACATTAACAAGTTTTGAATTGAATTTGACTCTTTTTGTTTCTGTTATAGTCACCCATGGAGAAATATTGAGCCTTCTCTATTTCAGTCCATGTGAAAAAGAATCAGTCTATTCATTTGGGTGGAGGGGAATGCTGATCACTGGTGGAAATTGTTGAGTTGGGTGCCAGAAACCCATTAAAATTCCCCCTCCCCAAAACTTTCGCTTTTTTATGTGGCACGTTTTAGCCCCCGAAATCAATATTCGCGATTGGCTCGAGAAAATGAACTCATAGGGATTGAATTCATCCAAAATTATTCCTCGTGAAATTCTATATGGGATGGACTACTTGAAAGTTAGTCAAGGCCTAAGCTTTGTGAGAGAAGAGCAGCTTCGTAGTCTGGGTATATATCTCGGAATTAAAGACCTGTAGGAAGAAACTGTATGCTATTAAAGTGGTTGATCATTACATTATGACTTCTTGCATAGGATAATAAAATTGTTGAGCGTTGGTTTGATACATAAGAATTATATACAAGTATCCTAGTGGATTATTTTAAAAACACATTCAAGAACACGTCGATATAAATTCAAACAGGGACATCTTCCTATAATAACCTCAACTGTTATACCTCCCCCCCCCCGATATTCACGATCACCTAAATAATTTGAATAGGAAAATTAGTAAGTGTGATACACCATTGAGAAAATAATTCCACAAGGAATTCCGCCATATACATTTTCACTATCTAACTTTTTATTTTGGCGCCCTCCTGTGGGAAAAACAACTGTTCCGTATTCCAAAATGTGATACATCATTTGCAAGTTAATGTGATATAAATTCGGTGACAATGCATTAGGGAATTTTTCTAAACAAAATGACGGCTCAAAAATTGCTGAAAACATTTGCAGTTATGGTCCGACTCGATTCGCAATTGATATGTGGTGGTTTTCAGGGTCGTGAATTATGATTTTTTTGTCAATACAAAAAATAGGATGGCTCTCAGATGGCGACAAAATTTGTCATTATAGTCCGTTTTGAATCAGAATCAGTATGTGAGGATTTTCAGGGTCATTAAATATGATTTTTTTGTCACTGCAAAAAATCAAGATGGCCGACGAAATTTGTGATCGTGGTTCGATTCGATTCAAAATTGGCATAATATGGGGGTTTCACAAGTTTGATGGGAAATTTTTTATCTACGATTTCATTTTCTCGAGATTATTGCCAAAAATTCGTGCCACAGAAAAAGAAGGACAAGGTTTGGGGGTGGGAATTTTAATGGGTTGTTTCTAGCACCTGACTGAACAATTTTCACCAATAATAAGCTTTCTTCTCCAAAATGCATGGAATGACATTTTTAGTGTAATATTTGCGTATACTATTTTTACATACCTGATAGAAATGAAACAAACATCACACTATTTATCGCTATAAGCAATTGAAACCTATTGAAAAATCATTTCGACATAATAGTGGAAATGAGAAGAGTTCTTGTCTCGGATTATACTTTCAGCCGTAATGTGCTCTCTGCCGCGCATGTCCGTGCATATACCTTTTTCATTAGTTTGAAGATATATTACTGACATTTTTCGGAGCAAAATTGTACCTCATGCTGCAAAGGGATCATTCACTTCTACGAGGGATTTTTCATTCTGCGAACCGAACGTTTTCAATTCAGTACGGATCTGTAACATGCAATCAAAGCCACCTGATCCACGTAAACTCCCTACTCGATATAATTACAAACAAATCTCCGGATTCCAATCAAATCGATCAGTGTAAACCAGGTACGAGTAGCAAATAATAGGTTATGGGTCTCGGAAGTTAAAATGTTACTAGCATAATTCCACCATTCCACGTAACTGGACTAGCAATCAGAATGTGTAAATTATTCGAGCCAGTGTATGTAATTTTCGATATCTCGTTGTGCTTAGTACTATCATGAAATAGACTTGTGTGCGACCAATTTCATAGTCAATTACTTTAAGTACCTCAACGGCAACAAATTTATAACTATTTGCTATTACGAAAACTATGGTCGATAACCAATGTTATTACTGCCCATAATATGGGCTTTTAATCAAGCTCATCTGTCATCGGGATCGCGGAGGTGCCAATCTTATGAGCTTCGATATACTATGCTATAGGGCTTTGCTTGGCATCAAGCAGTCGTTAATTTGACAAACTCGGGTTTTGATTATGAGCGTTGCAGTTTGAGAGCCAGTCATATGATATACAGATGTTAATTGAAATAAATGATTGAAACATTCACACCTGCGCGGCACCCTGAATTGGGTTGCGATCCGGTCAATGGTCACCGCGATTGAAGCAATCGTAATTTTTGTTTTCGTCGTTTTTGAAATTTGTAAAATTGATTCGACAAGAAAAAGTATCTGGATATAAACCCGTTGTTGCTGTTCTGTTAAATTCCAGTGACGAAGTGAGAATATCTGCAAAAGGTATGTAAAAAAATAAGTTTCAATATTTGCATAGCAATTACATCATCATTCATTGAAATGAAAAAAAGTGACCTGATTTCGGATGACTTCCTAATTTTGGAAAGGAGCGTTTTTGAGAGTATATTCAGTTACGAAAAGAAAACACCTTAAATCTTATTGGATTCAATGTCAATATCTACAGATAAAGTGAATTGTTGAAACTTCTTGTGGAGATCAATTACCCTAACTCCAAACATATATTATTGAAACAGCTGCATAAGTTTTCTCAGAAAGTATCAATTTTCTTCTCCCGACGATGCTAACCTTGTTATCGAAATACATGTCGAGTGCCATTAATATCAGTTTGTTGTTAGGGTAATTGATCTCTACAAAAGTTTCAATATCATCGTGAATTTCTGATTGTTATGTACACAATCAAATTCATCTTTTTTATTGAGTTTAGGGGGATCAATAATTTCAAGATGGGTGAGCCGGTTGAATTGTTATAATTTTACTCCGTTTCACTCATAAAGAAGCCTGCCTCAAAAGACACTGATTGACTGAGTCCGGATATCCGAAATTGCATTATAGACAGACAGTGGGTAGTGATACAATGTGTATCACATCGAGCTTCCTTGAGAACTCTCAATATAAAGGAGTGAAGTTTTCAAAAGATGTTCAGAATAAAAGTTTGAAATATTAAGAATTGAGCAATTTTCAATCATCAGCCATCACATAGAATACCGAATGAAAGCGTGGTATGTTTCATAAAATGAAACTCAACATCACATGTGATGATTTTTTTTTGTAGCTTCCCCGAACTCGAGTTCGGAGGTCGAAACTCAATCATCACCTAGAACGTGTACTCTATCAACACTTTATTCCAATATTTCGACAGTAGTTAGGGAAGCTACCAAAAAAAATCATCACATGTGATGGTGAGTTTCATTTTATGAAACATACCACGCTTTCATTCGGTATTCTATGTGATGGCTGATAATTGAAAATTGCTCAATTCTTAATATTTCAAACTTTCATACTGAACATCTTTTGAAAACTTCACTCCTTCATATTGAGAGTTCTCATGGAAGCAGCAAAATCGAAAGTGTACTCAGATGAAACAGATTTCTATTACATTGTTAGTGAGGGTGATCGCTGAATGAAATGGTTAAAAAGTCGGTTGACACAAATTCTTAAAAACAATGATACGTATCAGTTCAACATTCATACACGTTAAAAACTATTTCATTTCTTCTTAACGTGTATGAATGTTGTAC
Source organism: Zygogramma bicolorata (assembly GCA_032362365.1). Classification (NCBI taxonomy): domain Eukaryota; kingdom Metazoa; phylum Arthropoda; class Insecta; order Coleoptera; family Chrysomelidae; genus Zygogramma; species Zygogramma bicolorata. The sequence goes on from JAVJAQ010000725.1 coordinate 921,837, forward strand.
TGATGCGTCTCATTGTTTTAAGAATTTTTACTGTCAACCGACCTTTTTAACCATTTCATTCAGCGACCACCCTCACTAACAATGTAAGTGAGTAAAATAATGAAAATCTGTTTCATATATATATATATATATATATATATATATATATATTTTCGAAATATATGGTTGCATGGGTATATAATACCGGGAGATTTCAACAACAACTCTGTCCAAGATGGAGTATTTTTCCGAGTATTTTTCGTTGTTGAATGATAATTTGACTGGTTACCAATACTGAATAACAATTTTTTCCCAATTCTTTCGAATGTTCAAAGAAAAAAAGTTGGCATATAAAGTGTCACTTCGTTGCAGATGTCGAAAAATCGTCATTCTCTTAACCGTTTTTTTTGTATCGCTTTGTAATTCTACACTCAGTTTAGTATTTGTCTGCAGTTACCCATATCCATATCATGGCGTAAAGATTATATTCCCGAGTTGAAAATTTTGAGAAATTGGTAATTTTTTCCTGAAAAATAATAAAAAGGTTATTTTCCATCAAATCTAAAATATATATTCATGTTGCGTTAAACACTTTTTTCGTTACGTGTTGAAATATATTTGGTTAGTGGGATTTATGGGTTAATTTATAATTATGGCACGATCAGGGATCGGACGTTCGATGGGAGCTTCGATCGGATTAGTATTGAAGTCAGAGTAAATGGAAGTATGACGGACCAAGAGTGGTTTCCACGTATTGGGAAGTCTTTGGAGATCGTCGCGTTTATTAAGACAATTGGAACGTTTTCTTCGATCCATTTGTTGAAATAATCTGTCTGTGATGAATTCGCTCTCGTGTCCTCGCCTCCGGGCTGCTTGAATGTCATTAGGGATTGTATCTTTGGACGTTCGGAGGTAGGTGGATATAAGGTTGTCAGGTGTGAAAATGGTTTTGATATCATGTCTTGTCAGAATTCGACTCATTTTATCAGTAACTCCATGGACGGAAAGCTGTTTGACGTTCAGGTTCGTCCTTCGGGTGTCTAGGGTGAAGAGCTCGGGTTTGCTGAAGTCTGAAGGACCTGTGTATGAGAGAATTCAGAACCGAATTCATTTGTGCTGGATGATGATGAGACTTGGCATTGAGGTACCGGTTTGTATGGGTCGGTTTGCGGTAGACGGTGTGAGTGAGATAATTGTTGGTTTTCCCGATGAGAACATCCAAGAATGGGAGGGAGTCATCCTTTTCTGTTTCCATAGTGAATTTTGTGTTGGGATGAATGGTGTTAAGGTGGGCCAGGAATGTTGGCAGGATTTCAAACCCATGAGGCCAAATGGCAAAGATAGCATATATATATCGGGATCTTTTCACTTCAGGTTTTTGAAATATGTGCTTCTGAACACAAGGGTCGAGACTTTCTATTCCGAAAGAAGTATCTATCCGAAATCATCGCTACTCCCGCCACAAGGCGCAAGCCACATAAATGAGGGGACAGAGAGGGTTTTAGGAGCACAGTCGTGATGCGGTTACTGATTTATTCCTCGTGACACGCCCTCTCTTGAGTTCTCTCGCGGGGGAGTTCGCCATATCCCACTGCACCCTCGACATCGCGACGTATACTCGGCACGCCCGCACGCATCCCTTTGTACGCAGATATAGCAGGAGAAAGCAATTTCATACGATCCTGCAATTCAGATAAAGTTGTAAAACCTCGCCGAAAGCTGGCCACAGTTAATGACGCCTTGTTCAAGAAATTAAGGGGATGTTTTTGTTTTGGTTCCATAGGATGATGAAAATCACGGTTTCAATGGATAGACATCGAATTTATAGTAGATCAAGAACAGTAACGAAATATCATTTTCAATATAGACGAAAATAATTGAAAAATCATAAATTCTTACACAATAACATTTTTTTTTCTTTAAATGAAACAAACCCCGTCCCATCTTGTTTGGCCACATTCGATTTGGTACAATAATATTTGAGTTTGAAAGTAGTCTGTTGAAATATTGAATGTGAATATTGTTTTCAGTTTCCGAATTACGACGTTCAATTTACGATAATTAAAATTGAAGACTTTATCATTTTCACTTATATATCCTCAAGTAGTAGTCATCTTATATTCTCTTGCATCTCGATGGCCTGATTCATTCAATTATATCAAATCCCATCGAATGTCTGCACTAAAAGTTCATCGAGTTCTTCATATAACGTTTGAATCATTAGCAAATGAAATGTTAAATATAATCCAGCGACCAGAAACTGGGTTTTTGAAACAAATCATTTTATAGAAATTATGATATACGATCGTTTCTGAAAAATGTCGAAACAAGATACTATTGAGAGCTGGTGGCATTTTTGTTCAGTTGTTCCGAAAGAGAACGAAATTAGTATGTCTATACGGGAACGATTACCAAGATCGGATCCTTTTGGCTCCTCCGAACTATATCATCCAAGAGGAGGATCGGATTGCCTTGCAAAGGAAAACGGTAACCCCCGCCGTCCACCCATGACCTTTCTGAGTCGCACTCACCAACTCGAGGACTGAAGTTTTAAAAACACATTCGACTTTATTATGAGATTCTTACAGAACATGTGTTCTTTCTCTTTGAAAGCAAAATCAAGAATGAATATGATCGAAACAAACAATTATGAGATTCAAAATATGGTAAACTTGTATTTTCTGGAATGTCTTGGGCTCTTGAAGACAAGGTACGTTTCTGGGCGAATTGGTAGCACGTAACTCCATTTTCGAGACGGAAAAATAATAAGAGTTATTTCTTGAAGTGGTGACTCTTGGTGTTTCTTGGTCGTTCTCGATCCTCATGAATATTTTTCTAAATAGCTCTTTCACTTTGGGGCAAGTGAGAAGCGATGTGGCGACAATGATTATGGTTAGCATTGCCCCGAAAATGGTTGTGGTCGAACCCTGGTAAGCTATTCCATTGATTCGGTGCAGCTCTTCAAAGTTGATTATGGTGAAATTTGGTGTGTCGTATACTTGTGGAGATTTGCAACTGTTCACCTCCAGTTATGATAATATCAGCGACTTGTCTTATATATATATATATATATATATATATCAAGTAGTAGTCATCTTATATTCTCTTGCATCTCGATGGCCTGATTCATTCAATTATATCAAATCCCATCGAATGTCTCCACTAAAAGTTCATCGAGTTCTTCATATAACGTTTGAATCATTAGCAAATGAAATGTTAAATATAATCCAGCGACCAGAAACTGGGTTTTTGAAACAAATCATTTTATAGAAATTATGATATACGATCGTTTCTGAAAAATGTCGAAACAAGATACTATTGAGAGCTGGTGGCATTTTTGTTCAGTTGTTCCGAAAGAGAACGAAATTAGTATGTCTATACGGGAACGATTACCAAGATCGGATCCTTTTGGCTCCTCCGAACTATATCATCCAAGAGGAGGATCGGATTGCCTTGCAAAGGAAAACGGTAACCCCCGCCGTCCACCCATGACCTTTCTGAGTCGCACTCACCAACTCGAGGACTGAAGTTTTAAAAACACATTCGACTTTATTATGAGATTCTTACAGAACTTGCTTTCTTTGAAAGCAAAATCAAGAATGAATATGATCGAAACAAACAATTATGAGATTCAAAATATGGTAAACTTGTATTTTCTGGAATGTCTTGGGCTCTTGAAGACAAGGTACGTTTCTGGGCGAATTGGTAGCACGTAACTCCATTTTCGAGACGGAAAAATAATAGAGTTATTTCTTGAAGTGGTGACTCTTGGTGTTTCTTGGTCGTTCTCGATCCTCATGAATATTTTTCTAAATAGCTCTTTCACTTTGGGGCAAGTGAGAAGCGATGTGGCGACAATGATTATGGTTAGCATTGCCCCGAAAATGGTTGTGGTCGAACCCTGGTAAGCTATTCTATTGATTCGGTGCAGCTCTTCAAAGTTGATTATGGTGAAATTTGGTGTGTCGTATACTTGTGGAGATTTGCAACTGTTCAACTCCAGTTATGATAATATCAGCGACTTGTCTTGTTTGTATATATATATATGTATATATATATATATATATATATATATATATATATATATATATATATATATATATATATATATATATATATATATATATATATATATATATCATTGACGAATTTGATTTCGCACGATTGCGGCATTCTGATCAATAGTGAAAAATTTCTCAATATTGATCTGATTTGCATTCGGAAAAGATTCATTCACTTTTGAAGGGGATATTGGGCTCGTTAAAGATCCGTAACCCTGGTTGGAATATCAGAGGCTTCGGCAAAATTTTCGGTTTGGGGGGAGTAAGCTCACCAGCATCGGTTTTTGGCCTGGGTAGCGAAAAAAGGCCGACTGTACATAACGAATTGAAAAAGAAGACATAAACCAGAGGACAGTAAACATGCCATCCAACCTAGCTAGTGCCATTTACTTCGAGCTTACCATACCTGCCACTGACACCATTGTAAAAGCATGAGGCGTCCAACTGTGAACCGACATCATTTTTCAGTTCACTCAGTGAAGTGGTGATAGTATTTTCGAAAGTCTGTAGTTTCTCATGTCATCATCACTACTTGAAATTATGGAGGTACTTGCGGTTTGCTTGTTATCCCTAAGGCTTTCCCTGAGGTCCTCCAGTCCTTTGCGAAATTCTTCATCGAGTTTATCAACTCGCAAGTTGAGTTCTTTCATAGTGATACTACCACCTCCCATCTTCTTCACTAGACACCACATCGGCTAGTTGTGGGGTAGTATGTAGTATGAGGTCTTGACAGATATTTATTCACTCTGAATATTGCTAACTCGAACTAATAAAATTGAAATTGGTAAATCGTATCGGAGCGACCAACAACGAACGTCTTCTCAGAACGACAGTCCATGAGCGAATGGTCAATAATGAAATTGAAGATTGATTTATCAAAGAAAATAATGTTGTGAACCAAACAAGACATCGAATATGAAATATTAGTAGAAAAAAATTCCAATAAAAAAATAAATGAAATATTGTTGAAACCAAGTTTTAAGTTGAGTGTCATCACACGAAGATGATTGCGGATACCAGCAATCGAAACGTCGTGAGTACACTCAACTTGAAACTTTGTTTCAACATGTATTCGTAATGTTCCATTCATTTCTCCATTTGCATTTTCTGACTAGTATTTCACATTCTATACCTCAATTCTGTTGTCACATTATTATTTCATTCATTTAAATTTTTTTGACTAATATTCCTTATTCGATATCTCGATTTTTTGTAACAAAATTATTATCTTTGATCAATCATTCTTTAATTTCATTATCGACCAGATAATCCATGTCCACCTTTCGTTAGGGATTCGATTTTCTCTTACTTGATTTGTATCTTTATCCTTCCGTTCCTAGCAACAGGTTTCAACAGAGTCAATAATATACACAATGGAAGTCCGAACCATTACCATTCAGCAAGGAACATTGTCAACCGCATTCAAGCAAAAGTTGAAATTAGGTATTAGAACCTGTGTACCAGTTACGCGGGTTATGACAACTCTTGAAAAATCACTCGTACACTTATCAGGAGAGAAACTGAAAGCTTCCAAGAATTTCATCAGGAGTGAAAGATACATATTTGATTTGTCAACAGCAGGAAGAACTAACTTGGTCAAACACTAGATTGATACTTGCCAAGGCCACCCAATTCGACAACCTCCACGGAGAGTTCCATTTGCCAAACAACAAAAGGTGGAAGATCTGGTTAACAACATGATGAGAGAGAGTGTGGTTGAAGAATCGTCAAGCCCTGGTCTGCACTTGTTGTATTGGTTTCCCAGAAGAATGAATCTACAAGATTCTGCGTGGATCATAGAAAATTGAATGATGTTACTAAGAAGAACAGCTATTCTCTACCAGAAATAGATGACACATTAACAACTTTGGCAAGTTCAAGTTGATTCTCAACAATAGATTTGAAGATCGGGTTCGACAAGTGGGCATACATGGGGAGAACGAGAAGAAGACTGCATTTTCGATTGGAAGCAGACTCTACCAGTTTACTGTTAGGCCTCTTGGATTATGAAATGCTCCCGCCACATTTGAAAGACTAATGGAGATGGTTCTGCGTGGGCTCACATGGACGACTTGAGAGACTGACCTAGACCAAAGGACAAACACGAAGCGAAGAGCTTTCTAGGTCTCTGCACCTACTACCATCGGTTCGTAGAAGGATTTGCTGATATTGCGACACCCCTTTATAAGTTGACAGAAGATCGAGTCAAATTTGTCTGGTTCAACGAAAGTAAATGTGCATTTGGGAAACTAAAAGTTGCTCTATGTTCCAGCCCCATTTTGAGTTTTCCACCTCAACGAGGACTGTTAGTTTTGGAGCCGTAGTATCACAAGAAAAGATGGTCAGGAAAAAGTATAGAATTGAATAATAATAAATAGTCTTCAATCAACATGCAGTAAGGAAATGCAGTTTTTATCTAACGAGAGAATAATGATGTGTGAAGAGATGGCGGAAATTCAGCATCAGCCGATTTTCGACTCAACCAGAAGCGCATAACTCGTGACGAAAACAATAAGTATACCATAAACTAGTGCCTGAAAAACATGGAGAGTCATCATTCAATAAAGTCAGTGGGATTCTTTGAGTGTGAGCTTCAGAAGTTTCTTGAAATGTGTCCAAATATGGGATTTGATGTCGTTCGGAAGTTGATTGTAATGCTTCACTGAACTGTAGGAGAAACTGCGGGTGAATATAGAGATGCTATGTCTTGGTATCATCAAAGTTTTCTGTTGCGTGTCTTCGATCTGTGGAAGTTCAATCTGTTGAAAAGATAGCGAGTTTTCTTCGTTGACAGTACTTTGTGAGTGATTGTCAGTAAACGTAAAATATGCTTTCTTTTCAATCTGAACCAACCTGACCCTCACATTCTTGCGCTAGTCATATTTTCGAATTCCATGGGAGAATCTAAGACAAAATTTTTCAATACGCTGCAGTCTCAAGTCACCGCTTTGACGAAATGCAGATCCAAACACCACATCGCACTATGATATTCTCGAGAAAAATCAAAATTTTGCAGAGCTTCATTTTGAAACTTATTAAATCATATACATCATTGGCGAATTTCACATCGTGAAATTTGATTTCGGCACGATTGCGGCATTCTGATCAATACTGAAATATTCCTCAATATTGATCTGTTTTGCATTCGGAATAGATTCGTTCAACTTTGAAGGGGATTATCAGCACTGGGCTTACGTTACTTGCACCAATTAGGCTCTCGTACATTGATTTTCAACATGTGGCATTCTTTTGGTGACTGTCCTTCGGACAATCACGCTAAACCACTCACAGTTCTCTCTCGAAAAAAAAATGCCGTTCGTATGGAACACCGAACAGTAATTGCCATTTGAACATTTCAAAACTGTTCTAACGAGTCCGATAAGGCGAAAAAACCGATTTTAAATAAAAATAAGCGAATAATAAATATTCAACATGAGTTTGTCGCCTGATAATCAATGATTTAACGATTATATTTCGGTCAGAAAATGGATAGTGCCTTTTGGAAAATAAGAGTGCGGGTGAATTTTTTTGAGTTTAAACATGGACAGATCATTATGAGTGCGTTATGTGGAAGGCAATTCGGAGTGACGGAGATATCGCTTGTTCAGAAAGTTCTGGAACACCCGTTGTATCAGATTCCTATAAATACGCTGTCAACTGAAGAATTCATCACTACGGCTAACGATACGCAAATACACTATTCTTCCAGTAAGGAAAATGTACATTTGGCCAATATATCAATTAATAATGATCTACAATACCTTTTTGATGTTTCCTCTGCACATAACTTATAACTCAATCCTGCAAAGTCTGTTTTCTTGTTATTCTGATGTGTGATAGTCTGTGACAAAATTTTCATCACTATAAACAATACACAACAATCACATATCTATTGAGATCGAATGTAAATGCTTGGGTGTGTATAGACTACTCTTCGAGATGTTCGCGACATGTGAGTCACTTGTGTCAGGCTCCATTCTGATACTAATGGACCCCAACCGTGATTTAATGACAACAAGTTTCAAAATGAAGCTCTGCAAAACTTTGATTTCGAAAATATCATAGTGCGAGGTGGTGTTTGGATCTGCATTTCGTCAAAGCGGTGACTTGAGACTGCACCGTATTAAAAATTCTTGTCTAAGATTCTCCTATGGAATTCGAAAATATGACTAGCGCAAGAATGTGAGTCAGGTTGGTTCAGATTGAAAAGAATGCGTATTTTACGTTCACTGACAATCACGCACAAAGTACTGTCAACGAACACACCTCGCTCTCTTTTCAACAGATTGCACTTCCACAGATCGAAGACACGCAACAGAAAACTTCGATGATACCAAGACTTAGCATCTCTATATCCACCCGTAGTTTCTCTTACAGTTCAGTGAAGCATTACAATCAACTTCCGAATGACATCAAGTCCTATATTTGGACACATTTCAAGAAACTTCTGAAGCTCACACTCAAAGAATCCCACTGACTTAATTGAATGATGACTCTCCATGTTTTTCAGGCACTAGTTTATGGTATTCTTATTGTTTTCGTCACGACATATGTTCTCAGTTATGCGTTTCTGGTTGAGTTGAAAATCGGCTGATGCTGAATTTCCGCCATTTCTTCATACATCATTATTCTCTCGTTAGACAAAATCTGCATTTCCTAACTGCATGTTGAATGAAAACTATTAATCATTATTCTATTATATACTTCCTCCTGATCATCTTTTCTTGTGTTACTACCGCTCCAAAACTAACAGGCCTCTTTGAGGTGGAAAACTCAAAATTGGGCTGGAACATAGAGCAACTTTCAGTTTCCCAAATGCACATTTACATTCGTTGAACCAGACGAATTTGACTCGATCTTCTGTCAACTTATGAAGGGGTGTCGCAATATCAGTAAATCCTTCTACGAACCGATGGTAGTAGGTGCAGAGACCTTCGTGTTTGTTTTTGGTCTAGGTCAGTCTCTCAAGTCTTCCATGTGAGCCCACGCAGAACCATCTCCATTAGTCTTTCGAATGTGGCAGGAGCATTGCATAATCCAAAAGGCATAACAGTAAACTGGTAGAGTCTGCTCCCAGTCGAAAATGCAGTCTTTTCTTGTCCTCCTCATGTATGCCCACTTGTCGAACCCGATCTTCAAATCTACTGCCAAAGTTGTTAATGTGTCATCTATTTTTGGTAGAGGGTAGCTGTCCTTCTCGGTAATATCATTCAATTTCCTATAATCCACGCATAATCTTCTAGATTCATTCTTCTGGGAAACCAATACAACAAGTGTAGACCAAGGGTTTGACGATTCTTCAATTACACTCTCTCTCATCATATTGTTAACCAGATCTTCCACGTTTTGTTGTTTGGCAAATGGAACTCTCCGTGGAGGTTGTCGAATTGGGTGGGGTTGGCCAGTATCAATCCAGTGTTTGACCAAGTTAGTTCTTCCTGTTGTTGACAAATTGAATATGTCACTTTCACTCCTGATGAAATTCTTGGCAGCTTTCAGTTCCTCTCCTGATAAGTGTACGAGTGATTTTTCAAAAGTTGGAACGGAAGGATAAAAATACAAATCAAGTAAGAAAAAATCAAATCCCAAATGAAAGGTGGAAATGGATATTCTGGTCAATAATGAAATTAGAGAATGATTGATCAAAGATAATAATGTTGTTACAAAAAATCGAGATATCGAATAAGAATTATTAGTCAGAAAAATAAAATTAAATAAATGAAATAATAATGTAACAACAAAATTGAGGTATCGAATGTGAAATACTAGTCAAAAAATGCAAATGAAGAAATAAATGAAACATCACAAATACATGTTGAAACCAAGTTTCAAGTTGAGTGTACTCACGACGTTTCGATTGCTGGTATGCGAAATCATCTTCGGGTGATAACATTCAACTTGAAACTTGGTTTCAACAATATTCCATGTATTTCTTTATTTGATTTTTTTCCTACTAATATTTCATATTCGATGTCTTTTTTTGTTTACAACATGATTTTTTTTGATCAATCAATCCTTAATTTCATTATTGACCATTCGCTCATGGACTGTCGTGCTGAGTAGACGTTCGTTGTTGGTCGCTCCGATACGATTCACCAATTTCAATTTCATTAGTTCGAGTTAGCAATATTCAGAGTGAATAAATATCTGTCATGACCTCATACTACATACTACCCCACAACTAGCCGATGTGGTGTCGAGTGTAAGAAGATGGGAGGTGGTAGTATCACAATGAAATAACTCAACTTGCGAGTTAAACTCGGTGAAGAATTTCGCAAAGGACTGGAGGACCTCAGGGAAAGCCTTAGGGATAACAAGCAAACCGCAAGTACCTCCATAATTTCAAGTAGTGATGATGACATGAGAAACTACAGACTTTCGAAAATACTATCACCACTTCACTGAGTGAACTGAAAAATGATGTCGATTCACAGTTGGACTCCTTATACTTTTATAATGGTGTCAGTGGCAGGTATGGTAAGCTCGAAGTGAATGGCACTAGCTACGTTGGATGGCATGTTAACTGTCCTCTGGTTTATGTCTTTTTTTTCAATTCGTTATGTAAAGTCGGCCCATTTTCGCTACCAAGGCCAAACACCGATGCCGGTGAGCATACTCCCCCCAAACCGGAAATTTTGCCGAAGCCTCTGATATTCCAACCAGGGTTACGGATCTTTCACGAGCACAACATCCCCTTCAAAATTGAACGAATCTTTTCCACCGGCTTTACGTCCCCTCCGAAGGGCGGCATATCCTCAATAAATCTTGTGCTCATTGATATATTGCATGCAAGCTAAGATATGCTTTTTTGCTGCAGTTGTATGGGCTTTCGATGCGGTCTCTTCCTGCATGAGGTCACCCATCTAAGTACTAACTGCGCTCGACGTTGCTCAGCTCCAGATATCGAAGGACTGTCGGTCAACCTGAAGAGCTGAGCCGTGCCCCGAATGTCTTTGTTGAATGTATGCAAAATTGGTTCTTTCTTTAATTAATGTTTCATTGTTTTGACTATTCAGCAACCATATTTTTCCACAAATCGATCGAAAACATATTTTTTTGTTACCTAGAATTTATTGACAGCAATGATTTATGTGTAGGTAAATTATTATTCAGCCGATTTTATCACAAAAATGAATAAGATACAAATTTTTGTACAGTTATTATCGAAAAATAGTAGGTATACCTAACTTGATCATTAATTTTTTTTGCCAAAGTGGGACATTTGCGAAATTATATAATGAAAAATTGTTTAGGGTTTTACAAGTTCTTCAAAAAAATAGATAGAATAACAGAAAATAATCAAAGCACTAAACAGAAAATAGTCAAGTAGGCACGACTCACTAGGCCCCAGTAGGGGCGTGACTTATGAGTCGTATTTTTGTATCTGTTGGCTGAACAAATGTGTTTCAAAATATTGGGTTTTGTTTTCAGATGAGTGTGGAACTCAGTACATGATTTATTTATAATTATCTCCGTAATCAAAATAGCTTTCATCACTGCGACACTTAACTGTGTTTTATCTCTTTTCCATACTTTGTTCATTCGCGAAGTCCAGAATAGGAGTAGATGTACAGCATGTACATTTTATCTTGGTACGGAAATGATGATGTATTGCGCAGTGCGGGACAAGCAGCCATTTGAATTATATTGTAGGCTTAGTGCGCAACCGGATGTGGAACCAATTACCAAGCCAAGTTGAATTGGATGAGCTCTACTTAAATTACCAGTATTGTTTCGAAGTTGACCCACACTAAATAATCAAATTTTTTTTTTTTGAATAGTACTGCTAAGAGTGCTACGGCTTTTCTTGATAAGCATGCCATAAAATATTACAAAATCTGCCTTTACCTGCGGGGCGCCATGCCATGCCACGCAAATCGAGGGGAAAAACAAATTTTGAATTATCAGTCCGCAAAGGCGGTACTCTAGCAGCCTCGCTGGGGACAGCGGGACACTGCCTGAAAGCGGGATGATTTCGTGGTGAAATCTTGAGAGTCATTCGGTAATATGAAGCTGTTCCTACTGAGTGAACAATATACTATTTCCATCATGTTCCTTCTAAATCACTATTGAAAAATATCATGCCCACTTTTTTTCGGTTTGTGAAGTTTGTTCGACCCATAGATGTGACACAACTCACAGAGACTTCTGTGATTTGACCACCAACTTCCTCTGGCGCCGCATGGCTAGAGCAAAATCGGGCATCCCTGCCTTTGACACTTACAACAGCTGAGTTGCAAATGCAAATTTGGATACTGTGGAGCGGCAGTTCAATTGATGAATGGATGGGGGTTTCCCTGAACGAAAAGAGAAGGTTTTGTATCGCGAGGTGTACTAGTAGCTATATGAAAATATCTTTTGATAAGATCACCGGATGGTGTTGTTTACATGCTCGAATCAAGTGAATCAAACTATCAAAGTATAAAAATATATCTCGAGATCAGATTTTCAACTCGGATCTTGTGTGCAAAGTAAATCCCTCTCCAGAGAACTAGTGTATCATTTCTGATATTCCTTTGGAAAAACATGGGTTCTCTTCAATATATTTACGATGATGAAAATGTCCTCATGAAATAACTGACGTGACACATAATGTCAAAATAAATCGTTTCCTGACAAGATTGCATTAGTATAATTGTTGTTACATTTATTTCACCCTCATACACACATACTAATTGGCGAACCCACATCGAGACGAATATGGTATTGCATGCGAAAACGTGAGTTCCCACTCATTAAAAAAAATAAGCCTGTCCAACTTTGGAATATTAGTCAAATTGTTTTAATTCCAAATTCTTGGAAATATTATGGCATACCAGTTCTCCGTGGGAAAATGAAAGTGTATAACACAACAGAATATAATTCGTTGTCGTAAATCATCCTTTTTTTAAAAATTTAGAACTGCAGGCGAAATTTCGTCGAATCATTCAGGTTATTCTCTTAAATGTGAGAAAACGATAAAAATTTTAAGGCTACGCATGTACATTGACTCTCTCAGAGTTTAACAGAAAAAAAATGCTGTATACCAAATGAATCTTACAAAAATAAAATTTTCATACATTGGCAGCATCAACCTTATGCTATATGACCTTTTTATAATCCCGAAGAAGGTAATAAACATTACCGAAAGCTCGACAGATAACACAGCTTCTTGATTGCTATATAACTATATATAAATATATATAAATATATATATATATATATATATATATATATATATATATATATATATATATATATATATATATATATATATATATATATATATATATATATATATATATATATATATATATATATATATATATATATATACAAAACTAGGAAAATAGTTGGGTAAGCAGCATGCAGGAAGTATACTCTTATAACACGAATTCCAATATTTCGACAATGTTTATTGTCATCTTCAGGGAAAGCTACAATATTATATAATTCGTCAAATTCAAAATGTAAAAGTGTGAAAAAAAAACTACTTACAGTGTCCATGAGATTGAGTGCAGAAAGGGTTGTTAACAATTTAAAACATGTATGAAACATATGTTACAGATTAAAATTATTCAACTTTGGTCAACATTACACAATTTAAAATTTATATCAATATTTACTGGACGTCCATTTGCAAGTCGAACGCCGGCATGGAATGATCTAAAATGTTAGGTTAAAAGTTCCATCCTGCATGGATGTCCGGAACTACGTAATGGAACTTTTAACCTAACATTTTCTATCATTCCATGCCGGCGTTCGACTTGCAAATGGACGTCCAGTGAATATTGATATAAATTTTAAATTGTGTAATGTTGACCAAAGTTGAATAATTTTAATCTGTAACATATGTTTCATACATGTTTTAAATTGTTAACAACCCTTTCTGCACTCAATCTCATGGACACTGTAAGTAGTTTTTTTTTCACACTTTTACATTTTGAATTTGACGAATTATATAATATTGTAGCTTTCCCTGAAGATGACAATAAACATTGTCGAAATATTGGAATTCGTGTTATAAGAGTATACTTCCTGCATGCTGCTTACCCAACTATTTTCCTAGTTTTGTTCTTAACTAGTCAGCAAAGACTACCCATCTCCTATATATATACATATATATATATATATGTGTTCGGATAGGTTTCCGCGGTCAGTTGTGTATTGTTGTTGAGTTCGGGTTGAACCGCGTCTGGAGTTTTGTTCTCGACGTTTCGGCTCCGATTTTTGAGCCATTTTCAAGAGGTAGATGTGACTTCACGCTGAGGTCTCGATCTGCCTACTCCTCAGGTGTTGTCACAGGAGGCAAGGGTTTGTGACTTGACGCCGGGGCCTCAATCTGCCTACTCCCCAGGTCTCGTCACGAGTTCTTTCTAAGGTCTCAATCTGCCTACTCCTTAGATCGAACTGAGGTATCGAGTGATGTTGGGTAGTATTTATAGCAGCGGGTGCTACTAAAGGACCGTCGGATGTCTTGGTGGGGACTGGGCATCTGGAAATTAGGGGTTTCCATGCAGTTGGAAGTCTCTGGCCGTCGTCACGTTTTTTTAAGCAGGAAGGTCGCTTCTCGATTTCGATGGCCTCGCGAATTATACGAGCTTGTAGTGTTTTTGCTGTGGCGATGGTCCTAGTGTTCGCAAAGTCTATGTTGTGTCCTGTCTCTTGATGATGTTTGGACAGAGTCTGATTTTCGGACAGCAAGTTGATGTTCGTATACTCTACTTGTCACACGTCTGTTGGTCTGGGCTACATATGTTCTATGGCAATCAGAACATGGTATTTCATATATACCCTGTGATTCGTTGACAATTTTGTCCTTGGGGGAGCGGAGGAATGTGGAGATTTTATTGTTGGCTGTAAATATCGTTTTTATGTCCCGTTTTTTGAGAATTCGGCTGATTTTGTCAGTAACACCTTTAATGTAGGGAAGAAAAGCTTTGTGGGGAACGTTGTTGTCTGTTGGGTCTCTGGGAATGGAATGAGTAGTTTGATGGCGGCGGATGGATCTGTCAATTTGATGGTCTGTGAATCCATTTTGAAGAAGGGCTGATTTGAGTTGGGCTAGTTCCTGTGGTTTGTTGTGGAGGTCTGTGAGGTTGATGGATCTGTGGATGAGGGAATTCACAACGGAATTGGTTTGTGCCGGATGATGGTGGGAGTTTGCGTTGAGGTATCGGTTTGTGTGTGTTGGTTTCCTGTAGACCGTGTGGGTGAAGGAGTCATTGGTTTTTGTGATGAGGACATCTAAGAATGGAAGGGAGTTATTGCTTTCGATTTCCGTTGTGAACTTTATATTTGGGTGGAGGTCGTTAAGGTGATCAAGGAAATTATGGAGAGTTTCGGAGCCGTGAGGCCATATGACGAAAACGTCATCTACGTATCTGAACCAGCAAGAGGGTTTGTGGTCGAACGTGTCAATGGCTTTAGTTTCGAAGTCTTCCATGAAAAGGTTTGCAAGGACTGGTGAGAGGGGAGAACCCATGGGGGCGCCTTTCACTTGTTTGTAAAAGGTACCTTGGAATAGGAAGTATGTACTGGACATACAGTGACTGATGAGGTTGAGGGTGCCTTTGGAAATTTGGTGTTTGGTTTCGAGAATGTTCAATGTATCTGATAAAGGGATATTTGTGAATAAGGACACTACGTCGAAACTCACAAGGATGTCAGTTTTCTCGAGAAAATTCTATTCATGAACTTCATTTTATCTCACATATTTCAAATACTTGACATTATCATGTACAGAATGTTAATCTGACAATGCACTCAGAAATCATTCATTCATTTTTAAACAATTACAACTTAGCAACCATTCTCAATAACACAGTAAGTAATACCGTTTTTCTCGCTTCATAATGTATAAGCAATTTCGTTAACCATTTGTAGCTTTCCTGAAGATGACAGTATTCACTGTCGAAATATCGGAAATAGAGTGTTGAAAGAGTACACGTTTTGCTTGCTGCTTCACCCAAGATCAAATGGATTGGAAGGAGAGGTCCCATTAAGTGGCCACCGAGGTCTTGGCGCCACCTGACTTCATTCTGTGGAGTCACCTCAAGTCAGTTGTTTCTAAAACTCAATCTGTGTTACTTGGGGAATTGCAAGAAAGAATTACGCAAGCATCTCGCGCCATTACTGAAACAACATTTGAAAATAGGCTGGAACCCACTCTGAATATTTACTTAATTGACATTTTTGATAAAGGACCCCGCACTAATCTTATGGAAAACCGGTTTCGGTGAAAATCGCTGAAATTTCAATATGATGTCGCCCATGCCATCCTGAATAAAAGTTATCATTGCGCCAACTCTCTGAATGCCCGCGTTTGGATTCTACAGGGGGTCAAAGTTCGATATTTTGACGATTTTTCAAAAAATCCGGAATTTCATTTTCATTGTATCGATCTGAATTTTTATAATGGAATAGTCCACAATATGTGCATCAAAAAGTTCAAATGACAAAAGTTTCTAGAATCAAAACTGGCGGGTATACAGAGGGTTGAACTTTGTTTTTGGTAATTTTTATCGAACTTTTTTTGAGAAAATATTCGTTTTCCTGCAGATCCATGTGCAATTGATGTTACTTACAGTACATAAGAGGGCGATCATATTTTGCATTTGAACTAACCATCCAACTTTAAATATTTGAAAGGTACGGGGCGATCAAAAATATATTTTCAATTTCGGAAAAATGTATCCCTTTGTATAGTCAGCTTTCACCAATATATTCAGCTGATTTTTTGAAACTATGTAGCTAACATACATACAAATGTGTCAACGTCTGTGCTCATTAATCTGAATCCAAATAAAGTTGCGGCGATGGTCCAAAAAATATGGAGAAGGGATGTTTCGGAATAATTTGGAAATGATATTTCTTTTGTGCCTCTTTAACGTTTTTAAAAAGCCAAAGACAATTTTAAAAGATCAGATCAACACAATTTACTGCACTAAAATAACAACATTTTCGTTTCCAAGACTTGTACCTACTACTTTTCTGTGCAAGTAACTGTATTATTCCATATCCAAAATAGAGCAGTCCTTGGAATGTCATTCGATTGCTGTCAGAGTTATGGATGTTTTTGATAGCAAACATATTTTGATGTGTTGAACGTAGAAGAAATGTTAGTATTTTCTAATAATTAGAGAATCGGTTGATGTTTTGGTCATCAATTACCTGTTTTCTTTTATTTTCTGCTCTTCGAAGTTAAATAAGGTGAGATAATCATTATATTCAATTGTATCTCATATTTGAATATTCCCAGGTCATCATGGCCTATCAAAATCAAGTAAATTGCTTTGTATGCGATACCCGATCAAGACCAGCTCGAATGTCACATCTTCTTCATGGAGAAGAACATTTGGAAAAGTGTCAAATAGCTATTTCTAGGCGGGATGCACGAGGTGGTCCCCCTCTCATCATAGGAGAAGAAACAAGAATATGTTTAAACTGTAATCGATCTATTATGAATGAAATAAGGGACTTGACGATTGATCCAACTTGTATAAGACTTAATGTTTTGACACAAACATCGAGCCATACATGCTTCATCTGCAATGCCGCCGATGATCAGCAAACTCTATCCAATAAATGCAGGGTCAATATTTTTGTTCATCGAAATATATTCATCCCGGATAACGTGAAGGCGTGCAGACATCATCTCGATGATAACGGTTTCATTTTGCCATTTCTATTACCAGGAATCCAGTTTGTAAATAGACCTTATCTGATAAAGGGACAGCAACTATCCATTTTCCTTCAAGGGCTTCGTTTTGTGGCTATTGAACACTCCAGCTATGAAGATGAGAACAATTTCAGTGAGGATGAGTTTCAGGCAATATCTCCTATAACCAAAGAACAATTTCGTAGTCTTTTTATGTTCTGTGATATGGTTCCGCAGGAACATGGTTATAGATATATAACGAAAAAAGACCTTATGACATTCCTCTGTAAATTGCGTCAGGGTCTGTCGGATGATTTCTTGAAGGTAATATTCCATTATCCCTCTAGGCAAGCCACCAGCTTAGCAATTTCTAAAGTAAGACAGTCTTTGATGCAAAGATTCGTTCCATCGAATATCGGCTTTGCAGCCATCGATAGGAATGTGTATATTAGAAGGCATGTGAGTGAGTTTTCCAATATTTTATATAACCCGACCCCAGCCAACCCGAAGGCCATCGTTTACATCGACGGATCATACGCCGCCATAAATAAAAGTTGTAATTTCAGGATATTGCGCCAATCTTTCTGCCGGTACAAGGGACATCATCTGGTGAAACCAGTTTTGATTGTGGCCCCGGATGGATATATACTGAGTATTCAAGGACCTTATTTCTCAGACGCTCGCAACAATGACGCAAGAATTTTGGAGAATCAGTTTGAAAGAAACTTAGAAGACATGAGGGGATGGTTTAATGAAGGTGACATTTTTGTTGTGGATCGGGGTTATCGAGATGCCATACCCTTACTGAATAATCTTGGCATACAATATGAAATGCCCGCGATTGTTCCACGAGGGCAACAACAGCTTTCCACCGAGGAAGCAAATAAATCTCGATTAGTGACGAAAACTAGATGGATAGTTGAAGCAAGAAATGGACATTTGAAAAGCATGTTTAAGTTTTTTGATAAAACGATCGAAATGCCACACGTACACAATCTTAGCGATCTATATCAAATCGCTGGTGCACTCATCAACAGCTTCCACCCCCCAGTCTCAATGAGAGGTGCCAATGCTCAGCTGGCACAAGAATTGTTACGAAAATCACAGGAGGTAAATGTCGTCCAGGCTCGAGTGGAAGTGGACAATCTTCATCTGAGAAATGGTCAATGGGTCCGTATGAATGGAAACCTGATTCCAAACTTTCCTCGCCTTACGATAGAATATCTAAGAGATTTGACCGTAGGTATATACCAAGTTAAACTTTCACCTTCGTATATACAGGATAAATTGCAAAGGGAAGAAAATGAAGAGTTTCAGGTCGATATTTTCGAAGAGGAACCTGGATTCATGAGAGTCAGGGTTTTTTCGAGGTTCAGAAATGCCACAAAATATCAACTGTGGATCAAATATAATGATGGAGAAGAACCTGATGAACCAAACGAGCCCATATTAGGATATTTTTGTACTTGTAAAACCGGCGCCAGAACTTTAGGAACATGTGCGCATGTTGCCAGTGTTCTATGGTATCTTGGTCATGCTCGACATGACCCCAACAGTCGATACCCCTCAAGTTCCCTACTAAACTCAGTAATGGACGCGGCAAATAGACCACAACAAATGGTTCCTGATGGTGCGCTTGAAATAGTTGGGTAGTGAAACGATGACAGTCATGCCGGTGAATAAACTCCTCACAATTTATTTGAATAACATCTCAAAAAACCCAAGACCGGTATGTAGGTGGTCAATTTGGATGCATGACATTTCGTCTGAAGTCTAATTCTTTATTGCGATAGAAATCACTTGCATCCTCATTCTTCATTGCAATTGAATTAACTGCAGATTCAATCATTGTAATGGAAGATTTTTCCAATTATTTCAGAATGTCGCATGCTCTATTCAGTGATATCTATATAAGACCTACCCTACACTGATGAGGGGCGAAACCCCGAAACCGGTATAACTCGTTTCGGAAAACGAAATATGAATCGTCCGAAAGGCTGTCTTCATGGAAAAAATGTACTTGCTGAATTGATTCGACTCAGTTCAGTAGCTGTTGTAGTACTATCATCATTTCTGTTTTCTCTGAATCAGCACATATGCTTGGAATCGTGCTGAATTCATGTTATGTACTTACTCTAATTCATATTTCATATATCTGTCAGTTGCGGTCACAATTTTTTGAAGACAATGGCAGTTGCGAAGACCTGAATATAAACCAAATCATCTCATTTCTCTCTACTTGTTCTTCCGCACACGATCTTTCTCGAGAATATATTGTTTTCATACTGGATTTTCCTAAAACATCGGGTGGAGACAAGGTGGTCCTGGTCCTAATAGAGTTTCTGAATATATAAAAAATATGAATAGTAAACGGATACTTATATTTTTGAAAAAAAAATTTTTTTTTGGACCAACCTTTGTATATTCATAAATTCTCATTTCAGATAATTTGGTCATTGAAATGTTTCGAAGTTTGTCTAGTAAACAATATTATTTTCCGTTACAAAGGAATTATTGATTATTCCAGAAATCAAGGAAATACTATACTTCAAAACCCTGTATAATTCAAACCGTGGCATTCGCGTGGTAGGCACTGTAGAACTTTTTGATCAATAATAACTCATCTACATTATATCAGAAAATAAAAGAAATTCACGGACGATTTTAGAAATCATTTCTAAATTATTCCGAAACATCCCTTCTCCATATTTTTTGGACCATCGCCGCAACTTTATTTGGATTCAGATTAATGAGCACAGACGTTGACACATTTGTATGTATGTTAGCTACATAGTTTCAAAAAATCAGCTGAATATATTGGTGAAAGCTGACTATACAAAGGGATACATTTTTCCGAAATTGAAAATATATTTTTGATCGCCCCGTACCTTTCAAATATTTAAAGTTGGATGGTTAGTTCAAATGCAAAATATGATCGCCCTCTTATGTACTGTAAGTAACATCAATTGCACATGGATCTGCAGGAAAACGAATATTTTCTCAAAAAAAGTTCGATAAAAATTACCAAAAACAAAGTTCAACCCTCTGTATACCCGCCAGTTTTGATTCTAGAAACTTTTGTCATTTGAACTTTTTGATGCACATATTGTGGACTATTCCATTATAAAAATTCAGATCGATACAATGAAAATGAAATTCCGGATTTTTTGAAAAATCGTCAAAATATCGAACTTTGACCCCCTGTAGAATCCAAACGTGGGCATTCAGAGAGTTGGCGCAATGATAACTTTTATTCAGGATGGCATGGGCGACATCATATTGAAATTTCAGCGATTTTCACCGAAACCGGTTTTCCATAAGATTAGTGCGGGGTCCTTTGCAGTTCAACAAAAACCTCTTTGAATATTCCATATGAGGTACTATATATATACTAACATATTTCTAAAACTTCGTTACAAACTCGTAGGTAATTAATGTATTGCAAAAAATAGTACCAATCCAGGTTTCATTAATGAATATGGATTCATCTGAGGAATGGAACAATAAAAGGTTGATCATGAAATATTAACTGTCCTACTGTCCAACTATAGAAGTGAAGAATTCTTTTTTATCATTATCCGAACTTTGGAATTCTTTCGTCATTTTTATCAAACCTGGCACGATCAAGTCCTTGAATCAATGCAAAATTATTTTAAATACCTATGTGAAAAAATGATTGCCGACTCAATTATCCGACTGCCTTTAGAAAATGGCATAGCGTGATGGAAATCTAAAAAAGCTATGGTTTCTGAGAAAGTCTTATAATGGAAATAATGACGAATCCAAAAATCCACGCATGAATAGATAATTACAGTGGGCAATTATAAACCACCTTGATTGCTTTACTATCGGCTGGAAAATTGGTAATTGACATGCTATGCTGCAATATTCAATTGACTTATGCGAAAAGTGCCGCAAAATGTCTCTCGAAAATTACTGTTTCGTGATGAATGCAGACCAATGACACTGAAATGATGAAATCCATAGAAAGATTGACGGAGAAATCTATTATTGAATCATTCCTAATGAAAAATGTTGGAGATGTACCTATCAATCCCCAGAAAGGACGCTTCATTAAATTCTCACCACATTTTCATACAAAAACTGAAACACGTGTCATTCTTCGTAGATTTTTCTGAATTCTTAACCTATCACAATCTTTGACGTTCTGGGAACCAAATCCGTTTCCGTTTTCTAAAATCTTTCACAAATATTCTTTTTCAGATACGAGATTGATAAGGAAACGAATCTGAAAGAGAATATTTGTGGGGGATTTCTGAAAACGGAAAAAGATTCAGTTCATGGAACGTCAAGGATTGTGGTAGGTAAAGAACCGAAAAAAACTACGGAGAGAGAATCCGTCCACCACAAAATAATGACATTCATACAGTACACGTGTCATTTTATAATGTTTTCTAGCGTATTAAAAGTTATATTCAAAGACTTGTTCTGTACATACCTGAACATTTTCAAACTTTCTCCAATGATTTTCAGAAGGTCCTCTGAATTGAGATGCGTAAGTAACATTATATTTTTTCCATATTCGATTCGGAATATGCGCTAATCAAAATAATATTTCATCAACCATCTCTTTCGACCGACATATTGTTTGTTTCATTGTCTTTGTCATATCATTTGGTTTCGCCAAAATTTGTTGAGTACTGGAAGTTTTCATGTTATTTTCATGTCCAAATCCACGTGCTCATTTTAGGGCTAATGCGTATTACTACAAACTTTGAAACAATTTCTTCAGAAGTTGAGTTCCAAATATTACTTTGACCTGTAAAGGACAACAATAGATTTTTTTATGATAATGAATATTTGCCATTTACAAATTATGAGAAGCCGATAGTGGAGTTGGCAAGATATGATCTCGCACCTGTTTCATCCACGCCTTCTGTTCCAACACTTCGCCTCATTCCAAATACGCAATACCTAACTCGAAACTCAGGCTATTATGGGCGTAGGCTAGTTGATCTTCTAAGGTATTCTTACAACATATTTACTGGTAATGTCAACTTCGTTGGCGAAACGTCCATGATAGTAGTAGTAGTGTGATAATACGAGGCTATTATTTTATTCATCACTTGCCTGGCGGCCTAGTAGTTTAAATCTTTTTCGCGTGACCTATTTTCAACATAACACAGTACTACCATTCGCTTGGATGTGGTTGACAATGTTCCTTCTAAAATAAATTTTCTCTAAAATTGCTCGTTCCGTTAATCAGCTGACGAACGTCAACTCTCAGAAGTCGAAACTTGTGCGAGCAATGGATCAACGAGGCCTTCCTTACCGTTTAACGTGCGATTACCCAGCACGGTGGCCTGGCGAGGATTCGAACCCCGGCCTTCCGCTTTACAGGCAGATATGCTAACCACTACACTACCGAGACCTTCAAATAAGGTAATCAAATCCAGAGAAAACGGTTGAAATGGATTTTTTGGTCGGAAATGAATCAAAGTTTTGATTGATCAGGGAAAATAATGCTGTGACGAGAAAAATTGAGATATCAAATTTAATAAGAAATATTAGTAAAAAAAATAGAAATTTTGAAATATTAGTTGATAAAATGTGGATAAAGAAATAAATGGAACAATATAAACAAATATTGAAAGCAAGTTTCAAGTTGAGTGTACTCAGGACGTTTCGACGAATGTGGATACCAGCAACCGAAACGTCGCGTCGTGAGAACACTCAACTTGACACTTGGTTTCAATATTTGTCAATATTATATCATTTATTTCCGCATTTACATTTTTTGACCAATATTTTATAATCAGCAGTTTTCAGAATAAAACTTTCCTATATATGAAAAAATAATGGCGTCTTCACCCAAACATTAATAAAATATTTTTTTATGTTAACATACATCAAAATTGACACACCAGAGTTGCCCCCTTGTCTGCATTACGATATCTACAAATCCCATTTCAAACTTATCTGAGTATCCAAATACGAGTGTATCTAAAAACCAAACAACACCTATGCAAACGAATTCGTGGTTTACTGACTTTTGTCGTTATTTATACCGAACCAAAAACTTTACTGCATCATCAGAGACACGACGCGCATCCCATCATTAGAAGAGGGATGAGCTACGAATGGTCATCTCTCTGTAAGCGCTTGTTGCGCAATTCCCGACCTTTTCGTTTTGCTTCCCGAGAGTGACTCCCTAACTCCTCTTCATCTGGATCCCTCTTCACTCGAGAGATCATTCCCAGATAGCACAAGTATATTTTATTGATATATTTTGAATATTCATTATAGATATTGTCCGTAAGATATCCGAAAAAGGCCTTGGTATATCTTTGGCGATATCGGTCGTAACCGTATCACCTATTTATATTTTTCGTGGGTAACTATTGAAACGGAGTGAGTTTCTTATTAAAAGAAAAAGAACAGACACCGTGGATAACAAATAACATTGCTTATTTATTCACTAGAACGTTATCATAGCAAACACTCAAAAGGCACTATGTTGAGTCATGAAATAATGAGGGAGAAAACTCGGGAGCGAACAACCATCGCAGTTGAAGACTGAAATCGGATTGATTATTTCTTCCCCAGAATATTCCTCGAGAACCTGAAAAATTCACCACTGGCAATTCTAAGTAAAAACCCTGAGAGATAGGTCCTTTGATCCAGAAATCATGGAAGAATCAGAAAGGAATCTGGGTGAAGATGACAACGAAGACGATAACGCCCTTGGAATTTTACAGCTGCGAGAAGACGACGACGATGAAGAAGAAAATTTAAATTAAAATCATTATTCTTTTAATTATTTCATCTGTTTTTTGAATTTTGACATTCACAAATGTATCAAATGAATTAAAAAAAACATTATTCAAAATTTTATTTCTTTTAAATTTTTTTAAAATTTATTCAACTACCAGTTGATTTCAAATAATATTTAATCTGGGCTCGTGCTGCCCTCTATCTCAAAAAAGATTCAACGTGTGAAAAATGTTTGGTACAAAAGTTGTAGAGAATTTAATTCTCTACAATATTGATAATGAATACAATTAGCATAAAACCCATTGGAAACGAGGTATTTGCAAAAAGCCTGCAAAAAGTGTTTATTTTTTACTTTTTACCCCCAGTGTTTTGAGCTTAGGTTTTAAGTTGCGGCCATCGGATCATATGTGAATTTTGAGAATAGTTTTATGATGCCAAAATACAAGTTTATACAAAATGACAAAATGACAGCTGGGTATATCAACTTTCGTAGGTGAACCGCCTTAAATTACTGGACTATAATAGTTGGATACCCAAGCAGATGAAACTTCGGCGCATTACGAAAACTGTATTATGAAGAATATTTGAAATTAAATTTTATTGTAGGAAAAACCCTACAGTACCTCCTCGCCAGTGATGAACGACATATGATTGAAAATAAATACTTATCACAGGAACGAATTATTTATAAAAAAAATATTAATCTTCTCATATAGAAAGCAACCTAGTACATCGATACAGCCAACGTGTGAAGTACAGAAGCTTGAACAAATTCTTGTAAAATTTCAATTGAAACTGAAACTGCATTTGGAGCCTCGAAAAGAGTTTGAAAAATACAAGAAAAAAAAATCAGGTAATTGTGTGTTCAAAAATTGAATCAAATAGCAGACCGAAACAAAAAAAAACGAGAGATTCTATTCCGATATTTGAACATATTAATCGAATCTGAAATATATCACTAAATAATTGAGATGTGAAAGAAAGATCGACTTCCACTTGAACCGTAAAAAATATTGGTTTGCACACGGACTTATGCAAAACTAGCCTGGACCGTTCGGTGAACCGTACTCGACGTCCAGAACGCGTCCTGAGACCTGGAGGTGATTGCTCCGCTGATGGTTTTGTAAGTACAGGTTGTCGGCTGAACCAGAGCGAAATCCTCTTCGTCGGGGTCTTCGTCACCCTCTGGTGTCTGGATGTTTTCGTCCACGATGTAGGCAGGTTTTATACGTTCGATGGTGACTGGTATGTCTTCCTCGCATTAAGCGTGTGAAAACTCTATCTGTGCTAGAAATAACTTCGTACGGTCCGTCGTAGGGTAGTTGGAGAGGTCCCTTGAGTGCGTCGTGTCGAACGGAGACGTGGTAGGCAGTGGCGAGGTCCTTGAATAAAAATATTATGCGTTCGCCATGTCTCAATCCACCAACTGGTCGAATATCGTCGAAGTGTTGTCGGAGGCTTTTGACGAACTCATTTGCGTTGTGGACGTCTAAGGTTACTCGAGACACCAAGAAATCTCCCGGGAGACGAAGAGGTTGGCCGTAGTACATCTCCGCTGCTGTTGCCTGCAGGTCTTCCTTCCAGACAGCCCGGATGCCGAGGTGTGCCGTTGGGTGTCTCTGTCCAGCGATTCGTCTGTAAGCATTTGACTGCTGCCTTCAGTTGGCGATGGAGACGATCGACCATGCCGTCGGCGGCCAGATGATGAGCTACGGAAAAGGTAGGACTCGAACTGGCGTCCTTGGTCCGTTGTAACCCGCAACGGTTCGACGAAACAATTGACCCAGTGCTCGTAGGAGGCGCGGGCCACGGTCTCAGCTTCCTGGTTCTGAAGTGGGATTGCCTCTGGTCACCGTGAGAATCGATCAACACAGGTCAAGCAGTATCGATATCCTTGATGACGATTAGGTCCAGATGAACGTGCTCGAACCGAAGAGAAGGCGTTGCAAACGCGCCAACTGGAGCAGAGACACGTCTGGTCACCTTGGTCTGCTGACAGGTAATGCAAGCCTGGGCCCAAATTCAACAGTCTGTGTTGATCGACGGCCACACATAGCGCTGCGTCATCAGCTTGGTTCTCGCTTCGATCCCAAGGTGAGCCAAACCGTGGATATCGTTGAAAGCGGTCCTGCGAAATGGTTCCGTGAGGAAAGGTCGGCTGTTGACGTTTTGACGTCGAAGTAAATGGCTGCTATGGAACCAGGAATGCAGATGTGCCCCTGGTCCAGCTCCGTGTTGTGCTCTTGTAGAATCTGTTGGAGTTCTTGGTCCTGCTGCTGATCTGATGTCACCAAAGCCTCGAAGTCCACAGGGGCAGCAATCTGGTCCACCCTGAAGAGCGCATCAGCAACCACGTTGTTGTCTCCAGAGGTGTGCCGGATGTTGGCTAATGAAGTGGCGAAATTGGCGTGGTGAGCACTTGTCAGCTGTCTGGCGAACGGCAAACGTGATCGGCTTGTGGTCCGTCAAAATGGTAAACGTTCGTCCCTCGACCATATGACTGAAATGCTGAACAGCGCGGTATATAGCTAACAGTTCTCGATCGGAGGCGCTGAACTTGCATTCTGCGCTGCTAAGCTTCTTCGAGAAGAAACTCGGCGGCTCCCAGTGGTCGTCGATACGTTGCAGGAGTATGGTGTCGACACAGTAGTCTGAGGCGTCGCACGCCAGTGATAACTCTGCGCCAAGCTTTAAGTGAGCCAGGAGTTTTGTGGCTGCAAGTTCCTCGTTGCACTGCTCGATAGCTGCTTCGGCCTGGACATTCCAGTAAACGGGTGCCTCTCCTTTCAGCTTGCCCTTGGAGAGGTGGTTGAGTGGGGCCTACGTGTGAGCAGCCCTGGGCAAGAAGCTGCGGTAAAAGTTCAACACACACAGTAACTGTCGGAGTCCTTTGGCGGTCTTTGGCATCGGGTATTCTCGGGTGGTGGCGACCTTCTCGGGAAGTGTCTCTGTTCTTTTATTGAAGACGAGGTATTCCAGGAACTGTACGACTGCGCGCCGAAACAGCACTTTCTGCGGTTTATCACGACTCCGAATTTCTGCAGGCCCTCGAACAAGATCCGCCAATAGTCTCGGTGTTCCTTGTCGGACTCAGATGCTACTAGGACGTCGTTAATGTAGGCGTAGCAGGAGTCCAGACCCCGAGGCACTCCATCCATGAATCGTTGAACAGTTTGCGTGGCGTTGCGTAAACCAAAGCTCATCGATGGAAATTCGAAGAGTTCGAATGGCGTGACGATAGCGGTCTTCCTCTTCGGCAACGGGGATCTGGTGATAAGCCCTCACTAGGTCGATGGTCGAGAAAACCTTGTTGCGATGAAGCGTCTGCGCAAAGTCTTCGATGTGGCGTACCGGGTAGTGATCCGGGATGGTCCTGGAGTCGAGTGCTGGATATTCCCCACGTGGACGCCACTCGTCACCTTTCTTTGGGACCATGTTGGGCCGAGAGGTCCAGCTGCTCTTGGATGGGCGACAAATGCCTAATCGCAGCATGTACTCGCTTTCCATCTTGGCGCACTTGAGTCGGTCCGGTACGAGGCGTCGTGGTTTCACAGCTTCCGATGGACCTGGCGTCGTGTGGGTGTGGTGGACGGTGTCGTGTCTGACCGGCGACACTTCACACATAACATCCGGTCGGGTGATATCCGGGTAGCGCTGCTGTAGTTCGTGGTATAAAGAATCACCGGTCACGAGTTTGATACTCGCGACGTTCGTCTCCGTAGGTTGATTACCCAGCCTCGGTTTCAATGATTCCCGAGAATGACCTTTTTGTCTAGGTCGACAATCGAAATGACAAATACTGTACTCAAGACATCTTAAATTATGTCATCAATATAGTTTTGAGGAAATTGAAAAATGAAGAAATTGTGAAAACGGCCCATGACGAGAACTATATTACGAAGAATATTTGAAATCAAATGTTATTGTAGGAAAAACCCTACATATCCTATGGATATCCATCCATGGGATGTGACAGTGTAACCTTTTTGGATGTTTTATAGTTATCCAACATGGATAATCATGAGATATCGACTATGGATATGCAGAAGATATTATATTTCCTAAATATATCTTTATGATCTCCTTAGTGGATGAAGATATCCATAGTGGACATCCATTGAATGTTCAACTCAGTACATAATGTATAGGCAAAAATTTAATGTTGTTGCATTGAAAACATATATATTGGAGGATTTCAAAGACAACAGAATCGAAAAACAATTTACTTGGATGTAATCCTGTTGAATAAAAATATAAGAGGAATATAGAGTATGAATCATGGATTTAGTGTCTGTTTCGCATAGTTTTCCCAAACCATACTTTCGGATGTCCCAATCAATACTTATCAACTGAGTCAGTGATTATTGGTATCAAACGCCTCCGAGTAATACAATAAAATAGGGTCTACAGCGTGCCCTTCATCTGAATCTCTGAAAATATCATCTGTTACATCTAACAAAGCAGTAGTACAGCTGCATTCGTTTCTGGAACCTGATTGGCGTACAGGTAATATGTTATGAGTCTGAATATGTGAATTAATTTGAAATTCCATTAATTTCTCTGATACTTTGGATAACACTGGTGAGATGGATATAGGTCTCAGATCATTGAAGTTCAGAATATTCGACTTTTTTGGAAGTGAAATTACTTTTTACACTTTCCATTCATCTGGAAAAATGCTGTCGCAAACATGTGTTGAAAATATGAGTGAAAATATGCAAAGTTTGCGGACAACAAAGAAGCAGCATCTCAAACTGTTCAACCCCAGTTGTTCTTGACTTTATATCAAGCAAATGTCTGTAGTTAACAGTGATATCAACAGGAGAAAATGAAAATTTCGAAATGAAGTTACCCTCTGAATTAATTTTCTAAAATGAGCCTAAATCACCATCAACTGGTTCAAAGTACCAGAATGCAAAAAGAAGTTGTCATTAATTTCATTCGTTAAATTCATTTCAGGAGGTAAGCTTCCAGAGTTAGTTGCTTCTATCATTATATTGAGCCGCTTTATGTTTCTCCAAATCAATTTACTATTTTTGAAATCTTCTGGAGAACCGACTCAACGCTGACGTTGTTTAGTCTACGAAACGAAAGGAACACTGAGTCTACTCTGAAATATGCTGAGGAAGTGTCTGCACAATCTTCAATCGTGGTACAAACAACTAACAGGAATTCTTATACCTCCCAGAATACGACTTGCATACAGGATGTGAAACTTATATAAAATATATGAATTTCCTTTTCAATATTCAGCAAAACAGAAGGAAACGTTCGATAGAAATTTTCCAGTAAGTTGGTCTTGTTACTAACTCTCTACACCAGGAGCAGCATGGCATGAAATAGCAAATGTATATTAGTCCAGCAGCCACCGCCTGATTTTTCGAGTGATTAATAACAAGCTGAATCTCCGTGAGTAGGTTCGGTTTGACGAGACACCCAAGTTTTTCCTCTGTGAAAATTCTCGTTAGAGGTAGCTAACGTAGTGCGCAGGTGTGAAACATGTCGATTCGGCGGGGTATCGAAATTGTCGGACTGATAGTGATAATTTTATTCACATATTGAGATAATTGGATAATACACTCGGAAAAACAATTGTCCTACAAAATGGATGGTTTGACTGGAGCGTCCTCCACTCCGAATATATCGAAAAAACGAGGTCATAAAAATTATCAACAACCAGCTGTTTTTTTTACAAATCTACAAATTTAATGGCACGTTTTCCTAGTCCTACGCTTGGAAGTTGTCGATACCACGGTAACACGGTAGCTACCTCTAACGAGAATTTTCACAGAGGGAAAACTTGGGCGTCTCGTCGAACCGAACCTACTCACGGAGATTCAGCCTGTTATTAATCACTCGAAAAATCAGGCGGTGGCTGCTGGACTATATTAATAAGTCTCCTCAGAGCGCTTTGGCACTCATGAACATGATTGCCGTCCTGCCTACTATATATATATATATATATATATATATATATATATATATATATATATATATAAATATGTTGTTGTTGTGTTCAGGTTGAACCGCGTCTGGAGTTTTGTTCTCGACGTTTCGGCTCCGATTTTGCAGCCATTTTCAAGAGTAAGTTCAAGTCACTCAGTCTGATATATATATATATATATATATATATATATATATATATATATATATATATATAGAAATGTTTAAGCAGGATTTGAAGTAGACTGGACCAAGATACAACACCCTGTTAGAGGTGGAATTCTGAAAAACCCTCGTCTCAGCGGGTTTGTGCGGTGATTCACCTCCAAAATAACTTTCTATTCCTTTTCCCGTTAGGCGATGAATTTCAACACAATACGAAACACGTCTTTCATCAAATCTGTTAAAGAATGTTTATGCAAAATCTGAAGTATACAATGAACACGCCCTCCAAGCTTTAGGACTTCACGATCAGCGGTTTAGACTGTGCATTGATCCGTCTGTCAGTTATTCAGCACAAAGCATTTTATATGTATGTGTTAAGTCAATTTTATATTAGTTTACAAATAGTAACCGCTACGTACCCGCCTATGATGCAGGTAGCCGGGTCTCTGTCG
Source organism: Zygogramma bicolorata (assembly GCA_032362365.1). NCBI lineage: Eukaryota > Metazoa > Arthropoda > Insecta > Coleoptera > Chrysomelidae > Zygogramma > Zygogramma bicolorata. The sequence goes on from JAVJAQ010000725.1 coordinate 952,811, forward strand.
ACCGACCGAACCTTTTGAGAGTGTAAGCGAACATTCGCATTCGCATCGCAGCAGTCACAGTGTGAACACGCATGTACGTAGTACAAGTACCATATTAAAGTAAAAAATCAGTTATCGTCAGTTTTATTCATTCAACGGCAAAATTCATCATACCTACAGTCCACTTAGAAAAAAAGGCAACATATTTATGGTCTTCGAGCCAAATCACACGACGGCAAACCAGATACAAGAGAACAAATCTCATCAGGGAAGCAATCATTCCATTCTCAATCATATCAGAACACAATCATCTCGTTTCACTCATCACAAGAGGTATTTACATTAGTTGGACACACGTAAGTCTCTTTCCATTTTCATATCCTTTACTTTGTGCAACGTTTACTACAGATATAGCATTTTTTAAAGTACACTTTCATCTACGATCCACGTAGGTACCATATTTCCAACGATTTCTTTCAAAAATGACTGAATTAAAGGATCTGATAGTAAAACGGGGGCAAATTAAAGGTCAAATCACCCGATTCACTACTTTTATTGATGAATTCGATATAGCAACAAAATCAATCTTTGAATTACAAACTCGTTTGACTAAAATAGAAGCACTCTGGCAACAATTTGAAGATATTCAGTCCGAGATTGTTTTGTTAAGTACAGATACCGCCCATGATGACTATCGTCGCGAATTCGAAGATTTATATTTTAGTGGTGTGGCGCGGGCCACAGAGCTCGTCGCAGCTCATCGTTCCACACAGTCAGGTAGTACGATTACGTCACCAACACATTCGGCGCCGACCAGCGGCGTTGCAATGCAAAGTATTAAATTGCCGGTTATTCCAGTTCCTAATTTTTATGGGGATTATCGTGAATGGCCTGGTTTCTTTAACACATTTACTGCACTCGTTGATAAAAATACTTCATTGTCATGTGCACAAAAGTTTTATTATTTAAAAGAAGCAGTGCGAGGTGAAGCTAAACAAGTAATCGAATCTCTTGAGGTTTCAGAACAAAATTATATTGTCGCTTTGGACCTTCTCAAATCCCGTTTCGACAATAAAAGACTCATCAAGCGTTCCCACATTGCATCTCTTTTTAACATACCCGCACTCATGAAAGAATCGTATCAATCCTTGCGTAGATTTTTAGATGAAATTAATAAACACGTCCGCGCGTTGAAAAATCTAGGGGAATCGGTAGATACCTGGGACAGCATTTTATTATATCTCATTTCAACCAAGCTCGACGCGACCACGAAGCGCGATTGGGAAAAATATTCAACAAAATTAGAAAATGAACCAAAACTAACCGATCTCGAAACTTTTCTCAGTGAAAGATGCAATATATTAGAAACTTTAGATTCAAGTGTTAATCGAACTCAAAACAAAATCACTCCAAAAAGGGCTGATACTCGATCATTCGCTTCATCAAATTTATATCATAACTCGGGGTGTTCATTTTGCAAAGGTTCACATTACATATATACTTGTTACAATTTATTGAAACTTTCGGTTCCATCTCGTTTACAAGAATTGAAAAAATTGAAATTATGTACAAACTGTCTGCGTCCAGGGCATCAAACAAATGAATGCAGATCAAGTGGATGCAAAAAATGTAACGGGCGTCATAACTCACTCATTCACATGGATAATGAAAACATCGCCACCAGTGGCGGAGAGAGAGCTCAATCAGCTAACATTAGCGCAAAAGAAAACGAATCGAGCAATCACAGCGAAACATCTTCCTTGGCAACAAACAATTCAGCTAACAAATATTCACAAGTTCTTTTATCAACCGCGTTAATCAACATCTCAAACAATTCAGGCAAAATGGTTTCGTGCAGAGCTTTATTAGATTCAGGCTCGCAGTCTAATTTTATCAGTAGAAATATGTACACTAAACTAGGCCTAACTGGTCGCAAAATTAATTTACCAGTCACAGGTATAGGTCAAGTTCAGACAAAAATAAATTCAATTATAGACTCAACAATTTCTTCAATGCGAAACAATTATCGCAAGGTCTCGTCTTTTCTGATAATTGACAAAATCACAGACGAAATGCCAAGTTCAGATTTCGACATTTCAAACTTAAACATTCCACACGAAATAACACTCGCTGATCCCTCTTTCAACTCATCCGGTAGCATAGATATACTTCTCGGAGCTGAAATATTTTGGGATATAATTTTGAATGGCCAAATAAATCTCGGGAGTCAGAAACCAATTTTACAAAATACCAAGTTGGGTTGGATTGTTGCAGGAGCTATTAATTCAAATAGTACCTCACTCGTCACAAGGGCACATTGTAATTTTGTACACGAAAATACTCTTCATGAACAAATAGAAAAATTTTGGGCCATAGAGGAATGTCAATTTGAACGAAGTTTTTCGAGAGAAGAAGCTATGTGTGAAGAAATATTCGTCAATACCACGACTCGCGATTCTACAGGGCGTCTAGTTGTAAATCTTCCATTACGCAAACCAGTCTCGCTGTTAGGTGATTCTGAAAACAATGCACTCAAACGTTATTTATTACTAGAAAAGAAACTGAATTGCAATAGTAAGCTCAAAAAAGAATATACCGAATTCATTAACGAATATCGCGAGCTAGGACACATGACTAAAGTCAATGATGAGATATCAAACGAAACAGTAAAGTATTACTTACCACACCATTGTGTTTTAAAGGAGTCGAGTACAACCACGAAGCTGAGGGTAGTCTTCGACGCCTCCGCGAAAACTACAAGTAATGTTTCATTAAACGACATTTTAATGATCGGACCAATCATTCAAGACGACTTATTCTCAATCTTGCTACGTTTTCGAAAATACAATTTCGTAATAATTGCCGACATCGAGAAAATGTACAGGCAAATTTTAATAAACGAAGATCAGCGCGATTTGCAAAGAATTTTATGGCGTGACAACTTGGACGAACCTATAAGTCATTATCGCCTTAACACCGTAACATACGGAACGTCTTCGGCTTCATTCTTAGCAATCCGCAGTTTGCATCAACTAGCGCGTGAAAACTCGGAAAGGTATCCTGAAGCTAGTAAAATCATCTTATCGGATTTCTACGTCGACGATTTAATAACAGGGACAAACACTCTCCCAGAAATGTTAAAAATCAAACGTGAAATTTGTGAAATACTCGAAGGGGGTAAGTTTCATCTGCGAAAATGGATGTCAAATTCTCGCGAAGAACTAATAGCCTCAGAACAAAATTCTGAAGGCACGTCTCAATATATTATTTCAGATGGATCGTGCATAAAAACCTTAGGTTTGATATGGAATGCCAATTCAGACACTATACAAGTAACCACGTTTACTGAACCGGTGTCCGAGAACATTACGAAACGTTTGATATTATCAACCATCTCACAAGTTTTCGATCCACTCGGACTAGTTGGTCCAATAATCATTAAAGCGAAAATCTTGTTGCAACAGTTATGGCTATTGAAAATCGGTTGGGATGACCCAGTCCCAACGGAAACCTACGCCACATGGCAACAATTTTGTTCTCAAATTCACAAACTCAAGGAACTAAAAATACCGCGTCTCGTTCTCGCACATAATTATGACACTCAGCACGTCCAGCTTCACGGATTCAGCGATGCTAGTGAAGTTGCTTACGGCGCATGCGTGTACGCTCGATCATGTGATTCACATGGACATGTCACGGTCTCACTCATTTGTGCAAAATCGAAGGTAGCGCCGGTAAAATCATTAACATTACCAAGGTTGGAGCTTTCAGGTGCTCTTTTACTTGCTCAACTTATGCGATCTGTAATCGAAGCATTAAAATTAAATATTTCAGATATCGTTTACTGGTGTGACTCTACAATAACGTTATCTTGGATTTCAGCACCTTCCAATAATTGGAAAACGTTTGTATGCAACCGCGTCTCAAAGATACAGCAATTGACTTCAAATCATCAATGGCGTTATGTCAGATCAGAAGACAATCCCGCTGACATCATTTCTCGCGGCACTACACCTGAAAAATTAATTACGTTAGTATTATGGTGGTCGGGACCAATATGGTTAAGCCAAAACCCTGATTCGTGGCCGAATAATATCGTGAAGTCAAATGAAGCTATACCGGAAGGTAAAATCGTTAGTTTGCTACAAACCGAAATCGTTCTCCATGAAATATTTCTTAGATATTCCTCATTAACAAAATTACAACGCATAGTAGCCTATTTATACAGATTCTTGAACAATTGTAAAAAGAATAGAGTTTCTGGAAATCTTTCAGTTGACGAACTTCATCACTCCATGAATGTTTTACTAAGGGTTGCCCAATCGGAAAGTTTTCCAGAAGAGCTAAATCGGCTCAAAAATGGTAAACAAACTCATAGAAGCAGCAAGCTCAGTTCATTGAACCCATTTATTGATGAAAACGGAATAATCAGAGTAGGCGGACGATTATCCAAGGCTAAGGTCACTATAGATCAAAAACATCCTATTATCATTTCAAACAAGCACCCCATAACTCGTCTCATCATCCTTCACGAACATCTTAAAAACTTCCACGCTGGTCCTCAAGCTACACTTGCTTTCGTCAGGCACACGTTCTGGCCTCTGAGAGGTAAGAGTACCATCAAACAGATCCTACACAACTGCGTCAAGTGTTTTAAGGCCAGACCGACAAGCACATTTCCCCAAATGGCAAATCTACCGTTAGAGCGTGTTCAAGCGGTAAGACCATTTTTTAATACTGGAGTAGACTTTGCCGGGCCATTTTATATAAAGGATGGAATAACTCGCAATCGAAAAATAGTGAAATGTTATTTATGTATATTTATTTGCTTGGCGACACGAGCAGTACACCTCGAACTGTGTGGAAATATGAGTACTGAATGTTTCTTAAATGCATTGAAACGCTTCGTCTCTAGGCGTGGAATTTGTAATACGATTTTTTCCGACAACGGTACTAATTTTCGAGGGGCAAATAATGAATTAGTAGAAATTTCCAACTTGTTGTCTCAAAATCTCAAGGAAACAAAGATAGAACATTATTTGACTCAAAACTCTATTAAGTGGAAATTTATACCCGCAAATTCGCCTCATTTTGGAGGTAGTTGGGAGGCAGCTGTCAAGCTTGCAAAATATCATATGAAAAGAATCGTTGGCAATGCGCATCTCACTTTTGAGGATTTAAATACTATATTTGTGCAAATCGAAGCCATCCTCAATTCCAGACCCCTTACTCCCATATCCGATAGTCCAAATGACTTAACCGCACTCACTCCAAGCCATTTCCTAATTGGAGACATTTTAAATAATATACCTCAGCAAGACATGACCCAAGTGCAGCCAGGAAGGTTATCCCACTATCATCGTCTCCAGCAGATAGTCCAACATTTTTGGAACCGTTGGAAATCCGAATATCTATCCCAGCTGCAAGCCAGGACAAAATGGAAGTTCATTTCACCTGCCAAAATAGAGGTAGGAGCCATGGTTGTGTTAAAAATCGACAACGTTCCACCCCTCAGCTGGCCCATGGGAAGAATAGTGCAGCTTCACCCCAGTGACGATGGGAACATTAGGGTTGTGAGCGTAAAGACTTCCAATGGAATAATTAAGCGTGCAGTTACAAAAATTTGCATACTCCCTACGGGAGAGGAAGACATTTAAAATTGTTTAAAACTTGTTAATTAATTATCATTTAGTTTGAAAGTCGAGCCTTTCAAGGAGGCCGATATGTTAAGTCAATTTTATATTAGTTTACAAATAGTAACCGCTACGTACCCGCCTATGATGCAGGTAGCCGGGTCTCTGTCGACCGACCGAACCTTTTGAGAGTGTAAGCGAACATTCGCATTCGCATCGCAGCAGTCACAGTGTGAACACGCATGTACGTAGTACAAGTACCATATTAAAGTAAAAAATCAGTTATCGTCAGTTTTATTCATTCAACGGCAAAATTCATCATACCTACAGTCCACTTAGAAAAAAAGGCAACAGTATGGATTATCGAAAAAAACCTGTATAGTGATTCAAATATAAAAGCTAGCTATGTGATAGCACGGACTTTTTTTCAGGACTGAAAGAGACTATTTTTGGTGAAAATAATGTTTGTCTATACCGAACCGTTCAGTGAGCGCACACCGTTAAGAGGGGGATCGATATAATAATATATGCTCAGAGCAGCATCTACTTTTGTCATAAAAGTTTCCATTAAATGAAAACTGACTGGAACGGGATTTAATATACCGAAAAATAAAGGATTGGAATAAGTAATGAAAAAATTTGAGGCTCGAATTATTTCTACATTGAATGAATATAAATATTTATTTTAACTAGCTTTTATTTAGAACTGAAACATTTAACGGCGGGATTTACCAGTCACCCACCATCTTTAGTTTTTGCGGGCAGAAGGACGAGGTAACACCACAGCCTTACAAGCACACAGCTACGAAGCTCGGCGTTTGTGAAAAACAAAATCAATTACCTTGAGACAACATTCGGCGGTGAAGTCTGGGCTGGATTCGGAATAATTGCGATAGAATGGACAGGACAGTACATGCACTTTTGAAATGATACTTGAAACTGGTCAATTCAAAAAAAAATATGTCTTTTCTACTGCATCACGGTACTTCAAAAAACCGAGGATGCGAAATAATATTAATAAGAATTATACAATGAAAATCATTTCCTGCTAGAACAAAAATTTACGGAAAATATTTACGGGGGTGATAAAACGATCAAGCTATGTATCATTTTCAGGCAATAAATCTACATTTTCTGTGGAGATGTTCGTGACCCAAAGTTTATTTAAATTTTTTTAGTTCGTTGAAGGTGCTCGCAGTGAAACAGAAAACCAAATTTTCTGTTTATCTCGACGTCTCGACCTTTTAGTTGGCCATCCTCAGGATACTCAAATCAATATGGTGGAAACAATAACGTTGTGAGTTCAGGGCTAAAAACATTGATGATTTAAATGAAAGAATAAACATATACACATGAATGATGATTTTTTGTGAGACTGCGGTTTGACTGATGAATCAAGAATCTCTCTGAAAAGGTTGTTCCGTGGAACCAGTGTGTATGGATAACATTACTTTCATTTCTAATGAGAGAGATGTTGGGAAAAAAGATTTTAGTCTCAGTTTCACTATCAGTGGTGAAGAGTAATCATTGATGATAATTACTGTGTCGATTTGGTCTTTTGAGACTGCAGTCAGAATATTATCTATACCTATAATATCGTTCGTTTGAATAATACGAAAATCCCACTCGTGATTTTCTATACAAATAACCAGTTCATATTTTTGGAGCCATTTCCAGGATTCAGATTATTTATATCATTCTATTAATTTGTTCATAATACAGATACTTCTTTTTATATGTATATATATATATATATATATATATAATCATATATATATAATAATTATATATATATATAATTTTCAAAATACATTTAAAATCGATCAAGAGATATGTCAAGACTAAAGAGTAGAAAATAAATATTATAAAAAAGTTTTAACAAATACGTGCATTCAAATATAAGCGTATTTTTTTAAAAACTTTCTTTATAATATTTATTTTCTACTTTTTAGTCTTGACTTATCTCGTAATCTATTTTGAATGTATTTTGGAAATTTTACGAATTGCTCAAAACCGACATTTGCAATTTTTCAACTTTGGCTGAAGAATCATAATCTTCGACCCAGAAAATCCCCAGATATCATTTTTCATTTTAATCACATGATGATTACGAAACTTCAGAGAGAAATTTTTGGAATTGGAATTGGATCACAATTACAAAACTCCTCCGCCATATTGAAGCCGCCACTTCTAATTTTTAAATTTTGAATTATAATTACGAAACTCGTCCGGCATATTGAAGCCGCTTTGTTGTTTTTTTCTCACAAATTTCATATTACATTGTCACCGGATTCAAGAATACCCGCCAAATTTCGAGTCACTCGGACGTCTAGAAGTGGGTGATAATTGATGTCAAAGATTTTTTTATACCTATTAAGGGAACATAATAATGAAATCATCTATCATTAGCCTGCACGAATATTACCTATACTAACCGTTGGCCTACAGTTCACGTTATTTGCCCCAGTACGGAAATATTCAAAAACGAAATTTTGTTTATATCTGAAAATCAAAAAGAAACAAAATAATTTTTTATCATTAGCTGTACAAAATATATTTTTAAGTACTCTGATAATATTTTTGACCCACGAAAAACTGATCACCGCAGATAATATTGTAGCCACTGTTTATTACCTGAATTCTTCGTATTCTTCCCCTATAGCTCTCTCTAATACAGTAATAGTATAAAATAATTGCTACGCATTACTCTCAGAACCTCATTCATTCACGCCTTCTACCGTTGAACGGTACTGAACGGTTTTACTCCATGTGATCGTTCGATCTTTTTGTGATTTGATTATTGCTTCTGGGGCCTGATTTTCAAATCGGGTGAACTCTCCCATCAAGAGAAAATTCGGATATATCTTTCTATCTCATGAGCGAAGGCCATTTGAAATAGAGAAAGATATTCGACCTTCTCTGTGTATGAGGGTTCACCTGGTTTGAAAATTAAGCACCTGAAGCCTTCGAGTTTGGCTCTTAGGTATAATTAGATTTGATGATCAGCTATTAGCGACCTCTCGTGAACAGAGGAATTACCACCCAATACAGATACCGACGATTATTGGACATTTGAAAAATTCTCCAAATAGACTAAGAGCCAGTGACAGTTTTGCGTGATTATTTAGTTGAGGCCTATATTTTGGGAAAGTGTTGTGGAGGGCCGAGCTGAGTGCCATCCGTGAGGACAGGCCCTGAGCGCGGTTCCAAGGGGGTGGCGAAACGCCCCCAACTTGCAAAAAATCGCGCATCTTTTTGTTATTTAGTTAAGGCTCATATTTTTCTCAGCAGTCCTCTTGTAGCAAACAATCATCGAGATAACATTGGCGGATCAATTGGACGGTTCCGAGTGGTTGGCGGAACTCCCATAACATGTCGAAAATCGTTGAACTTTTTATTATTTAGTAAAGCTTCATTTTTTAGTATGTTATTGTGATGACATTTTTAAGTGTGTATGACAATTGGCGGAACAAAATGGCGGTTTCAAATACCTGGCAGAACGACTTGAATGTTTCGTATGCGCGCCCTCATTTCATCACTTCTGTCGTACAATAATGTAAATTATTAATGCTTTAAATTCGAAAAATGATTTCTTTTATTCATTAAGGATGTTTTCAATGCACACAGGCATTATTTCCACCCTATAACGAATATTTTGATAGCCGTATGTTGAAAATTATACTTGAAAATGTGGGGAAAAAAATTCATTCGCGAATAATTTTGCAAATATGAGGAACACGTGAAAGTACCTGTATTTTTTGTAGAGAAATAAATTCTCTACAAAAATGGTTCAATAACACTTTTTTATATCTCGCTTAGTTTATGGGATGTAGTGGAATAAAAAAGTGTAATAATCATTTTGCGTTTAAACGCTTATATCTTTTGAATCATGACAAATACAAGATATACGAATCAGATACTGTAGATAAATTTATTTCAGAAAAAAAAATCTTTTTCACGTGTCTCACGTAGTTTCAGTGATATAGAGTGAAAACAAAAAAAATTAATAATCAGTATACTATTATTATAGCAGCATCATGATTCATTAAAAACGCAATATACAAACGAGTAAAATATATTTCAAGATATATCGAAATGAATTATTTTAATGGAAAATGAATGTTGTTGAAAATATCGTGTTGTAGGTAAACTAGAAGAATAATTCGAATGGATTTTTTTTAAGGAAAATGATATTCCGAAAATATTATTTGACAACCATAAAGTAACACAGCCAAAAAATCACATATTCATCTTTCAGGTATGCGCATCTTAATTTTGTACCCTTTGAAAGAGTCTAGTTAAGTATTTGAACACCTGTGGGAAAATAATTGTTTCAAAGTGAATGCGTATATATGAACCAGGAACCTACATGAATACAACAATACATGAATTTTTATTGCCACTGTAGTTTTTTTCTATGAATGGTCATCATAAGATCGGTCGGTATGTTGTCTGTTCTCAAAACCGGTGCTAAACAAACGTGTTTAAATCAAGATATAATTTTAGAAGAGCAACGGATAAGAGTAAACTGTAATTATAAGAATTAGATTCAATGCAATTTGCGTCTGGCCAGTCGTTATCCTTGTTGAGATTGTATGACTTGGCGATATTTTGCTCAGCTCCCATAGTAGGAACTGGGCGTTCAAAGCGTGCTGTCTAACAACATATTATCACTATTACAGCATGTATTTTCGCCATAATTATTGTAATTTCGCAACGATATGAAACATTTTCGGTTCGATTTTTTTTTTTTTGGTAACATACAGCACAAATATTTGTTGACTCAGGTGCTACGATAGGGAAGGTTCAGTATATTTTACAGAAACTGTTACAAAATGAACCAGAAAAATGAGCGTCTTTCTTTTTTTCAATTCGGAGTGGAATTATTGAAATAGCACGAAAATAGTTCAAGCACGAGCACCGAAACTGCATTCCATAATAGTTTTTTCATATATATATATTTAGTTTGGAGGTCGAAACTCTGGACATCACCTAGAAGATGGCAAATGAGACTTTGCCGAAACGTTGTGACAATTATCCTTCAGAGGATCAAAACCACAGAACACGGAATGAAACCCGAAAAAACAACTCATTATTTTTATATATATATATATATATATATATATATATATATATATATATATATACATATATATATGCTGTGATGATAGCCAGCTAGTAAGAAAACTCAGACCTAGACGCAAGGTCACTAAGTCTTGAAAATGGCTCCGAAATGGGAGCCGAAACGTAGACAAGTAAATCATTCCAGACGCGGATCAACCGGAAGTTCCAGCCAGCACATTTCTAACCGCGGAAGCCTAGCCGATCAAATATATATATATATATATATATTTCGACCAATTATTATTATTATATATATACTAGCTGACCCGGCCACGCGTTGCTGTGGCTAAAGTTTTTGTTATATTGCATTATAGTAAACAATCTAAGAGGAACAATAAGAGAACATCAGTCACGGAGTCCACTATGCTTTTTCACACAGATGGTATTTGTAAAAAAATATGGTGATCTCCTTATTTGACTTTCTACTACTATAACCCTTAGTACAATGAAATTATTTACGAACAAAGACGAAAATGTTGATGTTGGTATATACTGGATTGAGATTTGAAGGGGAAGTACGTTGAACACAATTAATTAAAATGTTCTTACACTTGATATTAAGCAGAAATCAATAGGTACAAAATAAAAATTTATCAGATTTATTATTTCCATTTAATTTTATAACAAATATAAGTGTATTACAGTATAATACAGTAAATAACATGTGACGCTTAAACTCATGAATGAGGTAGGCAAGGCAGACAGTCTTAAACTTTTAAACATTAATATCTATTTTTTTGAATTATAAATACTATCAATTTCAATTTAATTTAACACCAGTCGGTGCACAATGTTTTTGGTTAACCTGTCTTCAGCTAACACAAATAGATTCGACGGTTTCCCAACACGTGAACACGCAACATATAGTTGCCCATGAGAAAAACATGGATTTTCCAAATCTAATCCATTTGTGGTTGTGCATGACCTTCTGCTGTCCTGATTCTTTGAGCTGGATTTCTTGATTCAATTTGTTCTGCCAACTGATGGGCTCAGTAGCGCCATCTATTGATTACTTACTCAACCCAGTCGAAAGGTATCGACATCTTGATTCAATTTGTTCTGCCAACTGATGGGCTCAGCAGCGCCATCTATTGATTACTTACTCAACCCAGTCGAGAGGTATCGACATCTGTTAGAATCATTTGGAGTTAACAGATAATTGTGACTGTCAAATAATAACAGACAAATAATAAGCAATAAATTAAAATTGCGACTATAATTTGAGATTTAAACTATCCTATCTCTCAAGTTGGATCGAACTGCACATGGTGTGCGAATTTTATTATAATCGGTTAAGTGGTTTAGGAGTCCATTGAGGTCAAACATTGTGACACGAGATTTATATATATTAAGATGATTATATATATATATATATATATATATATATATATATAAAAAGAAGTATCTGTATTATGAACAAATTAATAGAATGATATAAATAATCTGAATCCCGGAAATGGCTCCAAAAATATGAACTGGTTATTTGTATAGAAAATCACGAGTGGGATTTTCGTATTGTTCAAACGAACGATATTATAGGTATAGATAATATTCTGACTGCAGTCTCAAAAGACCAAATCGACACAGTAATTATCATCAATGATTACTCTTCACCACTGATAGTGAAACTGAGAACAAAATCTTTTTTCCCAACATCTCTCTCATTAGAAATGAAAGTAATGTTATCCATACACACTGGTTCCACGGAACAACCTTTTCAGAGAGATTCTTGATTCATCAGTCAAACCGCAGTCTCACAAAAAATCATCATTCATGTGTATGTTTATTCTTTCATTTATATCATCAATGTTTTCAGCCCTGAACTCACAACGTTATTGTTTCCACCATATTGATTTGAGTATCCTGAGGATGGCCAAGTAAAAGGTCGAGACGTCGAGATAAACAGAAAATTTGGTTTTCTGTTTCACTGCGAGCACCTTCAACGAACTAAAAAAATTTAAATAAACTCTGGGTCACGAACATCTCCACAGAAAATGTAGATTTATTGCCTGAAAATGATACATAGCTTGATCGTTTTATCACCCCCGTAAATATTTTCCGTAAATTTTTGTTCTAGCAGAAAATGATTTTCATTGTATAATTCGTATTAATATTATTTCGCATCCTCGGTTTTTTGAAGTACCGTGATGCAGTAGAAAAGACATATTTTTTTTTTGAATTGACCAGTTTCAAGTATCATTTCAAAAGTGCATGTACTATCCTGTCCATTCTATCGCAATTATTCCGAATCCAGCCCAGACTTCACCGCCGAATGTTGTCTCAAGGTAATTGATTTTGTTTTTCACCAAACGCCGAGCTTCGTAGCTGTGTGCTTGTAAGGCTGTGGTGTTACCTCGTCCTTCTGCCCGCAAAAACTAAAGATGGTGGGTGACTGGTAAATCCCGCCGTTAAATGTTTTGGTTCTAAATAAAAGCTAGTTGAAAAAAAATATTTATATTCATTCAATGTAGAAATAATTCGAGCCTCAAATTTTTTCATTACTCATTCCAATCCTTTATTTTTCGGTATATTAAATCCCGTTCCAGTCAGTTTTCATTTAATGGAAACTTTTATGACAAAAGTAGATGCTGCTCTGAGCATATATTATTATATCGATCCCCCTCTTAACGGTGTGCGCTCACTGAACGGTTCGGTATAGACAAACATAATTTTCACCAAAAATAGTCTCTTTCAGTCCTGAAAAAAAGTCCGTGCTATCACATAGCTAGCTTTTATATTTGAATCACTATACAGGTTTTTTTCGATAATCCATACATATAAAATGCTTTGTGCTGAATAACTGACAGACGGATCAATGCACACTCTAAACCGCTGATCGTGAAGACCTAAAGCTTGGAGGGCGTGTTCATTGTATACTTCAGATTTTGCATAAACATTCTTTAACAGATTTGATGAAAGACGTGTTTCGTATTGTGTTGAAATTCATCGCCTAACGGGAAAAGGAATGGAAAGTTATTTTAGGGGTGAATCACCGCACAAACCCGCTGAGACGAGGGTTTTTCAGAATTCCACCTCTAACAGGGTGTTGTATCTTGGTCCAGTCTACTTCGAATCCTGCTTAAACATTTCTCAACGGAATCAATAGAAGACTTTTTTCGTATTTTATTAAAATTCATCTCCTAACAGGGTTGAAAACGGATAGAAAAATATTTTGGGGGTTGATCAACGCACAGCCTACACCGCTGATCGCAGAGATCTGATACTTGGAGGGTGAGTTCTTTGTACGTCGCAGCCATCCAATGAAAAAGGGTTTTTTGATATTCTACCCCTAAGGGGGTGAAAAACAGGAACAAAGTTTGTAGGTAACAACGTGATGCCTTGTCCAATCTACTTCAAATTCTGCATAAGCATTCTTCAACAGAACTGATGGAAGACGTGCTTCGTATTTTATTGAAGTTCATTGCATAACGGAGGTAAAAATGGGTACAAAGTTATTTTGGGGGAAAATCGATGCACAGCCTTAACTGCTGATCGTTGAGATCTGAAACTTGAAGGGTGTGTTCTTTGTATTACGTAGGCATCCGATAAGAAAGAATTTTCCAAAACTCCACTCACAAGGGGGTGAGAAATTGGGTCAAAGTTTGTATGGGATAACGTGATTTCTAGGCCCAATATACTTTAACATAATTGATGGAAGACTTGTTTCGTATTTTATGGAAATTTATCGCCTAATGGGGTTGACAGGATTCATATAATTTTCGTCTTCTTTCAAATGCTCTTTCGAGTGCGCTCAGAAGGCAGAGCTGTGATGAACCTGAAGAAACTTGGTATTGAAAACTACCTAAAATTATTGCATCTGAAAAATAAATAACGACCAACGAAGTGGGCACGGGTCGCCTATTCTGAAATAATTTCAAATGGCATATCCTCAAACTTCAACTTCACGTGTCAGAATATAATTTTCTTTAGTTTTGAAACGAAAGAACGAAATGTTTCCATGTCTCATTTTGTACATCTAAAATCTAACTTTTCTGTTTTATTCGAAACGAGAACAGGAAAAATATTTTTTCTGAGTTACGGACATATGTGATGATCAAAATGTATATAAAAATATATGCACAAGAACACAAGTGTGGTTAATGAGCCAACTAATATCAAAAACAGTTCAAATATATTATCATTACTTCTTAAAAAAATTTGATAACGTCAATCGCGGACATCACAGTCCATATTTCATATATCATATATATATATATATATATATATATATATATATATATAATATATATATATATATATATATATATATATATATATATATATATATATATATATATATATATATATATATATATATATATATATTTGAATTATGTTTTGAATTTATCCCATTTGAATGGTATTTCTACACAATTATTGAGTTGACTCTTTCTCCCTTTTTGTAAATGTCTCACAATCTATGAATGATTAACACACATATTAACATAGTGTTTGCTTGATATTTGATGTTACTTGTTCAATAGGAGTTTTGTCTTCTGGCTTCGACTTGGAGAAAAAAATTCAATGTTCTTTCCTGATACAAAAGGGAATGGGACCTCACTTTCAATGGAATTGAATTGTATTATTGGGTCTCATCATATACATTTTTATATAAGCGATCAGCAATGTCAAAATATGCTATGATTGATTGCAGTCATATAAATATATTCATATGAATATGATTTGCCGTTATGTTGTTAGATTTCGATAAAATCTTACTGAGACCAGAGAAATTTCTTATACTTTTCTGTTCTAATGAATCATAACTTCCTTATATATTTCCATTTTTCTGTCAGAGTTTGTCGGTTGGCGCTCCTCGATGCCGATGGTTGGAAGGCATGGTATAGACTTATTTCCAAGGATTTAGTGGGGATCGGATTGAGCTCGCCAAATTCTGAAGAATTCATTTGATAAGTGTTGGAATGGGCGCTAGTGCACGCTCTTGTGATTAGGCGTTCTGGATTATGTACCTCACCCTACGATTTCAGATACGAAAAACATTTCATCATGAAAGTAGCAGATTGAATTTAGATCTTGAAGAACTACTGGATTCGTGAATTGTAAATACAATTCAATATTATGTAACATGCCTGATATCAGTAATCAACTTTCCTGAAGTGCATTACGCATCACCCATATTATCTCATCATTTGGTTTAAATATAATAATCTCAGATATTACAAGAATTGTTCCTGGAAGCAAACCTAGCTGTCTCGATAATATTATTACCAATCTAGAGGATATATCGTATAACTGTGGAATAGTTGATCCATGTTTGTCGGACCATAAAGGTCAATTTATTAACATAAACAGAAATACCACCTCTCCTTCACAAACCCTGCAGAAAAGAGTGATTACCCATGCTGGCTTGAAAACCTAAGAAATATCTTGGAAAATATTGATTGGAAACCCGTGAATAATTTTGAACAAAAACATAGTGACATAAATACTGAAATAAACCGCTCAGCTGAGTTTATAACTTTCACACTCAAAAGTGCTATCGAAACATCATTTCCACTGAAAGAAGTGCGTAGTGAGAACAAGCCCCCAGTAAACTGGTTTAACACTGAATTAAAAAATATGCGTAATACTCTAGAATGTGTAAAAACAGTTTGTGATGTTACCAAAGACAAAAATGATTATTCAGTCTATAAAAATTTAAAAAATCAATATAAATGTGCCATTGAACGAACAAAAAGACATGCTTATGACAATTACATAAATACTTCCGCCGATAGAATGAGAGATACGTGGAAACTAATAAATTACGAGAGGAATCGTCCGAATAATAAATCAATTGACACTTCTTTAAAGGCCAACGATTTCAACAGTTTTTTTGGTCACATAGCGGAAGAAATTATAAGAACCTTGCCTATGAACAATATAAATTTTTCAGAATTATTCGTAAGTATACCTACGACCCGGGACTCTTTTTTTCTAGAACCTGTTGTTGAGGAAGAAGTACTCGCGGCGGTGAAGTCTCTGAAGGACACCAGTGCCACGGATATCTTTGGAATAAATATAAAAATACTAAAAAATACCATAGATTTGATAGTGGTTACATTGACAAATCTATTCAATACCTGTATTAGTGCAGGTGTTTTTCCAGATATTTTCAAATATAGTAAAGTTATCCCAATACATAAAATTCGTGATTTTAATGAACCAAATACTTTCAGACCTATATCTCTTATCCCTTTTTTAGGAAAAATATTCGAAATAATTTTGAAAAATCGGTTATCCATGTACTTTGAGAAATTAAAATTGCTGCACGAAAATCAGTTTGGATTTCGGAAAAACAGGTCTACCATAAAAGCTATAGAAAAGGCAGTTGAAAACATAGTAGAAGGTTTTGAAGACGGCAGGAAATCTGCAATGACTCTATTTGACTTAACAAAAGCATTTGATTGCGTAAAACACGATTTATTATTAGAAAAATTGAACCTATACGGTGTAAGAGGTATTCCCTTAGCTCTTTTCGATTCATATCTCAAAGAGAGAAGACAATCAGTGTGCTTCAATGGTATTACGTCAGAAACAGTAGCAATGAAATATGGGGTACCGCAGGGCTCTGTTCTGGGGCCCCTTCTATTTATTATTTATGTAAACGACTTATTTTACTACCTAGTCAACTCAACCTGCATCATGTTCGCAGATGACACCACTATTTTTCATCAAAATATATACGAGAAAACAAAAAATGAAACTACTGAAAAAAAGGCCGAATCCTGGTTTGCAGCAAACAGTTTGAAACTCAATGCAAGCAAAACCAATCGTATAATATTTTCTTCACAAGCAACAAGAATCAATGAACCCACAAAACTGTTGGGAATTTTTTTAGATCCCTCGCTGAATTGGTCATTTCACATCGAGAAGCTCTGTGCTAAGCTTTCTAGCTCAATTTTCATTTTGAGACAACTAAAAAATGTACTAAGTTCTGACACACTAATGAATATCTTTTATGCTTTTTTCCACTCGCACATTTCTTATGGAATAACCCTATGGGGTAATGCATCTGACTCTGTAAAAGTATTCAGGCTTCAAAAGAAAGCTATCCGAATTATTGCTAATGTTGCCTTCAGGGACCATTGTAAACCTTTATTCCAAAAATTTAAAGTTATGACACTACCTGCTCTTTATATATTTCATCAAATACTAGAAATTCATACTAAAAATAATGAACTGAGCAAAAATTCAAACTTTCATGATTATAACACTCGCGGTGCTGGGCATCTCAGACCACAGAGATATAGATTAAATAAATCCGCAAATAATTCTCTAGATATTGCTCTTTATAATAAATTACCCTCCAGTTGGAAAATTTTAGACAAGCCTTGCTTCAAAAAAATATTGAAAAGATATCTTTCAGAAAAGGGGATCTATTCAATTCAGGAGTATAAGGACGCACCGGTCAGTGAGATGTGAAGTTAGAGTCAAATAATATCATTTTATTTTCATACATATGTATGTGTGTATATGTATATATATATATGTGTGTATGTATGTGTATAGTAGTAGATTCACGTTCTATACATGTTTATGTGACTGATTTAATATTGAGTGCAGACCTATTTTAAATGGTTTTTCTTTGACCTGCTACAAATATATATTGTATATGTACGTAGTTAAATAAATTATCTATCTATCTATCTATCTATCTACGGACTGTATCTCCCAGAGAATCTTTCACATATATTTTTCCCATAATTACCTTTCTTTATTCGATCGATGTTAACTATAATAATGAACAGATCTCCTTTCACACTTCTAATGAGATCTATCGAACTATCCATCTATTTTATTAATCAGTTTAACAAATTATCTGTTCACTAACAAATATAATTTGCACAGGATATATACGTATATATCGGAACGATACAAAGAATATTGAAATGCTGGCCAATGTGTGAATTGAAGTAAGCCGGTTTTTAATCAAGACCATAAAGAATGTCTTCGTCGTTTTTCCAAGTCTGACCCTTGCTGGCCTCCCACACCGACCGAGTGGAGGAAGACCAATTAAAAAATAGCTGCACGCCGAGTTAGTCTGACCAGCTGCTTTTTCGACCAACCGTAGCATCGCTAGCAACATTTATATATTGTAGACGAGAAACGAATCTGATGTCACACATTTATTATTTTCCGTTCTTTATTCTTTCCTCGAACTGCATCCGATGGATTTTGGTGAAGGGTATACAAAAAAATAGTTTGATGTTCATAAATGCTCTCGAAATGCTTCATAACGGCCACAATTATTCATGGAGAGAAAAGCTCTGATTTTATTTTTCCGTCAAATGTACCTTATTCTCTGATCCCTTCGGTACAACCGACGAATTTTTGTGGCCGCAAGTGTTATTTGATTCGTTAGATAACTAGGTATCTGAGCAACTTTCACTAGTTATCCGAGTGTACGCGCAATTTGAAATTTGGGCATTTGGGTGCAGGCGAGGTGCAATACAAAAATATATCACGTATTACTACACTGATTTAATTGATTTCAATTCCTGAAAATATCCTATTGAATTCTTATTTATTTTTTGCTGACTTCATATTGCAGTTATTTATAGTCAAGGTGTTTTCGATAGTTTATTATTCCTACACAACTCACCAAGTTCCTTATTGAATGCATTTCGTTTATTCCCGACTTTACTGTAATATGACTTCATCGTTTTGATTCGATGTGAGTTTTTCTTATTCAGTAATACATCTCTTCGTATCCTATGTCGATTGAGCTTCATATATAACAAACTTGAAATGTCAATGTTAGAAATGAGGTGTTAATATTCAAACATGTATACCACTAATTATACTATTACTTACATGTCAAATATTATTAATCGCCTATAAAAAAACACTCATACTGAATATAACTAATGAGTACTCGACATCTCTATCGTATTAGTTATGCATTATCCCGTATCGTGAATGTGTACCGTCTCTTCGCATTTTTATCGGTATTTTCACAACGCGCTCGTTTACCACAGCTATCTAGATGTTGGGGAAAGCGAGCATAAATCTTGTCGTACGCTCAATTAAACATAATATATCGGATAAATTGAGCATGGCCCATCAAAAATGCCTTATTTATTACGCTGCTCTACGGATGTTTTTTGTCGTTTTTAGCGTGTACTATTGGATTTATAGTGATGATTTAAATAATTATTCGACTGTAGAGCTATTCTGATACACAAGAATATATTTCTGTGATTTTCCATGTCAGATTGGTCAATTATTTTTGAGATATCGGTTCGTTGGGCATTTCTAGGAGGAATATCACATATAGCTTCATTTGCAACGAAAAAAAGGAACTGATGATTGAAGTAAAGTAAACTTACTGACGTTGTTCATATGGCAATAGGTCATATTGCGAAAATGAAATGGATAGGGTTTACATCCAGAAGAAAAAGGGACAAAAATATAGATGTGAATAGGTATGTTGTCTGAAACATCAATCGTTTGATTTACAAATGTATGACTGGCAACAAACGTAATATATTCTTTTCATTGGGCTAGGTTGTCCATCAATCTCTATACTCACGACATAAAACACGCATATTTTCCTGCTGACACGATACACTCCTATGGAGGCGTATATTAAACATTACCAAATAAAAATATATAATTCTAACATTGCCATATTATTGGGACGGCACACTTGCAGACCGGTTTCGGGTTATTCTGCCTCTCCTCAGTACAAGGTATTTCCGGGATTAATATTACCTTATATTTCTATATATTTTCTTTATAACATTTTTTATTGAATGGTATCGTTTTGATGGAGCATACAACTTCGTCCTATATTTGAATATCCGAGTTATATTCAATTCATATTATATATAGACCGTATTAGGAAACTTGGGACGCACATTGATTGATAATTACTTCCTGTATAACAGACAGTGTGCGCAAGTATTTTTTGCTGCGTCGCTAAAGTTATCTGAGTGTATCGGTCGAAACATATCTCTTGTATCTTCCTAACTTTGACCAGATCTTCACGTTTCTTATACTACGAACTAGGCTAGCTTCATGTTTCAAATCGATTGAGCCGTCGCTGGATGTTCTAATACCTTATTTCGCGATTAGACGCTGACTTATATACACTGCAGCAGTAAATGTTATTTATGGTATTAACATATCAAACGCCGAATTCGTTCAACAAGTAGGCTTTGTTACCATATACCCCAGAAGTAGCATGGTTATTTGCGAACCCTGGTGCGTTAACTGATATGCTTTTGTTTAGTCAAACCCTCTCTATCTGGTGAACCAGAGTGAGAGCTTTCTTTTTTTGACGGAATGTGGAGGTGCAAATGTCATTTTTCAAAGCTGCAATTCCAATCAGGCGGTAGTTTACGAGTGAATTTTGACATGGACTGTCTTATTAAATAAATTCTGATATTTCGTTCACCAATAGTATCACTAGTACAAAAAATAGGCGTGTACAAGTCTGTAGTTGAGATACAGTATGTGTACTTTCTTCCTGGTGGTGTAGAATATGAAAGCGCAAGATTCATATTTCAACAATTTTGAATTTTGGTATATATGTGGTAGAAAAAATAACCCCTACTCATTTGCTTTTTTTACCCAGAAACACAGAATTCTTTTGTCAGCTTCATGAATATCGTATTTTATGTCATTCGTCCGCTGTTGGTAGAGATAAATTTGGCTATCCTCGCGCGGCAGTGACAATGGCTGCGGCAGCTGCTGCGAATCTATAGTTCATTCCAATCCAAGATTCAGTAGATGTAAGAAAATCACGTGTACGTAAGTTTTCACCAGAGTCGCAATGAGGACAAAATATTATTGTAATGTTCTTTCAATTTATTTGAATAAGAAATTTTAGAAATATATAACTGATATACCTAATTCGCAAGTATTTTAATAAAACACAATATTGAAACTACAATGTATGAATTCTAAAAGATGCAATTCAAACAACACAATCATTGGCACTGAATCTGAATACGCATCTGCATCAAAAGTGAAAAGCGTTCGTAGCAGCTTACCATTGCAGATACCTGCAGGGCACGAGATGATAACGCTCTGATCATTGTTTACATGCTCTGAAACTTGGATTGGAATTTAGTTTATAAATTCACACATGCTCTAGCACACATTCAATTTCGTACGGCTATTGCAACCGCAGTGGTAGCGGCTGCGTCCGAATCTATAAATCCGGCTTTAAGAAGTTCCTATGAACTCAATTCATTAATTCATCCAGTTATATTATCTATCTCCAAATATATAGTACCTACTGCAGATAAATTTTTTCTCAAGATATGTAATCTGTACAACACTTATTTCAAGATTTGAGTTTTGAACATCTCGAAACCAAAATTGATGAGCCCTTTTTCGATATAATACATGAATGTTCTGAATTTTTAGTATGGAAATGAACGATTTGGAAATTATCGGAAATGATGTGACAAATTTATGAACATAACATGTAACCACAAACCGCCGTTGGGGGCGCACAAAATGTGACTTTACCAGATTCATGAAGTGCGCATCTGTTGACAATCTCTGAAAATGGTTCTCTCGATTGAATTTGTTGAAAATGGATGATCCGAGGTATCGAGAATTTTTACTCTGGATTTTTTAGTTATAAGTCAACTCATCAGAGTTCTCATGCATCTTGATATAACCTATGGACCAAAAACTTAACTTAATACCAATAAAAGCCATAACAAAACTCTGGTACTTTTTGTTAAGCTATTGGACTATTCCTTCGAGCTCTGAAAAAGAAAATGTGTACTATTATGACGTTCCTGCAGTATACCTAGTTATTTATTTCTTCTTAGTGATGCAGAAACTCACAATTGGCAAAAGATAGAAAACCTTATACAAAAGAGTGTCTAGAGATGTATATTGTTTATTTTGCTTCTGATACTAGCTACTTATGTTTGGCCATTCTTGTGTATGTAGGCGGAAAGTCATCATCATTTCTCGAGAGTGAAACTTTATCTTTTCCTGGATTTTGTATGCTATCCTATCCACAATCATTCGAAATATTTTATAAAATGAACAAGGTGTTAATATTTGCAATAATAATTTCAATATTTTTTTATGTTTCAAGTAGGCGTAGCAAGGCAAACTCCAGCTCCTAACAATGTCACTATTGTCATTGGTAAATGTCGTTTACCTCCGTAGAGGTCAAAAATAAAATGAAGTATGAACTCTCTGGTTTCGTCTCTCAAGGAAAGCTTTTGGCATAACAATAATATTTCACAAATCTCATTTGTGTCACGCAGGATTTCTGCAGATAGGCAATGTTTCAATAACTGGAATATTTGCGACATTTTCATTAATAAATATGGACAGGCCGTGATTAGCAACAATGCGAAAGATACTGTACAGAAAATGGCTGATGAAGTGGTTACTTTTCATTTTTGAAATCTGAGTGAGGCATCAATCATTAAAGAGGAATGGGGTTTTTAGGAAGGAAGTGAGTAGCTAGGTATATCTTTCATGTAAATTCAGTATTAAGTTAGTGTGTGGTAGCTATAATATTGTGTCAGGCGGGTATGCTTGTTGTGTATAACTACGTTGGGGTGTGTATACTTGACGGGGATCTGAGCACTTCGTGAATTCCGATGAGTTGATTGATGTTACGAATGAAAGACGAGCGGGGTGGAAATTCTCAAAAGAGGTGGGAAAGATATTCACCACTTCCCCTTCTCAGTAAACAAAATGATTAATTTCCAACCTAAAAGTCTAGGACAGGAATCGAATGAGTGTGAATAAAATACATGATCAATGAGGCAGGAAATCAAATAAGGAAAAATAATCAATTTGAAAAGTGCTAATATACGGTCGCTCTTGACATCATAACAATAACAACATAGGTACCTACCTATCTAAGAATACATGATTGATGAAAGAATCTCGAAAACCAGAACGAAATACACCTATACCAGAACAGTACGAGAGGTTACCCATCGAGTTCATGTATTTCATAAAACGAGACATGTGGAGTGACAACCAGGTGGATTCCGGTGACGCCCTCCGTGTCCATGGCAACACGCGAGCGGGGGAGTTACCGGCGATGTCGCCTCACGTTGAAACCACCACTTCTTGCGTCAAGTTCATTAATTTTGACAAACACGTGTCATAACACATGTGTTTGTGAAAATGTTCTACTCTTCACGTGACGAACGGTAGTTAGCAAGACTCCTCGATGATAAACTACCTTGTAAATTCGGCTCGTGATTTAATTAGTATTGATAGATTTGTTTGGATTATTACTTCCTAACATGTGACTTCTGGGCAGGTCCAAGGGGAAATGAAAACTGATGTGGGGTGGAACAGGAAACAAAAGTAAACCTTTGAAAACATAATTCGTCGACGTTTATGTAATCATTTCAGCTTTTCAACAGTTTTCAGGAAGAGGGACTTTTTACATCAACGAAAAACTATACCGCTTGACCGATTTCACTCCGTCTCTGATATGCGCGAGAAACGGAGATTGTGTTATGAGTAAGCAAGACAGTAGATACGACATATGAAATCCCGCGTCAAAATTTCCAATATCAAATTCGGAAAATTTGATAATTAATTACTTTTTTCAGGAAGAGCTTATTGATACGCGATTATGAAATGAATGAGTATGTATTTCGTCCATATAATTGAATGGTTGACTATTCTCTTGACATAAAATTTCCGTATTTGAAATTCTGCGACGGATTGTACCATTACGGTATTGTGATTTCAATCAGAAAGACATATATTTGGGCATCTTTGTTTAAATAATTGTATTTTCAGGTGTCATCGGCAGGTTTACCCTATTCAATTTTCGTGCTCAAAAAACATTGGTTAGCAGAAAGAGCCAATAACTTTCGCAGGGGCGATTTGAAATGCTAGAAAAACGGCAAGATTAACCAATGTAGATGAAGATCAGTGTCAAGGGAACGCGGCTAGAGACATAAACGTTGCAAGTTATTGATGACAAAACCGTGCTGAAAAGTATTGGAGCAATTTCAAAACTGGGGACAAAAAGTAGTGAAGAATGGGGGGGAGGTCTGTGAGCATAAACTGAGCGGGCATTATCCATTTCGTTTTATCCTAATACTTTCCGGAAAATTCGAAGTTCCGGGCAAAAAGTTCTGAAAGTTATGAACAAATGAGTTTATCATAAAATGAAAGGGGTTTATCTTTCTGCAATCGGAAAGTATTTTTTTTATTCATATTATAACACATTGTTTATTCAATGAACGAATACAGATGCACATTTTTCCCAGAATAAAACATAGAAACAATATAAATGATGATTCGAAAAAATTATAATAATAATATTGGGTACTGACTTGGGAAAATTAATGATTGAATCAAGCAATGGAAATATTTTCGCAAAAACGATTTCTCTCCCAAAAGTCATAATTTATTTTAGTTATTGAATTGAAAAATATGAATATATCATAAGTAATTTATTTGTTGGTAACAATCGGAATGAATGAAAAAAATACTCCTTTGAGAGCTCAATATGAAATTTCCATTTTTTTCACCTTGAATTGTTCATAAAGAAGCGAACAATTTGATTCTGTTATGGAACTTTTTCGCAATAGACTCGGGATGTGGAAAAATCTTAGGTCTTTAGTTCACAAAATATCATGGTTTCGAATTACACGTAGGAACCAATAGTGGTATGTATCTAAATAATACTTGATTTTTCATGCCGGAGAAAAACTAGCCGTTTTCAGCCCTACCTTACTGTAGTATTTTGTATTCAATTATTTTCGCAATGGAACAATTGTTCATGTGAATTTAAGTGACCGATACTTTGATTGAAATCAATATCCAACTTCGAATACTAGAGTTTTCGTTACTTCTCACTAACAATGGGTTAACGAAAACACGACGTTTTTCGCTATATAATAGTCTCTTCAAGCGGGCTAAATGAAATGAAACACGTGTTGCTCTTTTGGAAATCCATTGTTGATGAGAATGGTACCGGTAACTGTTATTTTTTTTGTGATAATTGTATATTTGAAAGAACGTAGGCTTTCACAGCCGGTGTTGACACATCGCAAGTTTTTCGGCTGAAGGGCCTTGTTTTGGAATTTTGAGTTTTTGAGCCTTCGGCTGCATCTGCGGCCGCCATCTTTGTGAGTCGACTATGACTAATGCCCATTAGCCGTGAGTCTACTATGACTTATGGCCATTAGTCATAGTGGACTCACAGACAGGGGTTGAACTACGACCAAGCCGCTGAAGATGGCTGCCGCAGATGCTGCCGAAAGCTCGGAAACTCAAAATTCCAGAACACGTCCCTCAAGCCCAAAAAACCGCGATGTAATTGTATATTTCTTTCAATTCGAGCTGAAGTGGGCCGGAATCCGGAATTTCTAAAAACAATTCGTGTAGATTTTTCGGAACATTCGATAGAAAACGAAACTTTCCCTCCAAAGGCATGTCACAAGAAGCCATTTTTTTCTCTATCTTCATTCAGCATCTTAATACTGTTTCCATGCGAAGTGAGTCTAATGAATTAACATTCATTTGGGAAAGCTCATCTTTCTGAAGAAAGGTCGGGAACTGTGTTTTATATCGTATATGGAAATATCAATTGAATATAATTAATGAAAACTCACATTACTTCATTAATCTTCATTTCAGAAATCAATGAAAATTACAATGTTGTTCGAAATCAATTCACATGTGATTCGATAGATTTCAAAGAGATGCTGGGTGCCAATGTGTTTCGATTCATATCTCCTGGTTTTCTGACAGTTGATATTGAATATGACGTTTTTACAAAAAATAAATTCAAATAATTTTCGAAGATCTCGTTGAAAATGTTGATCTTTGGTGAATTATGCCAGAAATATTCAGCCATCAGTATCACAATAACAAACTTGTAATGATAAAGAAAATCAGCTTTCGAAACATGTGTCATGCCCAATCATGAAAAATATAACTCTGATGATAAAACATGCAGTTGAAACATTTTGATATTTTGCAATGTCTATAACATGTCTGTGTTGTGTGCCTTGAATTTCCTTTTAACAATTATTTTTCGGAGTTCCCAGATCGAAATTTCAATCAGCTTTCATCACACGACAAACTAATGCTTTCAATCTGAAAAGAAGTAATACCACCCATCTCAACAAAAACAAAAAATCATAAACAATGCTATCAATCAAGAGAAAAGCGAAGCCTTCTGGACGAAGGCAGCATCTATCAGTTATTGAGATAAAACACGCAATTCGCAAATCGAGGGGAACATTTTTTTATTAATGAATACAATGGGCCTTGATATAGAGGCGAATGAATGCTTTCGTGTGGGAGTTCTACAGATCTGTTATGCATTGATGAACGATTATCGATTTTTTGTAGTATTTGGAAATGAAATAAGTTTCATCAGAACAGAATTGATAATTGCATTTGCATTCTCACAGAGTGCGATATATCTGTCATTATTCTGGGAAAGAGGTAATGAACTAACGTGGGTGGGTACTTTACGACCTGATTAACAATCCGTTAAAGTAATCGGTGTGCTTTCACTCTAGCCAATGACAGGATGTGGTGTCAATTCTCAGCACCGATTATTTAACGGACTCTTAATCCGATCGTAAAGTACCCACCCTGAAACCAAGTGCAGTATCACTACTATGGTTCGGGTTTGAAGGCCGCGAGGCAAACCTCGGCCGCAAAAGCCTTAACTATTTTGTTTAAAACAAGTGCAGTTTGCATTTCTTCATTTGTCTGAAAATAACAATCTTTTGGTGATTTTTACCAACAAAAGGTTGCTTTATATATTTGGTATTTTTTCTCATCACCATAAATTGTTCTCCTGGTGCAAACTTTGATCATACGTTTGATTCCATCCTACAAATTGTCCTCGCTCCATTAGAACAGAATGGACGGTTGCACTTGAATTCTGACACAGCCAGTATATCTGTCAGTATTCTGGAAAAGGGGTAATGAACCAAGGTCCCTCAATCATTTTCCCTCTGAAACAAATTACAGTTTGAATTTTTTCACTTGGCTGGTCTGTATTGACAACATTGAGAGAAGTGGAAAAATTCACAAAAATTGATTATCGTTGAATGACTATATTTACATCTATAGGAATATAATAATGCAAGTCGATCCAATAAAACAAAAAAGATTAATTTTTTGAGGGTGATATGAAATTTATTATTTGATTATTTTCTCATCCATATCGAAATAATAGGCAACTTAGGAACCGCAGAATTGAAAAGTGCAAGCGATAGCAGAAGAAAATTTCAGAATATGGGTAATTGGCACGAGTATATCTCGGAAAGTGATTGATATTTTTTCTTGTATAACGGTCATGCCACTGCAAAGGGAAATACTACTCAAAGAACGTGAACTTTCACAGCCGGAGGTAACTGATTCTGGGGTTTCATCTGGGTTTGTTTGCCGTGGTCCACATGTTTTCATACCTAACGTTTCGCCTACAGCTGTGGTGGGCATTATCAAAGTGTATAAGGCAATGGACACAATGTTCTCGTTCTAACAGCACATACTACTTCGTTCACATTTTGGTCCGCTTTATATCTGCTCTCGTTCTGTGTGTCGGAGATGGACTTTGTTGATTTTCATGCCTTCTTTTCGGTTGAAATTGTCTTTATTTTTGTTTATCTCTAGTGCCTCTCTCAATCTGAGATAGTAGCTCAGAGTCCTATCGAGTACTTGAGTTTCGTTGAATGCAAAGACGTAATTGCATTTGATGCTTCATCACAAAATTATACTTATCTAAAAACCCTCATATCTCTATTGAAAAATTCAGATGCGATCAGAAGCTCACAATATATAAATGTTCGGTTTGGACAAAACTCATCTGTACCCATTTATACTACCTCTCTTCATCGATTCATGTTCTCCTATGATATCGCCAAAGTTCATAACTGTATACCTGACGAATTCAAGCACCCACCACTGTTATCGTTCAAGAAAAATTCGAGAGCCTTTTGTTAGAGGGAACGTCAACCATAGATTTATATAATATTTATGTCTGAATGATTATCTACTTGATATAATGGAACACAATATACTCGTGAAATATGTTGAAATCATAATTGTTCATGTCCATTTTTTTTCCTCTCGGGGTTATGTTAGTACAACTAACTGACCCCATTACGTGGTTACATGGAAGTGCGCTATGCTATCATCGTCACAATTAAGAAAAGCGAACGATGCCATTTGGTAGTCACACATTTTTATTATTCGTCTTTGTAATTTTTCCTTTTTCTGTATTTGTATTTGTATATAGCGATGAAATCGATAATTATTATTATTTATTTGACGTCATTATTAGCCAATGAGAATTGTGAGCCCTGAGCAGACGCAACGAACCGAGAATAACGGCCTTCTGCATGCGGCGGCAAAAAGTTTTGCCGCATTACGGCATGCCGGTATGGTCTTGAGCTCCGAGAGTAGCTTTGGTCTGGAAACACCGAGAACACCTATAATCAGAACCACTTATTTGACAGAATAGTCCGGGTGGATCCTGCGGAGTTCGTAAAGTGAATTTGTCCGATTTTCCTCCTCTTTTCGGACGATATTCGTTTCGGCTAGGGCCAAAAACTCAATAACAAATATCGTCTTATTTCGGTGGTTGAAAATGACTCTATCTATCAGGCTTTTTGGCTTGTATTTGCCTGAGGGTGGGAAATGGAAAGTTCCCAAAAATTCGACACCTTTCATTTTCCACTACGGATTCAATATCTCTTGAAGCGTAAGGCAGTACCGGTGTCCTTTCTATTCCATACGAATGCCGAAGAAGATAGTACTGCACTCGTAAAGCCGCGTTATGGCGTTGGATAAAGGCCGAGACCGCATAAACTGCAAATGCATCAATGTCTCGCGCGCCTGTCGGTAGGCCCTGCATCTAGTGTCAGGGACCTCTATACCCATCACACGGCTCCGAGAGACAAGGGTGTTGAAGACATCGTCTGGGAACGACATGATGAACCCTTCAGTCTCTGACTTCAGCTCACCTAACCTGAGGAAGGCAAATTTTATCTTAACAGACAAGCCATGGTCCTCGATGTTCTTGAAGAAGACTCCATGCATGGGCTTGTCTGTATGCAGCTGCAGCATTTAACAATTCCCTGCAGCCCTGATGTGAGCTTTCCTACGTTCGGACTCCAACTCGGTGACAGAGTTGGTTTACCCGCTCAGTGTCGAAGACTATACAAAGTTCATCAGCAGCACGCCTTGCTGCTTTGAACAAAAAGGCCCCAATTGCTGCATATTCATGGTCTCGGACCATGCACTATAGAGAATCCGTACTCGCGATAACTCTACAGGTTCCTTTCATTGCCATTCTGTTGTGAAGACACTCCTAACCCAGTCCTGGCCTCCTTACCGTGGAAGAGACGATTTTGGATGTATGCTTTCGTGCATATGCATCATTATACGAGTCCTCAAGTCAAGTAGCCACAACTCTTCCTGAGTCCATTTGACTAATCCGAAGGAGTAGAGAAGAATCGGAATTCAAGAATGTTGGTGGCGAAAACTTTGTTCTTGCCTGACATCTCTGAAGACATGATCTGCTGTAGTTTCTGCCCATACTTGCCACGGAGAGCATTTCTCACCGGGGTGTGCATTTGTTCCACATCCTAATAGGTGTATGTCTCTTCGGCATTCAAATGATGTAGAATGCTTTCGTATGACGGGTTGGGCATCCTTAGCGGAATACTCTCATCGACCTCTTTTGAGATGAACCAGTGCCCATTTGTCAGTCCCGACAGCATGCGTGAACTCGTGTACCATCCTGAGGGAATGCTGTGATTCCTTTTCTCCAGAGGCATAGAGCTTGAGGTCATCCATATTGAAGAGATGGGTGACCTTCTGCCTCCGGTCTCCAGGTGTGCCGCAGTTATATCCCCCGGTTTTCCTGAGCGCAACGGACAATTGCATTGGTGAGATGCAGAAAAGAATGGGGATGAGATAATCTTCCTGAAAAACACCTCTTTTCATGATGACTGGCTCTGATTGAACCCTGCTTTCACCTGATGTTATGGTGAAGCGATTCCTCCAGAGCGGCATCAGTTGTTCGATGTATCTCACTATTTGATCGGGTACCGTAAGGCACTCGAGTAGGTACAACGAAAATTCGTGTGATGTTGTATCGAATGCCTTGCGATAGTAAATCCAGACAATAGAAAGATTCCGCTTATGCTGCACGGAGTCCTACGTGATGCATCTATCAATCAGCAAGTTCTCCTTACAGCCCGCGGAACCCTTTTTCGACCCGTTTTGCTCATATATCCGCTCGACACTGGTTCCACTGCTTGGAGATTACGCATGTTCAAGATGCGCGTAAAAATCATGTAACACGTATGCATGCTATCGGTCAGTAATTCTTAGGATCCGACAAATCTCCGTTGCCCCTCGACAAACCATTTCAGAATCTGCTGCTCTACGGGAAGCTTCATACTTCGTCAGGGCTGGAGTGTCTTGGTTGAGTGGTTGCTGATGCTAGTAGCTACTCTTCCAGATGTTCTGTTCTGTTCAGTTCTAGCGCCCACTTTGTTTTTGCTTCATATCAATGATTTGCTCGAGAAAACATCTTGTTCAATACAAAGTTTTGCGGGCGACAGTACTGCTCATACCAGTTTCCCTTCCAGGGTCCCCATTCCAGCTCGAAAAACAAAAATTCAAAGGAACATTCACGTCAATAAAATTAACGACTTGGGAAAAATAATAGAATGGGGTGACATGAACTTGGTGGAATTCGATGCTACGAAAACCCAGGCATGCCCCTCCAAAAGAAAAGCCGATCTCTCATCAAATACTCAGATGTCAGGAGTAACTGCTGCTACAAAATCAAGTATCTCGATGCTAGGAATTACGATCAGTGATAATCTCTCATGAAGTGCTTTCAAGAAACTTGGATTTATATTTCTTGCGATGAAATACTTCACTTCTCGTCAGCTTCTTATGATCTACAAGGCTCAGATACGACCTGTCATAGAATACAGTTCTCATGTGTGGAGTTCGGCACCAAAACATTCATTGAGGCTTCTCGGTTCTATTCGAAGAAAGGCAATTCGTCTTGTTGGTGATTCTTCGCTCACAGACTCGCTCACTTCATTGGAACATCGTAGAAGGGTCGGAAACTTGTCTCTCTTCTACAAATACTTCACGGTCGATTCTCTTCCGAATTGTTATCAATCGTTCCACCCTTGGCAATATCTACATGGATGAGTCGACGAGTACAGAATTCCCACCTCTTTGTTGTGAATTTGGAAACCTGTCGAACTTCTCTTGCCCAGCGATCTTTTTTCAATAGAACAGCTGAGCTTTGGAACACCTTGCCTAAAAAGTTTTTTCCTGAGGCTTACAAACTTCAGAAATTCAAAGTAAATGTTAATTCACATTTCCTGTCCCTTGATCCACGCGGTCTTCATCGAACATTACAGGGCTTCCCTTTCGTGTGAATCTGCATATAAAAAAAAGAAAGATTCCACCCGATCAGCTGTCGGTGAATTATCACAACACTCGGAGGCAATTGGAATAGGCGAAAGGGTTTCTGACGAACTGTTTGTTCTCTGAGAAAGCCCTCGCTCGCCTCACTAGTGACTTTTTGCAGTCCCAGCATTCGTATCCTCTCAGGGAAATGCTGCTTGATGGTTAGCAGCACATCTCGATTCAATGTGTCAAGGGATCTCCGCAGTTTTGCAGCAATTTGCCACATCACGTGCGTGAATGTTCCTGAAGCTGCTGAGTAGTCCATCACACATTGGATACTAGACGAATGATCTTAGTTCTCATCTTGTGTATGCGCTGCTCATGCTTCCTGGAGGAGTCGAATGATCTATTTCCTCCTTCCCTACGAGAAAGAGCTTGAACACAATCATACTTGGCACAGTTGATCTGCCAAATGTCGGCTTCTTCTGTATGTGTATCACGAACATTTGCTTCCACTCGAGCCAGTTGTTCTGGTCTGAGGGGCTTCACTTTGTGAATCATCATCTGTAGCCTGATGTTCTGGGTTCTTGGTGCTTCCAGGCGCCCGCTTTCCTTCGCCAATTGCATTGGCGGTATATGAATTTGGTTAAAGAAAAGGAGAAATATAAAATTGTGAGTTTGAATTATGAAGGGAGTAAATATGTTGAGTATTCTACGTTACCAACAATATGTCGAGCTCACTTCGGCTAACCAAAATCATCCACCATAAAATAAACATCCAATGATTTTGCTATAGGAACTCCTCAGCTGTGTTGGATTTCTGACAGGAGAAATGACAAGACTTGTACAACTCCACACTGGACAGCCTACAATACAAAGAATATTACATATTTATCATATTAGGTACTGACAATACCATTTCAATACACCTAACAGAAAATCAAACTCACAAACATTCAAGAAACACACTGTACATTGAAATTCACAAACCAGACTACAAAAAAAGTCAAGGACATTGACAGATTAGAAAAGATTGAGACAAGACATGTAATTTATATGAATCTAATGGTAATTTGGATTGAAAATGTCATATAAATTGAATGTGAAAATCTTTGAGGGAAACTAGAAAATCATTTATACCAGAATTATTATCTACAAGCACAGTAAATATCAGACACTGTAACAAATAGAAACTAAAGACCTACCTGGGCATATAATTTCCGAGATCCAGAGGAATCGTCAACAGCTGCAATCCAGGTACAAATATATCTGATCCATTTTCCGGCCGTTTCACTTCAAGAGAAGCATTCAATCCCTGTGTATATTACAATCGTCAATCTCCTGATTCTCCTGAACTTTATTTGCCATTTTATTCATCGAAACATAACCAAAAGACGATTTTGCGCGTAGAAACATTTTAAGGCAGTGTTCTTTTATAGTAAATTTCATTAGGCTGCTTTTAAAACGTGCACGGAGCAGAGTCACTGTAAAATTTCACTTCATATATTTTTATATGGTATATTTAATAATGAGTTTGGTTTCTCTTAGTTCAGGGACAGTAAATATAAGTAATTTTATGAGAAAAATTTTCACATATTGAAATTCCGAAAGAATTATTGGAAAAAAAGTACTGAAATAAAATAAAATTGGTAACAGATTTGATTTTGGAAACATTTCATTTGGTTTTCCATATAAATTGCATTTTATGACATCAATAAACTGCTCTACCATCTAAAGAAACTGCACCACGGAGAAAGAGTTCTACATGTTTATTGGCGTCGAACTGAGCTAGAAAAGAGGTAAACTAAAAAGGCATAAATACAGGTGAAAGTGAAATACTGGGCATATTTACTATTGAAAAAATCAAAACCTTTCTGAAAATCAATTTTAGATTTCTTTTACAAATAATCACCATTTGAAAACTTTTCATTCTATTTCATTGCAATTGATAATCACTACTGTGTCAGAAAAATAAAATAAAAGTATTATTACAATTGGCTCAATAACGTGGGGCAATTAGAAAAAAAAAGGGTATAAAAATATCATAACTATATATATATATATATATATATATATCTACTTGATGCATGTGAGAGTCTCGAAATAGCAAAATGTAAAAACAGCATGACTGGTGGCGAGGGACCCACTCCTTTCAGCCCGCTTTTCAATTTATTGTCGGGGAAGTAATCAGAAATCAATACTAACAGATGACGGAACTTGCAGGTAGTCAGTTCATTATCGAGAAATAAATTGGAATAATTAACAGTAACAAACGAAGTCCATATCGGACCGGAAAACTTCAGGTATATAAACAACTAACCCCAGCTCTAGATTTGGTATCAATTTTCTTCTTCTGAAGATGCTATCCTTGTTAGCGAAACGCGCGTCGAGTGCAAAAATATCAGTTCGGTGTTAGGGTAATTGATCTCTAGGAAAAGTTTCAACTTTTACACCAAAGGTTCCAAAACTTATCGTTTATTCGAGTGTGCAGTCGAGGAAATGGAATAAATCAATATATATATATATATATATATATATATATATATATATATATATATATATATATATATATATATATATATATATATATATATATTATTAGAGAGGAAGTCTTTGCTGACCAGTTAAGAACAAAACTGTAGTACTTTTTGGGTGAACAGCAGAACGGAAGTGTACTCTTATAACACCAGTTTTTCCAATATTTCGATAATGTTTATTACCATCTTCAGGGAAAAGCTACAAAATTATCATTTTAAGTTATCACATCAAATAAACAGTAACAAGAACCTTACTGTATTTGAGGTTAGTCGTATTAAAAACGTTGGTAAAGTGAAATAACATGTCACAGACGAAAAATATGTTCACAGTCCAATATTAAAATTTTACACCAAGTGAATTGTTTAAAACGCCATTAAAATATTAACAAGATTAAAAAAATATAGTTGCATATTCAACAGGTGAATACACATAAAAGTCGAACTTTAACGGTTGAATATGAATTATGAATGACATTGACAATGAAGTTTGAAATGACAGCGTTGACATGAAGTATGGAACATCTAGAAACAGGTGTGTGAAGAGACATCTGCCAGGATGGAACGACGCCAGAGTGAGAGAACACTGCTACCATCTGTTCGGAATTGCGTCGTTCCATCCTGGCAGATATCTCTTCACACACCTGTTTCTAGATGTTCCATACTTCATGTCAACGCTGTCATTTCAAACTTCATTGTCAATGTCATCCATAATTCATATTCAACCGTTAAAGTTCGACTTTTATGTGTATTCACCTGTTGAATATGCAACTATATTTTTTTAATCTTGTTAATATTTTAATGGCGTTTTAAACAATTCACTTGGTGTAAAATTTTAATATTGGACTGTGAACATATTTTTCGTCTGTGACATGTTATTTCACTTTACCAACGTTTTTAATACGACTAACCTCAAATACAGTAAGGTTCTTGTTACTGTTTATTTGATGTGATAACTTAAAATGATAATTTTGTAGCTTTTCCCTGAAGATGGTAATAAACATTATCGAAATATTGGAAAAACTGGTGTTATAAGAGTACACTTCCGTTCTGCTGTTCACCCAAAAAGTACTACAGTTTTGTATATATATATATATATATATATATATATACACGTTAGCATGAAGATTCTCACGGACGAAGTATGATGAGTTGTTTTTTCGGGTTTTCATTCCGTGTTCTGTGGTTTTGATCCCCTGAAGGATAATTGTCACAACGTTTCGGCAAAGTCTCATTTGCCATCTTCTAGGTGATTATTGAGTTTCGTCCTCCGAACTCGACTAATTATTTCGAATTCTACTTCTCAATATATAGGGGTGTTCATTGATGGTATCTTTGACCTGTGCCCCTCCCACTTTCTTCGTTGGTCCGACTGCATTTTTCATTATATCTGTATGGTAATTACTTGATAAGGTCCGACCTTGTTCCTCTGGTGTGATCGGCTTGTTTTTGTTTTGTGATATGATGGATTTCCACGTTCTTGGTAATCTTTGGGCATCATCTCTCTTATTCATACTACTCGGTTGTTTCTCAATTTCGATAGCCTTTCTGATTGTTCGAGAGTAGAAGTTTTCATCGCTCGCTAATGTTTTTGTGTTTTCGAAATTGATGTTATGCCCTGTCTCCAATACGTGTTGGAAGATTTAGGATGTGGTGACTTTCCCTTTCACTGATAGCTCATGTTCATCCTTGCGTACGTTGATCCGTCTGTTGGTCTGGCCGATGTAGGACTTGTTGCAGTCTCGACATGGTACTTCGTAAACTCCCTGGGACTCCAATGGTATTTGGTCCTTCGGATTACGGAGTATCGATCTAATTGTACGTTCTGGTACGAACGAAGTAGCTATGTCGTGTTTGCGGAGAATTCTGCTGATTTTATCTGTGGTTCCTTTTATGTATGGTAGTCTGGTTGTTATGACCGGTGTTTCTGGGGTTTTCTGCTGATTCGGTTTTTTCTTAGAAGCCGTTTTTATGATTCTCTCCGAGTAGTTATTCATTCGTAGAGTTTCCTCGATCGTGTTCCGCTCTTGGTTTTGATGTTCGTTACCATACATAAAAGGAACCACAGATAAAATCAGCAGAATTCTCCGCGAACACGACATAGCTACTTCGTTCGTACCAGAACGTACAATTAGATCGATACTCCGTAATCCGAAGGACCAAATACCACTGGAGTCCCGGGGAGTTTACGAAGTACCATGTCGAGACTGCAACAAATCCTACATCGGCCAGACCAACAGACGGATCAACGTACGCAAGGATGAACATGAGCTATCAGTGAAAGGGAAAGTCACCACATCCTCTATCTTCCAACACGTATTGGAGACAGGGCATAACATCAATTTCGAAAACACAAAAACATTAGCGAGCGATGAAAACTTCTACTCTCGAACAATCAGAGAGGCTATCGAAATTGAGAAACGACCGAGTAGTATGAATAAGAGAGATGATGCCCAAAGATTACCAAGAACGTGGAAATCCATCATATCACAAAACAAAAACAAGCCGATCACACCAGAGGAACAAGGTCGGACCTTATCAAGTAATTACCATACAGATATAATGAAAAATGCAGTCGGACCAACGAAGAAAGTGGGAGGGGCCCAGGTCAAAGATACCATCAATGAACACCCCTATATATTGAGAAGTAGAACTCGAAATAATTAGTCGAGTTAGGAGGAC